>CAXDIW010000494.1:0-367000 GCA_963989415.1 Cerceris ruficornis | reverse complement strand
GACTATATGGAAGCAATATATACAAAGATTTCAACAGTCTACGTGTCCCAATCATTGTTCTACTTGTCGAAATTTACAAATAATTTCCTTTAAAGGATTAACAATGGGGCTCGTTGTTCACTTAAACTTGCAGAACAAGAAATTGGCGAATTGTACTGTTTGGATGCTTTGCATATATGTTTCTTAGACTATATAGAAGCAATATATACAATGATTTCAACAGTCTACCTGTTCCATTCATTGTTCTACTTGTCGAAATTTACAAATAATTTCCTTTAAAGGATTAACAATGGGGCTCGTTGTTCACTTAAACTTGCAGAACAAGAAATTGGCGATTGTTACTGTTTAGATGCTTTGCATATAGGTTTCTTAGACTATATAGAAGAAACATATACAAAGATTTCAACCGTCTACCTGTTCTATTCATTGTTCTACTTGTAGAAAGTTACAAATAATTTCCGTTTCATGATTATCAATGGGGCTCGTTGTTCACTTAAACTTGAAGAACAATAAATTGGCGAATTGTACTGTTTGGATGCTTTGCATATATGTTTCTTAGACTATATAGACGCAATATATACAAGGATTTCAACCGTCTACCTGTTCCAGACATTGTTCTACTTGTCGAAAGTTACAAATAATTACCGATAAAGAATTAACCATTGGGGCTCATTGTTCACTTAAACTTGAAGAACAAAAAATTGGCGAATTGTACTGTTTGGATGCTTTGCATATATGTTTCTTAGACTATATAGAAGCAATATATACAAAGATTTCAACCGTCTACCTGTTCCATTCATTGATCTACTTGTCGAAAGTTACAAATAATTTCCGATAAAGGATTAACAATGGGGCTGATTGTTCACTTAAACTTGAAGGACAAAAAATTGGCGAATGGTACTGTTTGGATACTTTGTATATATGTTTCTTAGACTATATGGAAGCAATATATACAAAGATTTCAGCCGTCTACGTGTTCCAATCATTGTTCTACTTGTAGAAAGTTACAATTAATTTCCGTTAAAGGATTAACAATGGGGCTCGTAGTTCACTTAAACTTGAAGAACAAAAAATTGGCGAATTGTACTGTTTGGATGCATGGCATATTTGTTTCGTAGACTATATAGAAGCAATATATACAATGATTTCAACCGTCTACATGATCCATTCATTGTTCTACTTGTCGAAATTTACAAATAATTTCCTTTAAAGGATTAACAATGGGGCTCGTAGTTCATTTAATCATGAAGATGAAATAATTGGCGAATTGCACTGTTTGGATGCTTTTTCATATGTGTCTCTTAGATTATATAGAAGCAATATATACAATGATTTCAACCGTCTACCTGTTCCATTCATTGTTCTACTAGTCGAAATTTACAAATAATTTCCTTTAAAGGATTAACAATGGGGCTCGTTGTTCACTTAAACTTGAAGAACAAGAAATTGGCGAATTGTACTGTTTGGATGCTTTGCATATATGTTTCTTAGACTATATAGAAGCAATATATACAATGTCATTTCAACCGTCTAACTATTCCATTCATTGTTCTACTTGCCGAAATTTACAAATAATTTCCTTTAAAGGATTAACAATGGGGCTCGTAGTTCACTTAAACTTGAAGAACAAAAAATTGGCGAATTGTACTGTTTGGATGCTTTGCATATATGTTTCTTAGACTATTTAGAAGCAATATATAGAAAGATTTCACCCGTCTACCTGTACTATTCATTATTCTACTTGTAGAAAGTTACAACTAATTTCCATTTCATGATTATCAATGGGGCTCGCTGTTCACTTAAACTTGAAGATCAAAAAATTGGCGATTGTTACTGTTTAGATGCTTTGCATATATGTTTCTTAGATTATATAGAAGCAATATATACAAAGATTTCAACCGTCTACCAGTTCCATTCTTTGTTCTACTTGCCGAAATTTACAAATAATTTCCTTTAAAGGATTAGCAATGGGGCTCGTAGTTCACTTAAACTTGAAGAGCAAAAAATTGGCGAATTGTACTGTTTGGATGCTTTTTCATATGTGTCTCTTAGATTATATAGAAGCAATATATACAATAATTTCAACCGTCTACCTGTTCCATTCATTGTTCTACTAGTCGAAATTTACAAATAATTTCCTTTAAAGTATTAACAATGGGGCTCGTAGTTCACTTAAACTTGAAGATCAAATAATTGGCGAATTGTACTGTTTGGATGATTTGCATATATGTTTCTTAGAATATATAGAAGCAATATATACAAAGATTTCGACCTTCTACCTGTTCCATTCATTGTTCTACTTGTCGAAAGTTACAAATAATTTCCGATAAAGGATTAACAATGGGGCTCATTGTTCACTTAAACTTGAAGGACAAAAAATTGGCGAATGGTACTGTTTGGATGCTTTGTATATATGTTTCTTAGACTATATGGAAGCAATATATACAAAGATTTCAACCGTCTACGTGTTCCAATCATTGTTCTACTTGTAGAAAGTTACAATTAATTTCCGTTAAAGGATTAACAATGGGGCTCGTAGTTCATTTAATCATGAAGATGAAATAATTGGCGAATTGTACTGTTTGGATGCTTTTTCATATGTGTCTCTTAGATTATATAGAAGCAATATATACAATAATTTCAACCGTCTACCTGTTCCATTCATTGTTCTACTAGTCGAAATTTACAAATAATTTCCTTTAAAGTATTAACAATGGGGCTCGTAGTTCACTTAAACTTGAAGATCAAATAATTGGCGAATTGTACTGTTTGGATGATATGCAGATATGTTTCTTAGACTATATGGAAGCAATATATACAATGATTTCAATCGTCTACCTATTCCATTCATTGTTCTACTAGTCGAAATTTACAAATAATTTCCTTTAAAGTATTAACAATGGGGCTCGTAGTTCACTTAAACTTGAAGATCAAATAATTGGCGAATTGTACTGTTTGGATGATATGCAGATATGTTTCTTAGACTATATGGAAGCAATATATACAATGATTTCAATCGTCTACCTATTCCATTCATAGTTCTACTTGCCGAAATTTACAAATAATTTCCTTTAAAGGATTAACAATGGGGCTCGTAGTTCACTTAAACTTGAAGAGCAAAAAATTGGCGAATTGTACTGTTTGGACGCTTTGCATATATGTTCCTTGGACTATATAGAAGCAATATATACAATGATTTCAACCGTCTACGTGTTCCAATCATTGTTCTACTTGTCGAAATTTACAAATAATTTCCTTTAAAGGATTAACAATGGGGCTCGTAGTTCACTTAAACTTGAAGATCAAATAATTGGCGAATTGTACTGTTTGGATGCTTTGCATATATGTTTCTTAGACTATTTAGAAGCAATATATAGAAAGATTTCACCCGTCTACCTGTACTATTCATTGTTCTACTTGTCGAAAGTTACAAATAATTACCGATAAAGGATTAACCATTGGGGCTCATTGTTCACTTAAACTTGAAGAACAAAAAATTGGCGAATTGTATTGTTTGGATGCTTTGCATATATGTTTGTTAGACTATATAGAAGCAATATATACATTGATTTCAACCGTCTACCTGTTCCATTCATTGTTCTACTTGTCGAAAGTTACAAATAATTTCCGATGAAGGATTAACAATGGGGCTCATTGTTCACTTAAACTTGAAGAACAAAAAATTGGCGAATGGTACTGTTTGGATGCTTTGCATATATGTTTCTCAGACTATATAGAAGCAATATATACATTGATTTCAACCGTCTACCTGTTCCATTCATTGTTCTACTTGTCCCAAGTTACAAATAATTTCCGTTAAAGTATTAACAATGGGGCTCGTAGTTCACTTAAACTTGAAGATCAAATAATTGGCGAATTGTACTGTTAGGATGATTTGCATATATGTTTCTTAGAATATATAGAAGCAATATATACAAAGATTTCGACCGTCTACCTGTTCCATTCATTGTTCTACTTGTCGAAAGTTACAAATAATTTCCGATAAAGGATTAACAATGGGGCTCATTGTTCACTTAAACTTGAAGGACAAAAAATTGGCGAATGGTACTGTTTGGATGCTTTGTATATATGTTTCTTAGACTATATGGAAGCAATATATACAAAGATTTCAACCGTCTACGTGTTCCAATCATTGTTCTACTTGTAGAAAGTTACAATTAATTTCCGTTAAAGGATTAACAATGGGGCTCGTAGATCACTTAAACTTGAAGAACAAAAAATTGGCGAATTGTACTGTTTGGATGCTTTGCATATTTGTTTCGTAGACTATATAGAAGCAATATATACAATGATTTCAACCGTCTACATGATCCATTCATTGTTCTACTTGTCGAAATTTACAAATAATTTCCTTTAAAGGATTAACAATGGGGCTCGTAGTTCATTTAATCATGAAGATGAAATAATTGGCGAATTGTACTGTTTGGATGCTTTTTCATATGTGTCTCTTAGATTATATAGAAGCAATATATACAATAATTTCAACCGTCTACCTGTTCCATTCATTGTTCTACTAGTCGAAATTTACAAATAATTTCCTTTAAAGTATTAACAATGGGGCTCGTAGTTCACTTAAACTTGAAGATCAAATAATTGGCGAATTGTACTGTTTGGATGATATGCAGATATGTTTCTTAGACTATATGGAAGCAATATATACAATGATTTCAATCGTCTACCTATTCCATTCATTGTTCTACTTGCCGAAATTTACAAATAATTTCCTTTAAAGGATTAACAATGGGGCTCGTAGTTCACTTAAACTTGAAGAACAAAAAATTGGCGAATTGTACTGTTTGGATGCTTTGCATATATGTTTCTTAGACTATATAGAAGCAATATATACAATGATTTCAACCGTCTGCCTATTCCATTCATTGTTCTACTTGCGAAATTTACAAATAATTTCCTTTAAAGGATTAACAATGGGGCTCGTAGTTCACTTAAACTTGAAGAACAAAAAATTGGCGGATGGTACTGTTTGGATGCTTTGAATATATGTTTCTTATATTATATAGAAGCAATATATACAAATATTTCAACCGTCTACCTGTACTATTCATTGTTCTACTTGTAGAAAGTTACAAATAATTTCCATTTCATGATTATCAATGGGGCTCGCTGTTCACTTAAACTTGAAGAACAAAAAATTGGCGATTGTTACTGTTTAGATGCTTTGCATATAGGTTTCTTAGACTATATAGAAGAAACATATACAAAGATTTCAACCGTCTACCTGTTCTATTCATTGTTCTACTTGTAGAAAGTTACAAATAATTTCCGTTTCATGATTATCAATGGGGCTCGTTGTTCACTTAAACTTGAAGAACAATAAATTGGCGAATTGTACTGTTTGGATGCTTTGCATATATGTTTCTTAGACTATATAGACGCAATATATACAAGGATTTCAACCGTCTACCTGTTCCAGACATTGTTCTACTTGTCGAAAGTTACAAATAATTACCGATAAAGAATTAACCATTGGGGCTCATTGTTCACTTAAACTTGAAGAACAAAAAATTGGCGAATTGTACTGTTTGGATGCTTTGCATATATGTTTCTTAGACTATATAGAAGCAATATATACAAAGATTTCAACCGTCTACCTGTTCCATTCATTGATCTACTTGTCGAAAGTTACAAATAATTTCCGATAAAGGATTAACAATGGGGCTGATTGTTCACTTAAACTTGAAGGACAAAAAATTGGCGAATGGTACTGTTTGGATACTTTGTATATATGTTTCTTAGACTATATGGAAGCAATATATACAAAGATTTCAGCCGTCTACGTGTTCCAATCATTGTTCTACTTGTAGAAAGTTACAATTAATTTCCGTTAAAGGATTAACAATGGGGCTCGTAGTTCACTTAAACTTGAAGAACAAAAAATTGGCGAATTGTACTGTTTGGATGCTTTGCATATATGTTTCTTAGACTATATAGAAGCAATATATACAATGATTTCAACCGTCTACATGATCCATTCATTGTTCTACTTGTCGAAATTTACAAATAATTTCCTTTAAAGGATTAACAATGGGGCTCGTAGTTCATTTAATCATGAAGATGAAATAATTGGCGAATTGTACTGTTTGGATGCTTTTTCATATGTGTCTCTTAGATTATATAGAAGCAATATATACAATAATTTCAACCGTCTACCTGTTCCATTCATTGTTCTACTAGTCGAAATTTACAAATAATTTCCTTTAAAGTATTAACAATGGGGCTCGTAGTTCACTTAAACTTGAAGATCAAATAATTGGCGAATTGTACTGTTTGGATGATATGCAGATATGTTTCTTAGACTATATGGAAGCAATATATACAATGATTTCAATCGTCTACCTATTCCATTCATTGTTCTACTTGCCGAAATTTACAAATAATTTCCTTTAAAGGATTAACAATGGGGCTCGTAGTTCACTTAAACTTGAAGAGCAAAAAATTGGCGAATTGTACTGTTTGGACGCTTTGCATATATGTTCCTTGGACTATATAGAAGCAATATATACAATGATTTCAACCGTCTACGTGTTCCAATCATTGTTCTACTTGTCGAAATTTACAAATAATTTCCTTTAAAGGATTAACAATGGGGCTCGTAGTTCACTTAAACTTGAAGATCAAATAATTGGCGAATTGTACTGTTTGGATGCTTTGCATATATGTTTCTTAGACTATTTAGAAGCAATATATAGAAAGATTTCACCCGTCTACCTGTACTATTCATTGTTCTACTTGTCGAAAGTTACAAATAATTACCGATAAAGGATTAACCATTGGGGCTCATTGTTCACTTAAACTTGAAGAACAAAAAATTGGCGAATTGTACTGTTTGGATGCTTTGCATATATGTTTCTTAGACTATATAGAAGCAATATATACATTGATTTCAACCGTCTACCTGTTCCATTCATTGTTCTACTTGTCGAAAGTTACAAATAATTTCCGATGAAGGATTAACAATGGGGCTCATTGTTCACTTAAACTTGAAGAACAAAAAATTGGCGAATGGTACTGTTTGGATGCATTGCATATATGTTTCTCAGACTATATAGAAGCAATATATACATTGATTTCAACCGTCTACCTGTTCCATTCATTGTTCTACTTGTCCCAAGTTACAAATAATTTCCGTTAAAGTATTAACAATGGGGCTCGTAGTTCACTTAAACTTGAAGATCAAATAATTGGCGAATTGTACTGTTAGGATGATTTGCATATATGTTTCTTAGAATATATAGAAGCAATATATACAAAGATTTCGACCGTCTACCTGTTCCATTCATTGTTCTACTTGTCGAAAGTTACAAATAATTTCCGATAAAGGATTAACAATGGGGCTCATTGTTCACTTAAACTTGAAGGACAAAAAATTGGCGAATGGTACTGTTTGGATGCTTTGTATATATGTTTCTTAGACTATATGGAAGCAATATATACAAAGATTTCAACCGTCTACGTGTTCCAATCATTGTTCTACTTGTAGAAAGTTACAATTAATTTCCGTTAAAGGATTAACAATGGGGCTCGTAGTTCACTTAAACTTGAAGAACAAAAAATTGGCGAATTGTACTGTTTGGATGCTTTGCATATTTGTTTCGTAGACTATATAGAAGCAATATATACAATGATTTCAACCGTCTACATGATCCATTCATTGTTCTACTTGTCGAAATTTACAAATAATTTCCTTTAAAGGATTAACAATGGGGCTCGTAGTTCATTTAATCATGAAGATGAAATAATTGGCGAATTGTACTGTTTGGATGCTTTTTCATATGTGTCTCTCAGATTATATAGAAGCAATATATACAATAATTTCAACCGTCTACCTGTTCCATTCATTGTTCTACTAGTCGAAATTTACAAATAATTTCCTTTAAAGTATTAACAATGGGGCTCGTAGTTCACTTAAACTTGAAGATCAAATAATTGGCGAATTGTACTGTTTGGATGATATGCAGATATGTTTCTTAGACTATATGGAAGCAATATATACAATGATTTCAATCGTCTACCTATTCCATTCATTGTTCTACTTGCCGAAAATTACAAATAATTTCCTTTAAAGGATTAACAATGGGGCTCGTAGTTCACTTAAACTTGAAGAACAAAAAATTGGCGAATTGTACTGTTTGGATGCTTTGCATATATGTTTCTTAGACTATATAGAAGCAATATATACAATGATTTCAACCGTCTGCCTATTCCATTCATTGTTCTACTTGCGAAATTTACAAATAATTTCCTTTAAAGGATTAACAATGGGGCTCGTAGTTCACTTAAACTTGAAGAACAAAAAATTGGCGGATGGTACTGTTTGGATGCTTTGAATATATGTTTCTTATATTATATAGAAGCAATATATACAAATATTTCAACCGTCTACCTGTACTATTCATTGTTCTACTTGTAGAAAGTTACAAATAATTTCCATTTCATGATTATCAATGGGGCTCGCTGTTCACTTAAACTTGAAGAACAAAAAATTGGCGATTGTTACTGTTTAGATGCTTTGCATATAGGTTTCTTAGACTATATAGAAGAAACATATACAAAGATTTCAACCGTCTACCTGTTCTATTCATTGTTCTACTTGTAGAAAGTTACAAATAATTTCCGTTTCATGATTATCAATGGGGCTCGTTGTTCACTTAAACTTGAAGAACAATAAATTGGCGAATTGTACTGTTTGGATGCTTTGCATATATGTTTCTTAGACTATATAGACGCAATATATACAAGGATTTCAACCGTCTACCTGTTCCAGACATTGTTCTACTTGTCGAAAGTTACAAATAATTACCGATAAAGAATTAACCATTGGGGCTCATTGTTCACTTAAACTTGAAGAACAAAAAATTGGCGAATTGTACTGTTTGGATGCTTTGCATATATGTTTCTTAGACTATATAGAAGCAATATATACAAAGATTTCAACCGTCTACCTGTTCCATTCATTGATCTACTTGTCGAAAGTTACAAATAATTTCCGATAAAGGATTAACAATGGGGCTGATTGTTCACTTAAACTTGAAGGACAAAAAATTGGCGAATGGTACTGTTTGGATACTTTGTATATATGTTTCTTAGACTATATGGAAGCAATATATACAAAGATTTCAGCCGTCTACGTGTTCCAATCATTGTTCTACTTGTAGAAAGTTACAATTAATTTCCGTTAAAGGATTAACAATGGGGCTCGTAGTTCACTTAAACTTGAAGAACAAAAAATTGGCGAATTGTACTGTTTGGATGCATGGCATATTTGTTTCGTAGACTATATAGAAGCAATATATACAATGATTTCAACCGTCTACATGATCCATTCATTGTTCTACTTGTCGAAATTTACAAATAATTTCCTTTAAAGGATTAACAATGGGGCTCGTAGTTCATTTAATCATGAAGATGAAATAATTGGCGAATTGCACTGTTTGGATGCTTTTTCATATGTGTGTCTTAGATTATATAGAAGCAATATATACAATGATTTCAACCGTCTACCTGTTCCATTCATTGTTCTACTAGTCGAAATTTACAAATAATTTCCTTTAAAGGATTAACAATGGGGCTCGTTGTTCACTTAAACTTGAAGAACAAAAAATTGGCGAATGGTACTGTTTGGATGCTTTGCATATATGTTTCTTAGACTATATAGAAGCAATATATACATTGATTTCAACCGTCTACCTGTTCCATTCATTGTTCTACTTGTCCCAAGTTACAAATAATTTCCGTTAAAGTATTAACAATGGGGCTCGTAGTTCACTTAAACTTGAAGATCAAATAATTGGCGAATTGTACTGTTAGGATGATTTGCATATATGTTTCTTAGAATATATAGAAGCAATATATACAAAGATTTCGACCGTCTACCTGTTCCATTCATTGTTCTACTTGTCGAAAGTTACAAATAATTTCCGATAAAGGATTAACAATGGGGCTCATTGTTCACTTAAACTTGAAGGACAAAAAATTGGCGAATTGTACTGTTTGGATGCTTTGCATATATGTTTCTTAGACTATATAGAAGCAATATATACAATGATTTCAACCGTCTAACTATTCCATTCATTGTTCTACTTGCCGAAATTTACAAATAATTTCCTTTAAAGGATTAACAATGGGGCTCGTAGTTCACTTAAACTTGAAGAACAAAAAATTGGCGAATTGTACTGTTTGGATGCTTTGCATATATGTTTCTTAGACTATTTAGAAGCAATATATAGAAAGATTTCACCCGTTTACCTGTACTATTCATTGTTCTACTTGTAGAAAGTTACAACTAATTTCCATTTCATGATTATCAATGGGGCTCGCTGTTCACTTAAACTTGAAGATCAAAAAATTGGCGATTGTTACTGTTTAGATGCTTTGCATATATGTTTCTTAGATTATATAGAAGCAATATATACAAAGATTTCAACCGTCTACCAGTTCCATTCTTTGTTCTACTTGCCGAAATTTACAAATAATTTCCTTTAAAGGATTAACAATGGGGCTCGTAGTTCATTTAATCATGAAGATGAAATAATTGGCGAATTGTACTGTTTGGATGCTTTTTCATATGTGTCTCTTAGACTATATAGAAGCAATATATACAATGATTTCAACAGTCTACCTGTTCCATTCATTGTTCTACTTGTCGAAATTTACAAATAATTACCGATAAAGGATTAACCATTGGGGCTCATTGTTCACTTAAACTTGAAGAACAAAAAATTTGCGAATTGTACTGTTTGGATGCTTTGCATATATGTTTCTTAGACTATATAGAAGCAATATATACAAAGATTTCGACCGTCTACCTGTTCCATTCATTGTTCTACTTGTCGAAAGTTACAAATAATTTCCGATAAAGGATTAACAATGGGGCTCATTGTTCACTTAAACTTGAAGGACAAAAAATTGGCGAATTGTACTGTTTGGATGCTTGCATATATGTTTCTTAGACTATTTAGAAGCAATATATAGAAAGATTTCACATGTCTACCTGTACTATTCATTGTTCTACTTGTAGAAAGTTACAAATAATTTCCATTTCATGATTATCAATGGGGCTGGTTGTTCACTTAAACTTGGAGAACAAAAAATTGGCGAATGGTACTGTTTGGATGCTTTGCATATATGTTTCTTAGATTATATAGAAGCAATATATCCATTGATTTCAACCGTCTACCTGTTCCATTCATTGTTCTACTTGTCGCAAGTTACAAATAATTTCCGTTAAAGTATTAACAGTGGGGCTCGTAGTTCACTTAAACTTGAAGATCAAATAATTGGCGAATTGTACTGTTTGGATGATTTGCATATATGTTTCTTAGACTATATAGAAGCAATATATACATTGATTTCAACCGTCTACCTGTTCCATTCATTGTTCTACTTGTCGAAAGTTACAAATAATTTCCGATGAAGGATTAACAATGGGGCTCATTGTTCACTTAAACTTGAAGAACAAAAAATTGGCGAATGGTACTGTTTGGATGCTTTGCATATATGTTTCTTAGACTATATAGAAGCAATATATACATTGATTTCAACCGTCTACCTGTTCCATTCATTGTTCTACTTGTCCCAAGTTACAAATAATTTCCGTTAAAGTATTAACAATGGGGCTCGTAGTTCACTTAAACTTGAAGATCAAATAATTGGCGAATTGTACTGTTAGGATGATTTGCATATATGTTTCTTAGAATATATAGAAGCAATATATACAAAGATTTCGACCTTCTACCTGTTCCATTCATTGTTCTACTTGTCGAAAGTTACAAATAATTTCCGATAAAGGATTAACAATGGGGCTCATTGTTCACTTAAACTTGAAGGACAAAAAATTGGCGAATGGTACTGTTTGGATGCTTTGTATATATGTTTCTTAGACTATATGGAAGCAATATATACAAAGATTTCAACCGTCTACGTGTTCCAATCATTGTTCTACTTGTAGAAAGTTACAATTAATTTCCGTTAAAGGATTAACAATGGGGCTCGTAGTTCACTTAAACTTGAAGAACAAAAAATTGGCGAATTGTACTGTTTGGATGCTTTGCATATTTGTTTCGTAGACTATATAGAAGCAATATATACAATGATTTCAACCGTCTACATGATCCATTCATTGTTCTACTTGTCGAAATTTACAAATAATTTCCTTTAAAGGATTAACAATGGGGCTCGTAGTTCATTTAATCATGAAGATGAAATAATTGGCGAATTGTACTGTTTGGATGCTTTTTCATATGTGTCTCTTAGATTATATAGAAGCAATATATACAATAATTTCAACCGTCTACCTGTTCCATTCATTGTTCTACTAGTCGAAATTTACAAATAATTTCCTTTAAAGTATTAACAATGGGGCTCGTAGTTCACTTAAACTTGAAGATCAAATAATTGGCGAATTGTACTGTTTGGATGATATGCAGATATGTTTCTTAGACTATATGGAAGCAATATATACAATGATTTCAATCGTCTACCTATTCCATTCATTGTTCTACTTGCCGAAATTTACAAATAATTTCCTTTAAAGGATTAACAATGGGGCTCGTAGTTCACTTAAACTTGAAGAGCAAAAAATTGGCGAATTGTACTGTTTGGACACTTTGCATATATGTTCCTTGGACTATATAGAAGCAATATATACAATGATTTCAACCGTCTACGTGTTCCAATCATTGTTCTACTTGTCGAAATTTACAAATAATTTCCTTTAAAGGATTAACAATGGGGCTCGTAGTTCACTTAAACTTGAAGATCAAATAATTGGCGAATTGTACTGTTTGGATGCTTTGCATATATGTTTCTTAGACTATTTAGAAGCAATATATAGAAAGATTTCACCCGTCTACCTGTACTATTCATTGTTCTACTTGTCGAAAGTTACAAATAATTACCGATAAAGGATTAACCATTGGGGCTCATTGTTCACTTAAACTTGAAGAACAAAAAATTGGCGAATTGTACTGTTTGGATGCTTTGCATATATGTTTCTTAGACTATATAGAAGCAATATATACATTGATTTCAACCGTCTACCTGTTCCATTCATTGTTCTACTTGTCGAAAGTTACAAATAATTTCCGATGAAGGATTAACAATGGGGCTCATTGTTCACTTAAACTTGAAGAACAAAAAATTGGCGAATGGTACTGTTTGGATGCTTTGCATATATGTTTCTTAGACTATATAGAAGCAATATATACATTGATTTCAACCGTCTACCTGTTCCATTCATTGTTCTACTTGTCCCAATTTACAAATAATTTCCGTTAAAGTATTAACAATGGGGCTCGTAGTTCACTTAAACTTGAAGATCAAATAATTGGCGAATTGTACTGTTAGGATGATTTGCATATATGTTTCTTAGAATATATAGAAGCAATATATACAAAGATTTCGACCGTCTACCTGTTCCATTCATTGTTCTACTTGTCGAAAGTTACAAATAATTTCCGATAAAGGATTAACAATGGGGCTCATTGTTCACTTAAACTTGAAGGACAAAAAATTGGCGAATGGTACTGTTTGGATGCTTTGTATATATGTTTCTTAGACTATATGGAAGCAATATATACAAAGATTTCAACCGTCTACGTGTTCCAATCATTGTTCTACTTGTAGAAAGTTACAATTAATTTCCGTTAAAGGATTAACAATGGGGCTCGTAGTTCACTTAAACTTGAAGAACAAAAAATTGGCGAATTGTACTGTTTGGATGCTTTGCATATTTGTTTCGTAGACTATATAGAAGCAATATATACAATGATTTCAACCGTCTACATGATCCATTCATTGTTCTACTTGTCGAAATTTACAAATAATTTCCTTTAAAGGATTAACAATGGGGCTCGTAGTTCATTTAATCATGAAGATGAAATAATTGGCGAATTGTACTGTTTGGATGCTTTTTCATATGTGTCTCTTAGATTATATAGAAGCAATATATACAATAATTTCAATCGTCTACCTGTTCCATTCATTGTTCTACTAGTCGAAATTTACAAATAATTTCCTTTAAAGTATTAACAATGGGGCTCGTAGTTCACTTAAACTTGAAGATCAAATAATTGGCGAATTGTACTGTTTGGATGATATGCAGATATGTTTCTTAGACTATATGGAAGCAATATATACAATGATTTCAATCGTCTACCTATTCCATTCATTGTTCTACTTGCCGAAATTTACAAATAATTTCCTTTAAAGGATTGACAATGGGGCTCGTAGTTCACTTAAACTTGAAGAACAAAAAATTGGCGAATTGTACTGTTTGGATGCTTTGCATATATGTTTCTTAGACTATTTAGAAGCAATATATAGAAAGATTTCACATGTCTACCTGTACTATTCATTGTTCTACTTGTAGAAAGTTACAAATAATTTCCATTTCATGATTATCAATTGGGCTCGCTGTTCACTTAAACTTGAAGATCAAAAAATTGGCGATTGTTACTGTTTGGATGCTTTGCATATATGTTTCTTAGATTATATAGAAGCAATATATACAATTATTTCAACCGTCTACCTGTTCCATTCATTGTTCTACTTGTCGAAATTTACAAATAATTTCCTTTAAAGGATTAACAATGGGGCTCGTAGTTCACTTAAGCTTGAAGAGCAAAAAATTGGCGAATTGTACTGTTTGGACGCTTTGCATATATGTTTCTTAGACTATATAGAAGCAATATATACAAAGATTTCGACCGTCTACCTGTTCCATTCATTGTTCTACTTGTCGAAAGTTACAAATAATTTCCGATAAAGGATTAACAATGGGGCTCATTGTTCACTTAAACTTGAAGGTCAAAAAATTGGCGAACGGTACTGTTTGGATGCTTTGTATATATGTTTCTTAGACTATATGGAAGCAATATATACAAAGATTTCAACCGTCTACGTGTTCCAATCATTGTTCTACTTGTAGAAAGTTACAATTAATTTCCGTTAAAGGATTAACAATGGGGCTCGTAGTTCACTTAAACTTGAAGAACAAAAAATTGGCGAATTGTACTGTTTGGATGCTTTGCATATTTGTTTCGTAGACTATATAGAAGCAATATATACAATGATTTCAACCGTCTACATGATACATTCATTGTTCTACTTGTCGAAATTTACAAATAATTTCCTTTAAAGGATTAACAATGGGGCTCGTAGTTCACTTAAACTTGAAGAACAAAAAATTGGCGAATTGTACTGTTTGGATGCTTTGCATATATGTTTCTTAGACTATTTAGAAGCAATATATAGAAAGATTTCAACCGTCTACCTGTACTATTCATTGTTCTACTTGTAGAAAGTTACAAATAATTTCCATTTCAAAATTATCAATGGGGCTCGCTGTTCACATAAACTTGAAGATAAAAAAATTGGCGATTGTTACTGTTTAGATGCTTTGCATATAGGTTTCGTAGACTATATAGAAGCAACATATACAAAGATTTCAACCGTCTACCTGTTCTATTCATTGTTCTACTTGTAGAAAGTCACAAATAATTTCCGTTTCATGATTATCAATGGGGCTCGTTGTTCACTTAAACTTGGAGAACAAAAAATTGGCGAATGGTACTGTTTGGATGCTTTGCATATATGTTTCTTAGATTATATAGAAGCAACATATACAAAGATTTCAACCGTCTACTTGTTCCATTCATTGTTCTACTTGTCGAAAGTTACAAATAATTTCCTTTAAAGGATTAACAACGGGGCTCGTAGTTCACTTAAACTTGAAGAACAAAAAATTGGCGAATGGAACTGTTTGGATGCTTTGCATATATGTTTCTTAGACTATATAGAAGCAATATATACAAACATTTCAACCGTCTACCTGTTCCATTCATTGTTCTACTTGTCGAAAGTTACAAATAATTTCGGATAAAGGATTAACCATTGGGGCTCATTGTTCACTTAAACTTGAAGAACAATAAATTGGCGAATTATACTGTTTGGATGCTTTGCATATATGTTTCTTAGACTATATAGAAGCAATATATACAAAGATTTCAACCGTCTACCTGTTCCATTCATTGTTCTACTTGTCGAAAGTTACAAATAATTTCCGATAAAGGATTAACAATGGGTCTCATTGTTCACTTAAACTTGAAGAACAAAAAATTGGCGAATGGTACTGTTTGGATGCTTTGCATATATGTTTCTTAGACTATTTAGAAGCAATATATAGAAAGATTTCACCCGTCTACCTGTACTATTCATTTGTTCTACTTGTAGAAAGTTACAAATAATTTCCATTTCATGATTATCAATGGGGCTCGCTGTTCACTTAAACTTGAAGATCAAAAAATTGGCGATTGTTAGTGTTTAGATGCTTTGCATATACGTTTCTTAGACTATATAGAAGCAACATATACAAAGATTTCAACCGTCTACCTGTTCTATTCATTGTTCTACTTGTCGAAATTTACAAATAATTTCCTTTAAAGGATTAACAATGGGGCTCGTTGTTCACTTAAACTTGAAGAACAATAAATTGGCGAATTGTACTGTTTGGATGCTTTGCATATATGTTTCTTAGACTATATAGAAGCAACATATACATTGATTTCAACCGTCTACCTGTTCCATTCATTGTTCTACTTGTCGCAAGTTACAAATAATTTCCGTTAAAGTATTAACAATGGGGCTCGTAGTTCACTTAAACTTGAAGATCAAATAATTGGCGAATTGTACTGTTTGGATGATTTGCATATATGTTTCTTAGACTATATAGAAGCAATATATACAAAGATTTCGACCGTCTACCTGTTCCATTCATTGTTCTACTTGTCGAAAGTTACAAATAATTTCCGATAAAGGATTAACAATGGGGCTCATTGTTCACTTAAACTTGAAGGACAAAAAATTGGCGAATGGTACTGTTTGGATGCTTTGTATATATGTTTCTTAGACTATATGGAAGCAATATATACAAAGATTTCAACCGTCTACGTGTTCCAATCATTGTTCTACTTGTAGAAAGTTACAATTAATTTCCGTTAAAGGATTAACAATGGGGCTCGTAGTTCACTTAAACTTGAAGAACAAAAAATTGGCGAATTGTACTGTTTGGATGCTTTGCATATTTGTTTCGTAGACTATATAGAAGCAATATATACAATGATTTCAACCGTTTACATGATCCATTCATTGTTCTACTTGTCGAAATTTACAAATAATTTCCTTTAAAGGATTAACAATGGGGCTCGTAGTTCATTTAATCATGAAGATGAAATAATTGGCGAATTGTACTGTTTGGATGCTTTTTCATATGTGTCTCTTAGATTATATAGAAGCAATATATACAATAATTTCAACCGTCTACCTGTTCCATTCATTGTTCTACTAGTCGAAATTTACAAATAATTTCCTTTAAAGTATTAACAATGGGGCTCGTAGTTCACTTAAACTTGAAGATCAAATAATTGGCGAATTGTACTGTTTGGATGATATGCAGATATGTTTCTTAGACTATATGGAAGCAATATATACACTGATTTCAACCGTCTACCTATTCCATTCATTGTTCTACTTGTCGAAATTTACAAATAATTTCCTTTAAAGGATTAACAATGGGGCTCGTAGTTCACTTAAACTTGAAGAGCAAAAAATTGGCGAATTGTACTGTTTGGACGCTTTGCATATATGTTCCTTGGACTATGTAGAAGCAATATATACAATGATTTCAAACGTCTACGTGTTCCAATCATTGTTCTACTTGTCGAAATTTACAAATAATTTCCTTTAAAGGATTAACAATGGGGCTCGTTGTTCACTTAAACTTTGGAGAACAAGAAATTGGCAAATTGTACTGTTTGGATGCTTTGCATATATGTTTCTTAGACTATATAGAAGCAATATATACAATGATTTCAACCGTCTACCTATTCCATTCATTGTTCCACTTGCCGAAATATACAAATAATTTCCTTTAAAGGATTAACAATGGGGCTCGTAGTTCACTTAAACTTGAAGAGCAAAAAATTGGCGAATTGTACTGTTTGGACGCTATGCATATATGTTTCTTAGACTATATAGAAGCAATATATACAATGATTTCAACAGTCTACCTGTTCCATTCATTGTTCTACTTGTCGAAATTTACAAATAATTACCGATAAAGGATTAACCATTGGGGCTCATTGTTCACTTAAACTTGAAGAACAAAAAATTTGCGAATTGTACTGTTTGGATGCTTTTCATATATGTTTCTTAGACTATATAGAAGCAATATATACAAAGATTTCGACCGTCTACCTGTTCCATTCATTGTTCTACTTGTCGAAAGTTACAAATAATTTCCGATAAAGGATTAACAATGGGGCTCATTGTTCACTTAAACTTGAAGGACAAAAAATTGGCGAATTGTACTGTTTGGATGCTTGCATATATGTTTCTTAGACTATTTAGAAGCAATATATAGAAAGATTTCACATGTCTACCTGTACTATTCATTGTTCTACTTGTAGAAAGTTACAAATAATTTCCATTTCATGATTATCAATGGGGCTGGTTGTTCACTTAAACTTGAAGAACAAAAAATTGGCGAATGGTACAGTTTGGATGCTTTGCATATATGTTTCTTAGACTATATAGAAGCAATATATACATTGATTTCAACCGTCTACCTGTTCCATTCATTGTTCTACTTGTCGAAAGTTACAAATAATTTCCGATGAAGGATTAACAATGGGGCTCATTGTTCACTTAAACTTGAAGAACAAAAAATTGGCGAATGGTACTGTTTGGATGCTTTGCATATATGTTTCTTAGACTATATAGAAGCAATATATACATTGATTTCAACCGTCTACCTGTTCCATTCATTGTTCTACTTGTCCCAAGTTACAAATAATTTCCGTTAAAGTATTAACAATGGGGCTCGTAGTTCACTTAAACTTGAAGATCAAATAATTGGCGAATTGTACTGTTAGGATGATTTGCATATATGTTTCTTAGAATATATAGAAGCAATATATACAAAGATTTCGACCTTCTACCTGTTCCATTCATTGTTCTACTTGTCGAAAGTTACAAATAATTTCCGATAAAGGATTAACAATGGGGCTCATTGTTCACTTAAACTTGAAGGACAAAAAATTGGCGAATGGTACTGTTTGGATGCTTTGTATATATGTTTCTTAGACTATATAGAAGCAATATATACAATGATTTCAACAGTCTACCTGTTCCATTCATTGTTCTACTTGTACAAACTTACAAATAATTTCCGTTTCAAGATTGTCAATGGGACTCGTTGTTCACTTAAACTTGAAGAACATAAAATTGGCGAATTGTACTGTTTGGATGCTTTGCATATGTGTTTCTTAGACTATATAGAAGCAATATAAACTATGATTTCAACCGTCTACCTGTTCCATTCATTGTTCTACTTGTCGAAAGTTACAAATAATTACCGATAAAGGATTAACCATTGGGGCTCACTGTTCACTTAAACTTGAAGAACAAAAAATTGGCGAATTGTACTGTTTGGATGCTTTCCATATATGTTTCTTAGACTATATAGAAGCAATATATACAAAGATTTCAACTGTCTACCAGTTCCATTCATTGTTCTACTTGTCGAAAGTTACAAATAATTTCCGATAAAGGATTAACCATTGGGGCTCATTGTTCACTTAAACTGGAGGAACAAAAAATTGGCGAATTGTACTGTTTGGATGCTTTGCATATATGTTTCTTAGACTATATAGGAGCAATATATACAAAGATTTCAACCGTCTACCTGTTCCATTCATTGTTCTACTTGTCGAAAGTTACAAATAATTTCCGATAAAGGATTAACAATGGGTCTCATTGTTCACTTAAACTTGAAGAAAAAAAAATTGGCGTATTGTACTGTTTGGATGCTTTGCATATATGTTTCTTAGACTATATAGAAGCAATATATACAAGGATTTCAACCGTCTACCTGTTCCATTCATTGTTCTACTTGTCGAAAGTTACAAACAATTACCGATAAAGGACTAACCATTGGGGCTCATTGTTCACTAAACTTGAAGAACAAATAATTGCCGAATTGTACTGTTTGGATGCTTTGCATATATGTTTTTTAGACTATATAGAAGCAATATATACAATGATTTCAACAGTCTACCTGTTTCATTCATTGTTCTACTTGTCGAAAGTTACAAATAAATTCCTTTAAAGGATTAACAATGGGGCTCGTAGTTCACTTAATCTTGAAGAACAAAAAATTGGCGAATGGTACTGTTTGGATGCTTTGCATATATGTTTCTTATACTATATAGAAGCAATAAATACAAAGATTTCAACCGTCTACCTGTTCCATTCATTGTTCTACTTGTCGAAAATTACAAATAATTTCCGATAAAGGATTAACCATTGGGGCTCATTGTTCACTTAAACTTGAAGAACAAAAAATTGGCGAATTGTACTGTTTAGATGCTTTGCATATATGTTTCTTAGACTATATAGAAGCAATATATACAAAGATTTCAACCGTCTACCTGTTCCATTCATTGTTCTACTTGTCGAAAGTTACAAATAATTTCCGATAATGGATTAACCATTGGGTCTCATTGTTCACTTATACTTGAAGAACAAAAAATTGGCGAATTGTACTGTTTGGATGCTTTGCATATATGTTTCGTAGACTATATGGAAGCAATATATACATTGATTTCAACCGTCTACCTGTTCCATTCATTGATCTACTTGTCGAAAGTTACAAATAATTTCCGTTAAAGTATTAACAATGGGGCTCGTAGTTCTCTTAAACTTGAAGAACAAAAAATTGGCGAATTGTACTGTTTCGATGCTTTGCATATATGTTTCTTTGACTATATAGAAGCAATATATACATTGATTTCCACCGTCTACCTGTTCCATTCATAGTTCTACTTGTAGAAAATTACAATTAATTTTCGTTAAAGGATTAACAATGGGGCTCGTAGTTCACTTAAACTTGAAGATCAATAAATTGGCGAATTGTACTGTTTGGATGATTTGCATATATGTTTCTTAGACTATATAGAAGCAATATATACAATGATTTCAACCGTCTACCTGTTCCATTCATTTTTCAACTTGTTGAAATTTACAAATAATTTCCTTAAAGGATTAACAATGGGGCTCGTAGTTCATTTAAACTTGAAGAACATAAAATTGGCGAATTGTACTGTTTGGATGCTTTGCATATATGTTTCTTTGATTATACAGAAGCAATATATAAAAAGATTTCAACCGTCTACCTGTTCCATTCATTGTTCTACTTGTCGAAATTTACAAATAATTTCCTTTAAAGGATTAACAATGGGGCTCGTTGTTCACTTAAACTTGAAGATCAAAAAATTGGCGATTGTTACTGTTTAGATGCTTTGCATATATGTTTCTTAGATTATATAGAAGCAATATATACAAAGATTTCAACCGTCTACCTGTTCCATTCATTGTTCTACTTGTCGAAAATTACAAATAATTTCCGATAAAGGATTAACCATTGGGGCTCATTGTTCACTTAAACTTGAAGAACAATAAATTGGCGAATTGTACTGTTTGGATGCTTTGCATATATATATCTTAGACTATATAGAAGCAATATATACAAAGATTTCAACCGTCTACCTGTTCCATTCATTGTTCTACTTGTCGAAAGTTACAAATAATTTCCGATAATGGATTAACCATTGGGTCTCATTGTTCACTTATACTTGAAGAACAAAAAATTGGCGAATTGTACTGTTTGGATGCTTTGCATATATGTTTCTTAGACTATATAGAAGCAATATATACAATGATTTTAACCGTCTACCTGTTCCATTCATTGTTCTACTTGTCGAAAGTTACAAATAATTTCTGTTAAAGGATTAACAATGGGAATCGTAGTTCACTTAAACTTGAAGTACAAAAAATTGGCGAATTGTACTGTTTGGATGCTTTGCATATATGTTTCTTAGACTATACAGAAGCAATATATAGAAGGATTTCACTCGTCTACCTGTACTATTCATTGTTCTACTTGTAGAAAATTACAAATAATTTCCACTTCATGATTATCAATGTGGCTCGTTGTTCACTTAAACTTGAAGAACAAAAAATTGGCGAATTGTACTGTTTAGATGCTTTGCATATATGTTTCTTAGACTATATAGAAGCAATATATACAAAGATTTCAACCGTCTACCTGTTCCATTCATTGTTCTACTTGTCGAAAGTTACAAATAATTTCCGATAATGGATTAACCATTGGGTCTCATTGTTCACTTATACTTGAAGAACAAAAAATTGGCGAATTGTACTGTTTGGATGCTTTGCATATATGTTTCGTAGACTATATGGAAGCAATATATACATTGATTTCAACCGTCTACCTGTTCCATTCATTGATCTACTTGTCGAAAGTTACAAATAATTTCCGTTAAAGTATTAACAATGGGGCTCGTAGTTCTCTTAAACTTGAAGAACAAAAAATTGGCGAATTGTACTGTTTCGATGCTTTGCATATATGTTTCTTTGACTATATAGAAGCAATATATACATTGATTTCCACCGTCTACCTGTTCCATTCATAGTTCTACTTGTAGAAAATTACAATTAATTTCCGTTAAAGGATTAACAATGGGGCTCGTAGTTCACTTAAACTTGAAGATCAATAAATTGGCGAATTGTACTGTTTGGATGATTTGCATATATGTTTCTTAGACTATATAGAAGCAATATATACAATGATTTCAACCGTCTACCTGTTCCATTCATTTTTCAACTTGTTGAAATTTACAAATAATTTCCTTTAAAGGATTAACAATGGGGCTCGTAGTTCATTTAAACTTGAAGAACATAAAATTGGCGAATTGTACTGTTTGGATGATTTGCATATATGTTTCTTAGACCTTATAGAAGCAATATATACAAAGATTTCAACCGTATACCAGTTCCATTCATTGTTCTACTTGTCGAAAATTACAAATAATTTCCGTTTCAAGATTGTCAATGGGGCTCGTTGTTCACTTAAACTTGAAGAACAAAAAATTGGCGAATGGTACAGTTTGGATCCTTTGCATATATGTTTCTTAGACTATATAGAAGCAATATATACGAAGATCTCAACCGTCTACCTGTTCCATTCATTTTTCAACTTGTCGAAATTTAGAAATAATTTCCTTTAAAGGATTAACAATGGGGCTCGTTGTTCACTTAAACTTGAAGAACAATAAATTGGCGAATTGTACAGCTTGGATGCTTTGCATATATGTATCTTAGACTATATAGAAGCAATATATAGAAAGATTTCACTCGTCTACCTGTACTATTCATTGTTCTACTTGTAGAAAGTTACAAATTATTTCCATTTCATGATTATCAATGGGGCTCGTTGTTCACTAATACTCGAAGATACAAAAATTGGCGGATGTTACTGTTTAGATGCTTTGCATATAGGTTTCTTAGACTATATAGAAGCAGCATATACAAAGATTTCAACCGTCTACCTGTTCTATTCATTGTTCTACTTGTAGAAACTTACAAATAATTTCCGTTTCAAGATTGTCAATGGGGCTCGTTGTTCACTTAAACTTGAAGAACAAAAAATTGGCGAATTGTACTGTTTAGATGCTTTGCATATATGTTTCTTAGATTATATAGAAGCAATATATACAAAGATTTCAACCGTCTACCTGTTCCATTCATTGTTCTACTTGTCGAAAATTACAAATAATTTCCGATAAAGGATTAACCATTGGGGCTCATTGTTCACTTAAACTTGAAGAACAATAAATTGGCGAATTGTACTGTTTGGATGCTTTGCATATATATATCTTAGACTATATAGAAGCAATATATACAAAGATTTCAACCGTCTACCTGTTCCATTCATTGTTCTACTTGTCGAAAGTTACAAATAATTTCCGATAATGGATTAACCATTGGGTCTCATTGTTCACTTATACTTGAAGAACAAAAAATTGGCGAATTGTACTGTTTGGATGCTTTGCATATATGTTTCTTAGACTATATAGAAGCAATATATACAATGATTTTAACCGTCTACCTGTTCCATTCATTGTTCTACTTGTCGAAAGTTACAAATAATTTCTGTTAAAGGATTAACAATGGGAATCGTAGTTCACTTAAACTTGAAGTACAAAAAATTGGCGAATTGTACTGTTTGGATGCTTTGCATATATGTTTCTTAGACTATACAGAAGCAATATATAGAAGGATTTCACTCGTCTACCTGTACTATTCATTGTTCTACTTGTAGAAAATTACAAATAATTTCCACTTCATGATTATCAATGTGGCTCGTTGTTCACTTAAACTTGAAGAACAAAAAATTGGCGAATTGTACTGTTTAGATGCTTTGCATATATGTTTCTTAGACTATATAGAAGCAATATATACAAAGATTTCAACCGTCTACCTGTTCCATTCATTGTTCTACTTGTCGAAAGTTACAAATAATTTCCGATAATGGATTAACCATTGGGTCTCATTGTTCACTTATACTTGAAGAACAAAAAATTGGCGAATTGTACTGTTTGGATGCTTTGCATATATGTTTCGTAGACTATATGGAAGCAATATATACATTGATTTCAACCGTCTACCTGTTCCATTCATTGATCTACTTGTCGAAAGTTACAAATAATTTCCGTTAAAGTATTAACAATGGGGCTCGTAGTTCTCTTAAACTTGAAGAACAAAAAATTGGCGAATTGTACTGTTTCGATGCTTTGCATATATGTTTCTTTGACTATATAGAAGCAATATATACATTGATTTCCACCGTCTACCTGTTCCATTCATAGTTCTACTTGTAGAAAATTACAATTAATTTCCGTTAAAGGATTAACAATGGGGCTCGTAGTTCACTTAAACTTGAAGATCAATAAATTGGCGAATTGTACTGTTTGGATGATTTGCATATATGTTTCTTAGACTATATAGAAGCAATATATACAATGATTTCAACCGTCTACCTGTTCCATTCATTTTTCAACTTGTTGAAATTTACAAATAATTTCCTTTAAAGGATTAACAATGGGGCTCGTAGTTCATTTAAACTTGAAGAACATAAAATTGGCGAATTGTACTGTTTGGATGATTTGCATATATGTTTCTTAGACCTTATAGAAGCAATATATACAAAGATTTCAACCGTATACCAGTTCCATTCATTGTTCTACTTGTCGAAAATTACAAATAATTTCCGTTTCAAGATTGTCAATGGGGCTCGTTGTTCACTTAAACTTGAAGAACAAAAAATTGGCGAATGGTACAGTTTGGATCCTTTGCATATATGTTTCTTAGACTATATAGAAGCAATATATACGAAGATCTCAACCGTCTACCTGTTCCATTCATTTTTCAACTTGTCGAAATTTAGAAATAATTTCCTTTAAAGGATTAACAATGGGGCTCGTTGTTCACTTAAACTTGAAGAACAATAAATTGGCGAATTGTACAGCTTGGATGCTTTGCATATATGTATCTTAGACTATATAGAAGCAATATATAGAAAGATTTCACTCGTCTACCTGTACTATTCATTGTTCTACTTGTAGAAAGTTACAAATTATTTCCATTTCATGATTATCAATGGGGCTCGTTGTTCACTAATACTCGAAGATACAAAAATTGGCGGATGTTACTGTTTAGATGCTTTGCATATAGGTTTCTTAGACTATATAGAAGCAGCATATACAAAGATTTCAACCGTCTACCTGTTCTATTCATTGTTCTACTTGTAGAAACTTACAAATAATTTCCGTTTCAAGATTGTCAATGGGGCTCGTTGTTCACTTAAACTTGAAGAACAAAAAATTGGCGAATGGTACAGTTTGGATCCTTTGCATATATGTTTCTTAGACTATATAGAAGCAATATATACAAAGATTTCAACCGTCTGGGTTAGGCACCTGTCCCATTCATTGTTCTACTTGTCGAAAATTACAAATAATTTCCGATAAAGGATTAACGGTTGGGGCTCATTGTTCACTTAAACTTGAAGAACAAAAAATTGGCGAATGGTACTGTTTGGATGCTTTGCGTACATGTTTCTTAGACTATATGGAAGCAATATATAAAATGATTTCAACCGTCTACGTGTTCAATTCATTGTTCTACTTGTCGAAAATTACAAATAATTTCCGATAAAGGAAGAACCATTGGGGCTCATTGTTCACTAAAACTTGAAGAACAAAAAATTGGCGAATTGTACTGTTTGGATGCTTTGCATATATCTTTCTTAGACTATATAGAAGCAATATATACAATGATTTCAACAGTCTACCTGTTCCATTCATTGTTCTACTTGTCGTAAATTTACAAATAATTTCCTTTAAAGGATTAACAATGGGGCTCGTAGTTCACTTAAACTTGAAGAACAAAAAATTGGCGAATTGTACTGTTTGGATGCTTTGCATATATGTTTCTTAGACTATATAGAAGTAATATATAGAAAGATTTCAACCGTCTACCTGTTCCATTCATTGTTTTACTTGTCGAATGTTACAAATAATTTCCGTTAAATAATTAACAATGGGGTTCGTAGTTCATTTAAACTTGAAGAACATAAAATTGGCGAATTGTACTGTTTGGATGCTTTGCATATATGTTTCTTAGACTATATAGAAGCAATATATACAATGATTTCAACCGTCTACCTGTTCAATTCATTGTTCTACTTGTCGAAAATTACAAATAATTTCCGATAAAGGAAGAACCATTGGGGCTCATTGTTCACTAAAACTTGAAGAACAAAAAATTGGCGAATTGTACTGTTTGGATGATTTGCATATATGTTTCTTAGACTATATAGAAGCAATATATACAATGATTTCAACCGTCTACCTGTTCCATTCATTTTTCAACTTGTTGAAATTTACAAATAATTTCCTTTAAAGGATTAACAATGGGGCTCGTAGTTCATTTAAACTTGAAGAACATAAAATTGGCGAATTGTACTGTTTGGATGATTTGCATATATGTTTCTTAGACCTTATAGAAGCAATATATACAAAGATTTCAACCGTATACCAGTTCCATTCATTGTTCTACTTGTCGAAAATTACAAATAATTTCCGTTTCAAGATTGTCAATGGGGCTCGTTGTTCACTTAAACTTGAAGAACAAAAAATTGGCGAATGGTACAGTTTGGATCCTTTGCATATATGTTTCTTAGACTATATAGAAGCAATATATACGAAGATCTCAACCGTCTACCTGTTCCATTCATTTTTCAACTTGTCGAAATTTAGAAATAATTTCCTTTAAAGGATTAACAATGGGGCTCGTTGTTCACTTAAACTTGAAGAACAATAAATTGGCGAATTGTACAGCTTGGATGCTTTGCATATATGTATCTTAGACTATATAGAAGCAATATATAGAAAGATTTCACTCGTCTACCTGTACTATTCATTGTTCTACTTGTAGAAAGTTACAAATAATTTCCATTTCATGATTATCAATGGGGCTCGTTGTTCACTAATACTCGAAGATACAAAAATTGGCGGATGTTACTGTTTAGATGCTTTGCATATAGGTTTCTTAGACTATATAGAAGCAGCATATACAAAGACTTCAACCGTCTACCTGTTCTATTCATTGTTCTACTTGTAGAAACTTACAAATAATTTCCGTTTCAAGATTGTCAATGGGGCTCGTTGTTCACTTAAACTTGAAGAACAAAAAATTGGCGAATGGTACAGTTTGGATCCTTTGCATATATGTTTCTTAGACTATATAGAAGCAATATATACAAAGATTTCAACCGTCTGGGTTAGGCACCTGTCCCATTCATTGTTCTACTTGCCGAAATTTACAAATAATTTCCTTTAAAGGATTAACAATGGGGCTCGTAGTTCACTTATACTTGAAGAACAAAAAATTGGCGAATTGTACTGTTTGGATGCTTTGCATATATGTTTCTTAGACTATATAGAAGTAATATATAGAAAGATTTCAACCGTCTACCTTTTCCATTCATTGTTTTACTTGTCGAATGTTACAAATAATTTCCGTTAAATAATTAACAATGGGGTTCGTAGTTCATTTAAACTTGAAGAACATAAAATTGGCGAATTCTACTGTTTGGATGCTTTGCATATATGTTTCTTAGACTATATAGAAGCAATATATACAATGATTTCAACTGTCTACCTGTTCAATTCATTGTTCTACTTGTCGAAAATTACAAATAATTTCCGATAAAGGAAGAACCATTGGGGCTCATTGTTCACTAAAACTTGAAGAACAAAAAATTGGCGAATTGTACTGTTTGGATGCTTTGCATATATGTTTCTTAGACTATATAGAAGCAATATATACAATGATTTCAACAGTCTACCTGTTCCATTCATTGTTCTACTTGTAGAAACTTACAAATAATTTCCGTTTCAAGATTGTCAATGGGACTCGTTGTTCACTTAAACTTGAAGAACATAAAATTGGCGAATTGTACTGTTTGGATGCTTTGCATATGTGTTTCTTAGACTATATAGAAGCAATATAAACTATGATTTCAACCGTCTACCTGTTCCATTCATTGTTCTACTTGTCGAAATTTACAAATAATTTCCGTTAAAGGATTAACAATGGGGCTCGTAGTTCACTTAAACTTGAAGAACATAAAATTGGCAAATGTTAGTGTTTGGATGCTTTGCATATAGACTTCCTAGACTATATAGAAGCAACATATACGAAGAATTCAACCGTCTACCTGTTCTATTCATTGTTCTTCTTGTGGAAACTTACAAAAAATTTCCCTTTCCTGATTATCAATGGGGCTCGTTGTTCACTTAAACTTGAAGAACAAAAAATTGGCGAATGGTACTGTTTGGATGCTTTGCGTACATGTTTCTTAGACTATATGGAAGCAATATATACAAAGATTTCAACCGTCTACGTGTTCCAATCATTGTTCTACTTGTCGAAATTTACAAATAATTTCCTTTAAAGGATTAACAATGAGGCTCGTTGTTCACTTAAACTTGAAGAACAATAAATTGGCGAATTGTACTGTTAGGATGCTTTGCATATATGTTTCTTAGACTATATAGAAGCAATATATACAAAGAATTCAACCGTCTACCTGTACTATTCATTGTTCTACTTGTCGAAAGTTACAAATAATTTCCGATAAAGGATTAACCATTGGGGCTAATTGTTCACTTAAACTTGAAAAACAAAAAATTGGCGAATTGTACTGTTTGGATGCTTTGCATATATGTTTCTTAGATTATATAGACGCAATATATACAAAGATTTCAACCGTCTACCTGTTCTATTCATTGTTCTACTTGTCGAAATTTACAAATAATTTCCTTTAAAGGATTAACAATGGGGCTCGTTGTTCACTTAAACTTGAAGAACAATAAATTGGCGAATTGTACTGTTTGGATGCTTTGCATATATGTTTCTTAGATTATATAGAAACAATATATACAAAGATTTCAACCGTCTACCTGTTCCATTCATTGTTCTACTTGTCGAAAATTACAAATAATTTCCAATATAGGATTAACCATTGGGGCTCATTGTTCACTAAACTTGAAGAACAAAAAATTGTCGAATGGTACTGTTTGGATGCTTTGCATATATGTTTCTTAGACTATATAAAAGCAATATATACAATGATTTCAACCGTCTACCTGTTCCATTCATTGTTCTACTTGTCGAAAGTTACAAATAATTTCCTTTAAAGGATTAACAATGGGGCTCATTGTTCACTTAAACTTGAAGAACGAAAAATTGGCGAATGGTACTGTTTGGATGCTTTGCATAGATGTTTCTTAGACTATTTAGAAGCAATATATAGAAAGATTTCACGCGTCTACCTGTACTATTCATTGTTCTACTTGTAGAATGTTACAAATAATATCCGTTTCATGATTATCAATGGGGCTCGTTGTTCACTTAAACTTGAAGAACAAAAAATTGGCGAATGGTACTGTTTGGATGCTTTGCATATATGTTTCTTAGATTATATAGAAGCAATATATACAAATATTTCAAGCGTCTACCTGTTCCATTCATTGTTCTACTTGTCGAAAATTACAAATAATTTCCGATAAAGGATTAACCATTGGGGCTCATTGTTCACTTAAACTTGAAGAACAAAAAATTGGCGAATTGTACTGTTTGGATGCTTTGCATATATGTTTCTTAGACTATATAGAAGCAATATATACAATGATTTCAACCGTCTACGTGATCCAATCATTGTTCTACTTGTCGAAATTTACAAATAATTTCCTTTAAAGTATTAACAATGGGGCTCGTTGTTCACTTAAACTTGAAGAACAAAAAAGTGGCGAATGGTACTGTTTGGATGCTTTGCATATATGTTTCTTATACTATATAGAAGCAACAGATACAAAGATTTCAACCGTCTACCTGTTCCATTCAATGTTCTACTTGTCGAAAGTTACAATTAATTTCCGTTAAAGATTAACAATGGGGCTCGTAGTTCACTTAAACTTGAAGAACAAAAAATTGGCGAATTGTACTGTTTGGATGCTTTGCATATATGTTTCGTAGGCTATATAGAAGCAATATATACATTGATTTCAACCGTCTACATGATCCATTCATTGTTCTACTTGTCGAAATTTACAAATAATTTCCTTTAAAGTATTAACAATGGGGCTCGTTGTTCACTTAAACTTGAAGAACAAAAAAGTGGCGAATGGTACTGTTTGGATGCTTTGCATATATGTTTCTTATACTATATAGAAGCAACAGATACAAAGATTTCAACCGTCTACCTGTTCCATTCAATGTTCTACTTGTCGAAAGTTACAATTAATTTCCGTTAAAGATTAACAATGGGGCTCGTAGTTCACTTAAACTTGAAGAACAAAAAATTGGCGAATTGTACTGTTTGGATGCTTTGCATATATGTTTCGTAGGCTATATAGAAGCAATATATACATTGATTTCAACCGTCTACCTGTTCCATTCATTGTTCTACTTGTCCCAAGTTACAAATAATTTCCGTTAAAGTATTAACAATGGGGCTCGTAGTTCACTTAAACTTGAAGATCAAATAATTGGCGAATTGTACTGTTAGGATGATTTGCATATATGTTTCTTAGAATATATAGAAGCAATATATACAAAGATTTCGACCGTCTACCTGTTCCATTCATTGTTCTACTTGTCGAAAGTTACAAATAATTTCCGATAAAGGATTAACAATGGGGCTCATTGTTCACTTAAACTTGAAGGACAAAAAATTGGCGAATGGTACTGTTTGGATGCTTTGTATATATGTTTCTTAGACTATATAGAAGCAATATATACAATGATTTCAACCGTCTACATGATCCATTCATTGTTCTACTTGTCGAAATTTACAAATAATTTCCTTTAAAGGATTAACAATGGGGCTCGTAGTTCATTTAATCATGAAGATGAAATAATTGGCGAATTGCACTGTTTGGATGCTTTTTCATATGTGTCTCTTAGATTATATAGAAGCAATATATACAATGATTTCAACCGTCTACCTGTTCCATTCATTGTTCTACTAGTCGAAATTTACAAATAATTTCCTTTAAAGGATTAACAATGGGGCTCGTTGTTCACTTAAACTTGAAGAACAAGAAATTGGCGAATTGTACTGTTTGGATGCTTTGCATATATGTTTCTTAGACTATATAGAAGCAATATATACAATGATTTCAACCGTCTAACTATTCCATTCATTGTTCTACTTGCCGAAATTTACAAATAATTTCCTTTAAAGGATTAACAATGGGGCTCGTAGTTCACTTAAACTTGAAGAACAAAAAATTGGCGAATTGTACTGTTTGGATGCTTTGCATATATGTTTCTTAGACTATTTAGAAGCAATATATAGAAAGATTTCACCCGTTTACCTGTACTATTCATTGTTCTACTTGTAGAAAGTTACAACTAATTTCCATTTCATGATTATCAATGGGGCTCGCTGTTCACTTAAACTTGAAGATCAAAAAATTGGCGATTGTTACTGTTTAGATGCTTTGCATATATGTTTCTTAGATTATATAGAAGCAATATATACAAAGATTTCAACCGTCTACCAGTTCCATTCTTTGTTCTACTTGCCGAAATTTACAAATAATTTCCTTTAAAGGATTAACAATGGGGCTCGTAGTTCATTTAATCATGAAGATGAAATAATTGGCGAATTGTACTGTTTGGATGCTTTTTCATATGTGTCTCTTAGACTATATAGAAGCAATATATACAATGATTTCAACAGTCTACCTGTTCCATTCATTGTTCTACTTGTCGAAATTTACAAATAATTACCGATAAAGGATTAACCATTGGGGCTCATTGTTCACTTAAACTTGAAGAACAAAAAATTTGCGAATTGTACTGTTTGGATGCTTTGCATATATGTTTCTTAGACTATATAGAAGCAATATATACAAAGATTTCGACCGTCTACCTGTTCCATTCATTGTTCTACTTGTCGAAAGTTACAAATAATTTCCGATGAAGGATTAACAATGGGGCTCATTGTTCACTTAAACTTGAAGAACAAAAAATTGGCGAATGGTACTGTTTGGATGCTTTGCATATATGTTTCTTAGACTATATAGAAGCAATATATACATTGATTTCAACCGTCTACCTGTTCCATTCATTGTTCTACTTGTCCCAAGTTACAAATAATTTCCGTTAAAGTATTAACAATGGGGCTCGTAGTTCACTTAAACTTGAAGATCAAATAATTGGCGAATTGTACTGTTAGGATGATTTGCATATATGTTTCTTAGAATATATAGAAGCAATATATACAAAGATTTCGACCTTCTACCTGTTCCATTCATTGTTCTACTTGTCGAAAGTTACAAATAATTTCCGATAAAGGATTAACAATGGGGCTCATTGTTCACTTAAACTTGAAGGACAAAAAATTGGCGAATGGTACTGTTTGGATGCTTTGTATATATGTTTCTTAGACTATATGGAAGCAATATATACAAAGATTTCAACCGTCTACGTGTTCCAATCATTGTTCTACTTGTAGAAAGTTACAATTAATTTCCGTTAAAGGATTAACAATGGGGCTCGTAGTTCACTTAAACTTGAAGAACAAAAAATTGGCGAATTGTACTGTTTGGATGCTTTGCATATTTGTTTCGTAGACTATATAGAAGCAATATATACAATGATTTCAACCGTCTACATGATCCATTCATTGTTCTACTTGTCGAAATTTACAAATAATTTCCTTTAAAGGATTAACAATGGGGCTCGTAGTTCATTTAATCATGAAGATGAAATAATTGGCGAATTGTACTGTTTGGATGCTTTTTCATATGTGTCTCTTAGATTATATAGAAGCAATATATACAATAATTTCAACCGTCTACCTGTTCCATTCATTGTTCTACTAGTCGAAATTTACAAATAATTTCCTTTAAAGTATTAACAATGGGGCTCGTAGTTCACTTAAACTTGAAGATCAAATAATTGGCGAATTGTACTGTTTGGATGATATGCAGATATGTTTCTTAGACTATATGGAAGCAATATATACAATGATTTCAATCGTCTACCTATTCCATTCATTGTTCTACTTGCCGAAATTTACAAATAATTTCCTTTAAAGGATTAACAATGGGGCTCGTAGTTCACTTAAACTTGAAGAGCAAAAAATTGGCGAATTGTACTGTTTGGACACTTTGCATATATGTTCCTTGGACTATATAGAAGCAATATATACAATGATTTCAACCGTCTACGTGTTCCAATCATTGTTCTACTTGTCGAAATTTACAAATAATTTCCTTTAAAGGATTAACAATGGGGCTCGTAGTTCACTTAAACTTGAAGATCAAATAATTGGCGAATTGTACTGTTTGGATGCTTTGCATATATGTTTCTTAGACTATTTAGAAGCAATATATAGAAAGATTTCACCCGTCTACCTGTACTATTCATTGTTCTACTTGTCGAAAGTTACAAATAATTACCGATAAAGGATTAACCATTGGGGCTCATTGTTCACTTAAACTTGAAGAACAAAAAATTGGCGAATTGTACTGTTTGGATGCTTTGCATATATGTTTCTTAGACTATATAGAAGCAATATATACATTGATTTCAACCGTCTACCTGTTCCATTCATTGTTCTACTTGTCGAAAGTTACAAATAATTTCCGATGAAGGATTAACAATGGGGCTCATTGTTCACTTAAACTTGAAGAACAAAAAATTGGCGAATGGTACTGTTTGGATGCTTTGCATATATGTTTCTTAGACTATATAGAAGCAATATATACATTGATTTCAACCGTCTACCTGTTCCATTCATTGTTCTACTTGTCCCAATTTACAAATAATTTCCGTTAAAGTATTAACAATGGGGCTCGTAGTTCACTTAAACTTGAAGATCAAATAATTGGCGAATTGTACTGTTAGGATGATTTGCATATATGTTTCTTAGAATATATAGAAGCAATATATACAAAGATTTCGACCGTCTACCTGTTCCATTCATTGTTCTACTTGTCGAAAGTTACAAATAATTTCCGATAAAGGATTAACAATGGGGCTCATTGTTCACTTAAACTTGAAGGACAAAAAATTGGCGAATGGTACTGTTTGGATGCTTTGTATATATGTTTCTTAGACTATATGGAAGCAATATATACAAAGATTTCAACCGTCTACGTGTTCCAATCATTGTTCTACTTGTAGAAAGTTACAATTAATTTCCGTTAAAGGATTAACAATGGGGCTCGTAGTTCACTTAAACTTGAAGAACAAAAAATTGGCGAATTGTACTGTTTGGATGCTTTGCATATTTGTTTCGTAGACTATATAGAAGCAATATATACAATGATTTCAACCGTCTACATGATCCATTCATTGTTCTACTTGTCGAAATTTACAAATAATTTCCTTTAAAGGATTAACAATGGGGCTCGTAGTTCATTTAATCATGAAGATGAAATAATTGGCGAATTGTACTGTTTGGATGCTTTTTCATATGTGTCTCTTAGATTATATAGAAGCAATATATACAATAATTTCAATCGTCTACCTGTTCCATTCATTGTTCTACTAGTCGAAATTTACAAATAATTTCCTTTAAAGTATTAACAATGGGGCTCGTAGTTCACTTAAACTTGAAGATCAAATAATTGGCGAATTGTACTGTTTGGATGATATGCAGATATGTTTCTTAGACTATATGGAAGCAATATATACAATGATTTCAATCGTCTACCTATTCCATTCATTGTTCTACTTGCCGAAATTTACAAATAATTTCCTTTAAAGGATTGACAATGGGGCTCGTAGTTCACTTAAACTTGAAGAACAAAAAATTGGCGAATTGTACTGTTTGGATGCTTTGCATATATGTTTCTTAGACTATTTAGAAGCAATATATAGAAAGATTTCACATGTCTACCTGTACTATTCATTGTTCTACTTGTAGAAAGTTACAAATAATTTCCATTTCATGATTATCAATTGGGCTCGCTGTTCACTTAAACTTGAAGATCAAAAAATTGGCGATTGTTACTGTTTGGATGCTTTGCATATATGTTTCTTAGATTATATAGAAGCAATATATACAATTATTTCAACCGTCTACCTGTTCCATTCATTGTTCTACTTGTCGAAATTTACAAATAATTTCCTTTAAAGGATTAACAATGGGGCTCGTAGTTCACTTAAGCTTGAAGAGCAAAAAATTGGCGAATTGTACTGTTTGGACGCTTTGCATATATGTTTCTTAGACTATATAGAAGCAATATATACAAAGATTTCGACCGTCTACCTGTTCCATTCATTGTTCTACTTGTCGAAAGTTACAAATAATTTCCGATAAAGGATTAACAATGGGGCTCATTGTTCACTTAAACTTGAAGGTCAAAAAATTGGCGAATGGTACTGTTTGGATGCTTTGTATATATGTTTCTTAGACTATATGGAAGCAATATATACAAAGATTTCAACCGTCTACGTGTTCCAATCATTGTTCTACTTGTAGAAAGTTACAATTAATTTCCGTTAAAGGATTAACAATGGGGCTCGTAGTTCACTTAAACTTGAAGAACAAAAAATTGGCGAATTGTACTGTTTGGATGCTTTGCATATTTGTTTCGTAGACTATATAGAAGCAATATATACAATGATTTCAACCGTCTACATGATACATTCATTGTTCTACTTGTCGAAATTTACAAATAATTTCCTTTAAAGGATTAACAATGGGGCTCGTAGTTCACTTAAACTTGAAGAACAAAAAATTGGCGAATTGTACTGTTTGGATGCTTTGCATATATGTTTCTTAGACTATTTAGAAGCAATATATAGAAAGATTTCAACCGTCTACCTGTACTATTCATTGTTCTACTTGTAGAAAGTTACAAATAATTTCCATTTCAAAATTATCAATGGGGCTCGCTGTTCACATAAACTTGAAGATAAAAAAATTGGCGATTGTTACTGTTTAGATGCTTTGCATATAGGTTTCGTAGACTATATAGAAGCAACATATACAAAGATTTCAACCGTCTACCTGTTCTATTCATTGTTCTACTTGTAGAAAGTCACAAATAATTTCCGTTTCATGATTATCAATGGGGCTCGTTGTTCACTTAAACTTGGAGAACAAAAAATTGGCGAATGGTACTGTTTGGATGCTTTGCATATATGTTTCTTAGATTATATAGAAGCAACATATACAAAGATTTCAACCGTCTACTTGTTCCATTCATTGTTCTACTTGTCGAAAGTTACAAATAATTTCCTTTAAAGGATTAACAACGGGGCTCGTAGTTCACTTAAACTTGAAGAACAAAAAATTGGCGAATGGAACTGTTTGGATGCTTTGCATATATGTTTCTTAGACTATATAGAAGCAATATATACAAACATTTCAACCGTCTACCTGTTCCATTCATTGTTCTACTTGTCGAAAGTTACAAATAATTTCGGATAAAGGATTAACCATTGGGGCTCATTGTTCACTTAAACTTGAAGAACAATAAATTGGCGAATTATACTGTTTGGATGCTTTGCATATATGTTTCTTAGACTATATAGAAGCAATATATACAAAGATTTCAACCGTCTACCTGTTCCATTCATTGTTCTACTTGTCGAAAGTTACAAATAATTTCCGATAAAGGATTAACAATGGGTCTCATTGTTCACTTAAACTTGAAGAACAAAAAATTGGCGAATGGTACTGTTTGGATGCTTTGCATATATGTTTCTTAGACTATTTAGAAGCAATATATAGAAAGATTTCACCCGTCTACCTGTACTATTCATTTGTTCTACTTGTAGAAAGTTACAAATAATTTCCATTTCATGATTATCAATGGGGCTCGCTGTTCACTTAAACTTGAAGATCAAAAAATTGGCGATTGTTAGTGTTTAGATGCTTTGCATATACGTTTCTTAGACTATATAGAAGCAACATATACAAAGATTTCAACCGTCTACCTGTTCTATTCATTGTTCTACTTGTCGAAATTTACAAATAATTTCCTTTAAAGGATTAACAATGGGGCTCGTTGTTCACTTAAACTTGAAGAACAATAAATTGGCGAATTGTACTGTTTGGATGCTTTGCATATATGTTTCTTAGACTATATAGAAGCAACATATACATTGATTTCAACCGTCTACCTGTTCCATTCATTGTTCTACTTGTCGCAAGTTACAAATAATTTCCGTTAAAGTATTAACAATGGGGCTCGTAGTTCACTTAAACTTGAAGATCAAATAATTGGCGAATTGTACTGTTTGGATGATTTGCATATATGTTTCTTAGACTATATAGAAGCAATATATACAAAGATTTCGACCGTCTACCTGTTCCATTCATTGTTCTACTTGTCGAAAGTTACAAATAATTTCCGATAAAGGATTAACAATGGGGCTCATTGTTCACTTAAACTTGAAGGACAAAAAATTGGCGAATGGTACTGTTTGGATGCTTTGTATATATGTTTCTTAGACTATATGGAAGCAATATATACAAAGATTTCAACCGTCTACGTGTTCCAATCATTGTTCTACTTGTAGAAAGTTACAATTAATTTCCGTTAAAGGATTAACAATGGGGCTCGTAGTTCACTTAAACTTGAAGAACAAAAAATTGGCGAATTGTACTGTTTGGATGCTTTGCATATTTGTTTCGTAGACTATATAGAAGCAATATATACAATGATTTCAACCGTTTACATGATCCATTCATTGTTCTACTTGTCGAAATTTACAAATAATTTCCTTTAAAGGATTAACAATGGGGCTCGTAGTTCATTTAATCATGAAGATGAAATAATTGGCGAATTGTACTGTTTGGATGCTTTTTCATATGTGTCTCTTAGATTATATAGAAGCAATATATACAATAATTTCAACCGTCTACCTGTTCCATTCATTGTTCTACTAGTCGAAATTTACAAATAATTTCCTTTAAAGTATTAACAATGGGGCTCGTAGTTCACTTAAACTTGAAGATCAAATAATTGGCGAATTGTACTGTTTGGATGATATGCAGATATGTTTCTTAGACTATATGGAAGCAATATATACACTGATTTCAACCGTCTACCTATTCCATTCATTGTTCTACTTGTCGAAATTTACAAATAATTTCCTTTAAAGGATTAACAATGGGGCTCGTAGTTCACTTAAACTTGAAGAGCAAAAAATTGGCGAATTGTACTGTTTGGACGCTTTGCATATATGTTCCTTGGACTATGTAGAAGCAATATATACAATGATTTCAAACGTCTACGTGTTCCAATCATTGTTCTACTTGTCGAAATTTACAAATAATTTCCTTTAAAGGATTAACAATGGGGCTCGTTGTTCACTTAAACTTTGGAGAACAAGAAATTGGCAAATTGTACTGTTTGGATGCTTTGCATATATGTTTCTTAGACTATATAGAAGCAATATATACAATGATTTCAACCGTCTACCTATTCCATTCATTGTTCCACTTGCCGAAATATACAAATAATTTCCTTTAAAGGATTAACAATGGGGCTCGTAGTTCACTTAAACTTGAAGAGCAAAAAATTGGCGAATTGTACTGTTTGGACGCTATGCATATATGTTTCTTAGACTATATAGAAGCAATATATACAATGATTTCAACAGTCTACCTGTTCCATTCATTGTTCTACTTGTCGAAATTTACAAATAATTACCGATAAAGGATTAACCATTGGGGCTCATTGTTCACTTAAACTTGAAGAACAAAAAATTTGCGAATTGTACTGTTTGGATGCTTTTCATATATGTTTCTTAGACTATATAGAAGCAATATATACAAAGATTTCGACCGTCTACCTGTTCCATTCATTGTTCTACTTGTCGAAAGTTACAAATAATTTCCGATAAAGGATTAACAATGGGGCTCATTGTTCACTTAAACTTGAAGGACAAAAAATTGGCGAATTGTACTGTTTGGATGCTTGCATATATGTTTCTTAGACTATTTAGAAGCAATATATAGAAAGATTTCACATGTCTACCTGTACTATTCATTGTTCTACTTGTAGAAAGTTACAAATAATTTCCATTTCATGATTATCAATGGGGCTGGTTGTTCACTTAAACTTGAAGAACAAAAAATTGGCGAATGGTACAGTTTGGATGCTTTGCATATATGTTTCTTAGACTATATAGAAGCAATATATACATTGATTTCAACCGTCTACCTGTTCCATTCATTGTTCTACTTGTCGAAAGTTACAAATAATTTCCGATGAAGGATTAACAATGGGGCTCATTGTTCACTTAAACTTGAAGAACAAAAAATTGGCGAATGGTACTGTTTGGATGCTTTGCATATATGTTTCTTAGACTATATAGAAGCAATATATACATTGATTTCAACCGTCTACCTGTTCCATTCATTGTTCTACTTGTCCCAAGTTACAAATAATTTCCGTTAAAGTATTAACAATGGGGCTCGTAGTTCACTTAAACTTGAAGATCAAATAATTGGCGAATTGTACTGTTAGGATGATTTGCATATATGTTTCTTAGAATATATAGAAGCAATATATACAAAGATTTCGACCTTCTACCTGTTCCATTCATTGTTCTACTTGTCGAAAGTTACAAATAATTTCCGATAAAGGATTAACAATGGGGCTCATTGTTCACTTAAACTTGAAGGACAAAAAATTGGCGAATGGTACTGTTTGGATGCTTTGTATATATGTTTCTTAGACTATATGGAAGCAATATATACAAAGATTTCAACCGTCTACGTGTTCCAATCATTGTTCTACTTGTAGAAAGTTACAATTAATTTCCGTTAAAGGATTAACAATGGGGCTCGTAGTTCACTTAAACTTGAAGAACAAAAAATTGGCGAATTGTACTGTTTGGATGCTTTGCATATTTGTTTCGTAGACTATATAGAAGCAATATATACAATGATTTCAACCGTCTACATGATCCATTCATTGTTCTACTTGTCGAAATTTACAAATAATTTCCTTTAAAGGATTAACAATGGGGCTCGTAGTTCATTTAATCATGAAGATGAAATAATTGGCGAATTGTACTGTTTGGATGCTTTTTCATATGTGTCTCTTAGATTATATAGAAGCAATATATACAATAATTTCAACCGTCTACCTGTTCCATTCATTGTTCTACTAGTCGAAATTTACAAATAATTTCCTTTAAAGTATTAACAATGGGGCTCGTAGTTCACTTAAACTTGAAGATCAAATAATTGGCGAATTGTACTGTTTGGATGATATGCAGATATGTTTCTTAGACTATATGGAAGCAATATATACAATGATTTCAATCGTCTACCTATTCCATTCATTGTTCTACTTGCCGAAATTTACAAATAATTTCCTTTAAAGGATTAACAATGGGGCTCGTAGTTCACTTAAACTTGAAGAGCAAAAAATTGGCGAATTGTACTGTTTGGACGCTTTGCATATATGTTCCTTGGACTATATAGAAGCAATATATACAATGATTTCAACCGTCTACGTGTTCCAATCATTGTTCTACTTGTCGAAATTTACAAATAATTTCCTTTAAAGGATTAACAATGGGGCTCGTAGTTCACTTAAACTTGAAGATCAAATAATTGGCGAATTGTACTGTTTGGATGCTTTGCATATATGTTTCTTAGACTATTTAGAAGCAATATATAGAAAGATTTCACCCGTCTACCTGTACTATTCATTGTTCTACTTGTCGAAAGTTACAAATAATTACCGATAAAGGATTAACCATTGGGGCTCATTGTTCACTTAAACTTGAAGAACAAAAAATTGGCGAATTGTACTGTTTGGATGCTTTGCATATATGTTTCTTAGACTATATAGAAGCAATATATACATTGATTTCAACCGTCTACCTGTTCCATTCATTGTTCTACTTGTCCCAAGTTACAAATAATTTCCGTTAAAGTATTAACAATGGGGCTCGTAGTTCACTTAAACTTGAAGATCAAATAATTGGCGAATTGTACTGTTAGGATGATTTGCATATATGTTTCTTAGAATATATAGAAGCAATATATACAAAGATTTCGACCGTCTACCTGTTCCATTCATTGTTCTACTTGTCGTAAATTTACAAATAATTTCCTTTAAAGGATTAACAATGGGGCTCGTAGTTCACTTAAACTTGAAGAACAAAAAATTGGCGAATTGTACTGTTTGGATGCTTTGCATATATGTTTCTTAGACTATATAGAAGTAATATATAGAAAGATTTCAACCGTCTACCTGTTCCATTCATTGTTTTACTTGTCGAATGTTACAAATAATTTCCGTTAAATAATTAACAATGGGGTTCGTAGTTCATTTAAACTTGAAGAACATAAAATTGGCGAATTGTACTGTTTGGATGCTTTGCATATATGTTTCTTAGACTATATAGAAGCAATATATACAATGATTTCAACCGTCTACCTGTTCAATTCATTGTTCTACTTGTCGAAAATTACAAATAATTTCCGATAAAGGAAGAACCATTGGGTCTCATTGTTCACTAAAACTTGAAGAACAAAAAATTGGCGAATTGTACTGTTTGGATGATTTGCATATATGTTTCTTAGACTATATAGAAGCAATATATACAATGATTTCAACCGTCTACCTGTTCCATTCATTTTTCAACTTGTTGAAATTTACAAATAATTTCCTTTAAAGGATTAACAATGGGGCTCGTAGTTCATTTAAACTTGAAGAACATAAAATTGGCGAATTGTACTGTTTGGATGATTTGCATATATGTTTCTTAGACCTTATAGAAGCAATATATACAAAGATTTCAACCGTATACCAGTTGCATTCATTGTTCTACTTGTCGAAAATTACAAATAATTTCCGTTTCAAGATTGTCAATGGGGCTCGTTGTTCACTTAAACTTGAAGAACAAAAAATTGGCGAATGGTACAGTTTGGATCCTTTGCATATATGTTTCTTAGACTATATAGAAGCAATATATACGAAGATCTCAACCGTCTACCTGTTCCATTCATTTTTCAACTTGTCGAAATTTAGAAATAATTTCCTTTAAAGGATTAACAATGGGGCTCGTTGTTCACTTAAACTTGAAGAACAATAAATTGGCGAATTGTACAGCTTGGATGCTTTGCATATATGTATCTTAGACTATATAGAAGCAATATATAGAAAGATTTCACTCGTCTACCTGTACTATTCATTGTTCTACTTGTAGAAAGTTACAAATAATTTCCATTTCATGATTATCAATGGGGCTCGTTGTTCACTAATACTCGAAAATACAAAAATTGGCGGATGTTACTGTTTAGATGCTTTGCATATAGGTTTCTTAGACTATATAGAAGCAGCATATACAAAGATTTCAACCGTCTACCTGTTCTATTCATTGTTCTACTTGTAGAAACTTACAAATAATTTCCGTTTCAAGATTGTCAATGGGGCTCGTTGTTCACTTAAACTTGAAGAACAAAAAATTGGCGAATGGTACAGTTTGGATCCTTTGCATATATGTTTCTTAGACTATATAGAAGCAATATATACAAAGATTTCAACCGTCTGGGTTAGGCACCTGTCCCATTCATTGTTCTACTTGTCGAAATTTACAAATAATTTCCTTTAAAGGATTAACAATGGGGCTCGTAATTCACTTAAACTTGAAGAACAAAAAATTGGCGAATTGTACTGTTTGGATGCTTTGCATATATGTTTCTTAGACTATATAGAAGCAATATATACAATGATTTCAACAGTCTACCTGTTCCATTCATTGTTCTACTTGTACAAACTTACAAATAATTTCCGTTTCAAGATTGTCAATGGGACTCGTTGTTCACTTAAACTTGAAGAACATAAAATTGGCGAATTGTACTGTTTGGATGCTTTGCATATGTGTTTCTTAGACTATATAGAAGCAATATAAACTATGATTTCAACCGTCTACCTGTTCCATTCATTGTTCTACTTGTCGAAAGTTACAAATAATTACCGATAAAGGATTAACCATTGGGGCTCACTGTTCACTTAAACTTGAAGAACAAAAAATTGGCGAATTGTACTGTTTGGATGCTTTCCATATATGTTTCTTAGACTATATAGAAGCAATATATACAAAGATTTCAACTGTCTACCAGTTCCATTCATTGTTCTACTTGTCGAAAGTTACAAATAATTTCCGATAAAGGATTAACCATTGGGGCTCATTGTTCACTTAAACTGGAGGAACAAAAAATTGGCGAATTGTACTGTTTGGATGCTTTGCATATATGTTTCTTAGACTATATAGGAGCAATATATACAAAGATTTCAACCGTCTACCTGTGCCATTCATTGTTCTACTTGTCGAAAGTTACAAATAATTTCCGATAAAGGATTAACAATGGGTCTCATTGTTCACTTAAACTTGAAGAAAAAAAAATTGGCGTATTGTACTGTTTGGATGCTTTGCATATATGTTTCTTAGACTATATAGAAGCAATATATACAAGGATTTCAACCGTCTACCTGTTCCATTCATTGTTCTACTTGTCGAAAGTTACAAACAATTACCGATAAAGGACTAACCATTGGGGCTCATTGTTCACTAAACTTGAAGAACAAATAATTGCCGAATTGTACTGTTTGGATGCTTTGCATATATGTTTTTTAGACTATATAGAAGCAATATATACAATGATTTCAACAGTCTACCTGTTTCATTCATTGTTCTACTTGTCGAAAGTTACAAATAAATTCCTTTAAAGGATTAACAATGGGGCTCGTAGTTCACTTAATCTTGAAGAACAAAAAATTGGCGAATGGTACTGTTTGGATGCTTTGCATATATGTTTCTTATACTATATAGAAGCAATAAATACAAAGATTTCAACCGTCTACCTGTTCCATTCATTGTTCTACTTGTCGAAAATTACAAATAATTTCCGATAAAGGATTAACCATTGGGGCTCATTGTTCACTTAAACTTGAAGAACAAAAAATTGGCGAATTGTACTGTTTAGATGCTTTGCATATATGTTTCTTAGACTATATAGAAGCAATATATACAAAGATTTCAACCGTCTACCTGTTCCATTCATTGTTCTACTTGTCGAAAGTTACAAATAATTTCCGATAATGGATTAACCATTGGGTCTCATTGTTCACTTATACTTGAAGAACAAAAAATTGGCGAATTGTACTGTTTGGATGCTTTGCATATATGTTTCGTAGACTATATGGAAGCAATATATACATTGATTTCAACCGTCTACCTGTTCCATTCATTGATCTACTTGTCGAAAGTTACAAATAATTTCCGTTAAAGTATTAACAATGGGGCTCGTAGTTCTCTTAAACTTGAAGAACAAAAAATTGGCGAATTGTACTGTTTCGATGCTTTGCATATATGTTTCTTTGACTATATAGAAGCAATATATACATTGATTTCCACCGTCTACCTGTTCCATTCATAGTTCTACTTGTAGAAAATTACAATTAATTTTCGTTAAAGGATTAACAATGGGGCTCGTAGTTCACTTAAACTTGAAGATCAATAAATTGGCGAATTGTACTGTTTGGATGATTTGCATATATGTTTCTTAGACTATATAGAAGCAATATATACAATGATTTCAACCGTCTACCTGTTCCATTCATTTTTCAACTTGTTGAAATTTACAAATAATTTCCTTAAAGGATTAACAATGGGGCTCGTAGTTCATTTAAACTTGAAGAACATAAAATTGGCGAATTGTACTGTTTGGATGCTTTGCATATATGTTTCTTTGATTATACAGAAGCAATATATAAAAAGATTTCAACCGTCTACCTGTTCCATTCATTGTTCTACTTGTCGAAATTTACAAATAATTTCCTTTAAAGGATTAACAATGGGGCTCGTTGTTCACTTAAACTTGAAGATCAAAAAATTGGCGATTGTTACTGTTTAGATGCTTTGCATATATGTTTCTTAGATTATATAGAAGCAATATATACAAAGATTTCAACCGTCTACCTGTTCCATTCATTGTTCTACTTGTCGAAAATTACAAATAATTTCCGATAAAGGATTAACCATTGGGGCTCATTGTTCACTTAAACTTGAAGAACAATAAATTGGCGAATTGTACTGTTTGGATGCTTTGCATATATATATCTTAGACTATATAGAAGCAATATATACAAAGATTTCAACCGTCTACCTGTTCCATTCATTGTTCTACTTGTCGAAAGTTACAAATAATTTCCGATAATGGATTAACCATTGGGTCTCATTGTTCACTTATACTTGAAGAACAAAAAATTGGCGAATTGTACTGTTTGGATGCTTTGCATATATGTTTCTTAGACTATATAGAAGCAATATATACAATGATTTTAACCGTCTACCTGTTCCATTCATTGTTCTACTTGTCGAAAGTTACAAATAATTTCTGTTAAAGGATTAACAATGGGAATCGTAGTTCACTTAAACTTGAAGTACAAAAAATTGGCGAATTGTACTGTTTGGATGCTTTGCATATATGTTTCTTAGACTATACAGAAGCAATATATAGAAGGATTTCACTCGTCTACCTGTACTATTCATTGTTCTACTTGTAGAAAATTACAAATAATTTCCACTTCATGATTATCAATGTGGCTCGTTGTTCACTTAAACTTGAAGAACAAAAAATTGGCGAATTGTACTGTTTAGATGCTTTGCATATATGTTTCTTAGACTATATAGAAGCAATATATACAAAGATTTCAACCGTCTACCTGTTCCATTCATTGTTCTACTTGTCGAAAGTTACAAATAATTTCCGATAATGGATTAACCATTGGGTCTCATTGTTCACTTATACTTGAAGAACAAAAAATTGGCGAATTGTACTGTTTGGATGCTTTGCATATATGTTTCGTAGACTATATGGAAGCAATATATACATTGATTTCAACCGTCTACCTGTTCCATTCATTGATCTACTTGTCGAAAGTTACAAATAATTTCCGTTAAAGTATTAACAATGGGGCTCGTAGTTCTCTTAAACTTGAAGAACAAAAAATTGGCGAATTGTACTGTTTCGATGCTTTGCATATATGTTTCTTTGACTATATAGAAGCAATATATACATTGATTTCCACCGTCTACCTGTTCCATTCATAGTTCTACTTGTAGAAAATTACAATTAATTTCCGTTAAAGGATTAACAATGGGGCTCGTAGTTCACTTAAACTTGAAGATCAATAAATTGGCGAATTGTACTGTTTGGATGATTTGCATATATGTTTCTTAGACTATATAGAAGCAATATATACAATGATTTCAACCGTCTACCTGTTCCATTCATTTTTCAACTTGTTGAAATTTACAAATAATTTCCTTTAAAGGATTAACAATGGGGCTCGTAGTTCATTTAAACTTGAAGAACATAAAATTGGCGAATTGTACTGTTTGGATGATTTGCATATATGTTTCTTAGACCTTATAGAAGCAATATATACAAAGATTTCAACCGTATACCAGTTCCATTCATTGTTCTACTTGTCGAAAATTACAAATAATTTCCGTTTCAAGATTGTCAATGGGGCTCGTTGTTCACTTAAACTTGAAGAACAAAAAATTGGCGAATGGTACAGTTTGGATCCTTTGCATATATGTTTCTTAGACTATATAGAAGCAATATATACGAAGATCTCAACCGTCTACCTGTTCCATTCATTTTTCAACTTGTCGAAATTTAGAAATAATTTCCTTTAAAGGATTAACAATGGGGCTCGTTGTTCACTTAAACTTGAAGAACAATAAATTGGCGAATTGTACAGCTTGGATGCTTTGCATATATGTATCTTAGACTATATAGAAGCAATATATAGAAAGATTTCACTCGTCTACCTGTACTATTCATTGTTCTACTTGTAGAAAGTTACAAATTATTTCCATTTCATGATTATCAATGGGGCTCGTTGTTCACTAATACTCGAAGATACAAAAATTGGCGGATGTTACTGTTTAGATGCTTTGCATATAGGTTTCTTAGACTATATAGAAGCAGCATATACAAAGATTTCAACCGTCTACCTGTTCTATTCATTGTTCTACTTGTAGAAACTTACAAATAATTTCCGTTTCAAGATTGTCAATGGGGCTCGTTGTTCACTTAAACTTGAAGAACAAAAAATTGGCGAATTGTACTGTTTAGATGCTTTGCATATATGTTTCTTAGATTATATAGAAGCAATATATACAAAGATTTCAACCGTCTACCTGTTCCATTCATTGTTCTACTTGTCGAAAATTACAAATAATTTCCGATAAAGGATTAACCATTGGGGCTCATTGTTCACTTAAACTTGAAGAACAATAAATTGGCGAATTGTACTGTTTGGATGCTTTGCATATATATATCTTAGACTATATAGAAGCAATATATACAAAGATTTCAACCGTCTACCTGTTCCATTCATTGTTCTACTTGTCGAAAGTTACAAATAATTTCCGATAATGGATTAACCATTGGGTCTCATTGTTCACTTATACTTGAAGAACAAAAAATTGGCGAATTGTACTGTTTGGATGCTTTGCATATATGTTTCTTAGACTATATAGAAGCAATATATACAATGATTTTAACCGTCTACCTGTTCCATTCATTGTTCTACTTGTCGAAAGTTACAAATAATTTCTGTTAAAGGATTAACAATGGGAATCGTAGTTCACTTAAACTTGAAGTACAAAAAATTGGCGAATTGTACTGTTTGGATGCTTTGCATATATGTTTCTTAGACTATACAGAAGCAATATATAGAAGGATTTCACTCGTCTACCTGTACTATTCATTGTTCTACTTGTAGAAAATTACAAATAATTTCCACTTCATGATTATCAATGTGGCTCGTTGTTCACTTAAACTTGAAGAACAAAAAATTGGCGAATTGTACTGTTTAGATGCTTTGCATATATGTTTCTTAGACTATATAGAAGCAATATATACAAAGATTTCAACCGTCTACCTGTTCCATTCATTGTTCTACTTGTCGAAAGTTACAAATAATTTCCGATAATGGATTAACCATTGGGTCTCATTGTTCACTTATACTTGAAGAACAAAAAATTGGCGAATTGTACTGTTTGGATGCTTTGCATATATGTTTCGTAGACTATATGGAAGCAATATATACATTGATTTCAACCGTCTACCTGTTCCATTCATTGATCTACTTGTCGAAAGTTACAAATAATTTCCGTTAAAGTATTAACAATGGGGCTCGTAGTTCTCTTAAACTTCAAGAACAAAAAATTGGCGAATTGTACTGTTTCGATGCTTTGCATATATGTTTCTTTGACTATATAGAAGCAATATATACATTGATTTCCACCGTCTACCTGTTCCATTCATAGTTCTACTTGTAGAAAATTACAATTAATTTCCGTTAAAGGATTAACAATGGGGCTCGTAGTTCACTTAAACTTGAAGATCAATAAATTGGCGAATTGTACTGTTTGGATGATTTGCATATATGTTTCTTAGACTATATAGAAGCAATATATACAATGATTTCAACCGTCTACCTGTTCCATTCATTTTTCAACTTGTTGAAATTTACAAATAATTTCCTTTAAAGGATTAACAATGGGGCTCGTTGTTCACTTAAACTTGAAGAACAATAAATTGGCGAATTGTACAGCTTGGATGCTTTGCATATATGTATCTTAGACTATATAGAAGCAATATATAGAAAGATTTCACTCGTCTACCTGTACTATTCATTGTTCTACTTGTAGAAAGTTACAAATTATTTCCATTTCATGATTATCAATGGGGCTCGTTGTTCACTAATACTCGAAGATACAAAAATTGGCGGATGTTACTGTTTAGATGCTTTGCATATAGGTTTCTTAGACTATATAGAAGCAGCATATACAAAGATTTCAACCGTCTACCTGTTCTATTCATTGTTCTACTTGTAGAAACTTACAAATAATTTCCGTTTCAAGATTGTCAATGGGGCTCGTTGTTCACTTAAACTTGAAGAACAAAAAATTGGCGAATGGTACAGTTTGGATCCTTTGCATATATGTTTCTTAGACTATATAGAAGCAATATATACAAAGATTTCAACCGTCTGGGTTAGGCACCTGTCCCATTCATTGTTCTACTTGTCGAAAATTACAAATAATTTCCGATAAAGGATTAACGGTTGGGGCTCATTGTTCACTTAAACTTGAAGAACAAAAAATTGGCGAATGGTACTGTTTGGATGCTTTGCGTACATGTTTCTTAGACTATATGGAAGCAATATATAAAATGATTTCAACCGTCTACGTGTTCAATTCATTGTTCTACTTGTCGAAAATTACAAATAATTTCCGATAAAGGAAGAACCATTGGGGCTCATTGTTCACTAAAACTTGAAGAACAAAAAATTGGCGAATTGTACTGTTTGGATGCTTTGCATATATCTTTCTTAGACTATATAGAAGCAATATATACAATGATTTCAACAGTCTACCTGTTCCATTCATTGTTCTACTTGTCGTAAATTTACAAATAATTTCCTTTAAAGGATTAACAATGGGGCTCGTAGTTCACTTAAACTTGAAGAACAAAAAATTGGCGAATTGTACTGTTTGGATGCTTTGCATATATGTTTCTTAGACTATATAGAAGTAATATATAGAAAGATTTCAACCGTCTACCTGTTCCATTCATTGTTTTACTTGTCGAATGTTACAAATAATTTCCGTTAAATAATTAACAATGGGGTTCGTAGTTCATTTAAACTTGAAGAACATAAAATTGGCGAATTGTACTGTTTGGATGCTTTGCATATATGTTTCTTAGACTATATAGAAGCAATATATACAATGATTTCAACCGTCTACCTGTTCAATTCATTGTTCTACTTGTCGAAAATTACAAATAATTTCCGATAAAGGAAGAACCATTGGGGCTCATTGTTCACTAAAACTTGAAGAACAAAAAATTGGCGAATTGTACTGTTTGGATGATTTGCATATATGTTTCTTAGACTATATAGAAGCAATATATACAATGATTTCAACCGTCTACCTGTTCCATTCATTTTTCAACTTGTTGAAATTTACAAATAATTTCCTTTAAAGGATTAACAATGGGGCTCGTAGTTCATTTAAACTTGAAGAACATAAAATTGGCGAATTGTACTGTTTGGATGATTTGCATATATGTTTCTTAGACCTTATAGAAGCAATATATACAAAGATTTCAACCGTATACCAGTTCCATTCATTGTTCTACTTGTCGAAAATTACAAATAATTTCCGTTTCAAGATTGTCAATGGGGCTCGTTGTTCACTTAAACTTGAAGAACAAAAAATTGGCGAATGGTACAGTTTGGATCCTTTGCATATATGTTTCTTAGACTATATAGAAGCAATATATACGAAGATCTCAACCGTCTACCTGTTCCATTCATTTTTCAACTTGTCGAAATTTAGAAATAATTTCCTTTAAAGGATTAACAATGGGGCTCGTTGTTCACTTAAACTTGAAGAACAATAAATTGGCGAATTGTACAGCTTGGATGCTTTGCATATATGTATCTTAGACTATATAGAAGCAATATATAGAAAGATTTCACTCGTCTACCTGTACTATTCATTGTTCTACTTGTAGAAAGTTACAAATAATTTCCATTTCATGATTATCAATGGGGCTCGTTGTTCACTAATACTCGAAGATACAAAAATTGGCGGATGTTACTGTTTAGATGCTTTGCATATAGGTTTCTTAGACTATATAGAAGCAGCATATACAAAGACTTCAACCGTCTACCTGTTCTATTCATTGTTCTACTTGTAGAAACTTACAAATAATTTCCGTTTCAAGATTGTCAATGGGGCTCGTTGTTCACTTAAACTTGAAGAACAAAAAATTGGCGAATGGTACAGTTTGGATCCTTTGCATATATGTTTCTTAGACTATATAGAAGCAATATATACAAAGATTTCAACCGTCTGGGTTAGGCACCTGTCCCATTCATTGTTCTACTTGCCGAAATTTACAAATAATTTCCTTTAAAGGATTAACAATGGGGCTCGTAGTTCACTTAAACTTGAAGAACAAAAAATTGGCGAATTGTACTGTTTGGATGCTTTGCATATATGTTTCTTAGACTATATAGAAGTAATATATAGAAAGATTTCAACCGTCTACCTTTTCCATTCATTGTTTTACTTGTCGAATGTTACAAATAATTTCCGTTAAATAATTAACAATGGGGTTCGTAGTTCATTTAAACTTGAAGAACATAAAATTGGCGAATTCTACTGTTTGGATGCTTTGCATATATGTTTCTTAGACTATATAGAAGCAATATATACAATGATTTCAACTGTCTACCTGTTCAATTCATTGTTCTACTTGTCGAAAATTACAAATAATTTCCGATAAAGGAAGAACCATTGGGGCTCATTGTTCACTAAAACTTGAAGAACAAAAAATTGGCGAATTGTACTGTTTGGATGCTTTGCATATATGTTTCTTAGACTATATAGAAGCAATATATACAATGATTTCAACAGTCTACCTGTTCCATTCATTGTTCTACTTGTAGAAACTTACAAATAATTTCCGTTTCAAGATTGTCAATGGGACTCGTTGTTCACTTAAACTTGAAGAACATAAAATTGGCGAATTGTACTGTTTGGATGCTTTGCATATGTGTTTCTTAGACTATATAGAAGCAATATAAACTATGATTTCAACCGTCTACCTGTTCCATTCATTGTTCTACTTGTCGAAATTTACAAATAATTTCCGTTAAAGGATTAACAATGGGGCTCGTAGTTCACTTAAACTTGAAGAACATAAAATTGGCAAATGTTAGTGTTTGGATGCTTTGCATATAGACTTCCTAGACTATATAGAAGCAACATATACGAAGAATTCAACCGTCTACCTGTTCTATTCATTGTTCTTCTTGTGGAAACTTACAAAAAATTTCCCTTTCCTGATTATCAATGGGGCTCGTTGTTCACTTAAACTTGAAGAACAAAAAATTGGCGAATGGTACTGTTTGGATGCTTTGCGTACATGTTTCTTAGACTATATGGAAGCAATATATACAAAGATTTCAACCGTCTACGTGTTCCAATCATTGTTCTACTTGTCGAAATTTACAAATAATTTCCTTTAAAGGATTAACAATGAGGCTCGTTGTTCACTTAAACTTGAAGAACAATAAATTGGCGAATTGTACTGTTAGGATGCTTTGCATATATGTTTCTTAGACTATATAGAAGCAATATATACAAAGAATTCAACCGTCTACCTGTACTATTCATTGTTCTACTTGTCGAAAGTTACAAATAATTTCCGATAAAGGATTAACCATTGGGGCTAATTGTTCACTTAAACTTGAAAAACAAAAAATTGGCGAATTGTACTGTTTGGATGCTTTGCATATATGTTTCTTAGATTATATAGACGCAATATATACAAAGATTTCAACCGTCTACCTGTTCTATTCATTGTTCTACTTGTCGAAATTTACAAATAATTTCCTTTAAAGGATTAACAATGGGGCTCGTTGTTCACTTAAACTTGAAGAACAATAAATTGGCGAATTGTACTGTTTGGATGCTTTGCATAAATGTTTCTTAGACTATATAGAAGCAATATATACAATGATTTCAACCGTCTACCTGTACTATTCATTGTTCTACTTGTCGAAAGTTACAAATAATTTCCGATAAAGGATTAACAATGGGGCTCATTGTTCACTTAAACTTGAAGAACAAAAAATTGGCGAATGGTACTGTTTGGATGCTTTGCATATATGTTTCTTAGACTATATAGAAGCAATATATAGATTGATTTCAACCGTCTACCTGTTCCACTCATTGTTCTACTTGTCGCAAGTTACAAATAATTTCCGTTAAAGTATTAACAATGGGGCTCGTAGTTCACTTAAACATGAAGATGAAATAATTGGCGAATTGTACTGTTTGGATGCTTTGCATATATGTTTCTTAGATTATATAGAAACAATATATACAAAGATTTCAACCGTCTACCTGTTCCATTCATTGTTCTACTTGTCGAAAATTACAAATAATTTCCGATAAAGGATTAACCATTGGGGCTCATTGTTCACTAAACTTGAAGAACAAAAAATTGTCGAATTGTACTGTTTCGATGCTTTGCATATATGTTTCTTAGACTATATAAAAGCAATATATACAATGATTTCAACCGTCTACCTGTTCCATTCATTGTTCTACTTGTCGAAAGTTACAAATAATTTCCGTTAACGGATTAACAATGGGGATCGTAGTTTACTTAAACTTGAAGAGCAAGAAATTGTCGAATTGTACTGTTTGGATACTTTGCATATATGTTTCTTAGACTATATAGAAGCAATATATACAATGATTTCAACCGTCTACCTGTTCCATTCATTGTTCTACTTGTCGAAAGTTACAAATAATTTCCGTTAAGGGATTAACAATGGGGATCGTAGTTTACTTAAACTCGAAGAACAAAAAATTGGCGAATTGTACTGTTTGGATGCTTTGCATATATGTTTCTTAGACTATATAGAAGCAATATATACAATGATTTCAACCGTCTACCTATTTCATTCATTGTTCTACTTTCCGAAATTTACAAACAATTTCCTTTAAAGGATTAACAATGGAGCTCGTAGTTCACTTAAACTTGAAGAGCAAAAAATTGGCGATTTGTACTGTTTGGACGCTTTGCATATATGTTTCTTGGACTATATAGAAGCAATATATGCAATGATTTCAACAGTCTACCTGTTCCATTCATTGTTCTACTTGTCGAAATTTACAAATAATTTCCGATAAAGGATTAACAATGGGGCTCCTTGTTCACTTAAACTTGAAGAACAAAAAATTGGCGAATGGTACTGTTTGGATGCTTTGCATATATGTTTCTTAGACTATATAGAAGCAATATATAGATTGATTTCAACCGTCTACCTGTTCCACTCATTGTTCTACTTGTCGCAAGTTACAAATAATTTCCGTTAAAGTATTAACAATGGGGCTCGTAGTTCACTTAAACATGAAGATGAAATAATTGGCGAATTGTACTGTTTGGATGCTTTGCATATATGTTTCTTAGATTATATAGAAACAATATATACAAAGATTTCAACCGTCTACCTGTTCCATTCATTGTTCTACTTGTCGAAAATTACAAATAATTTCCAATATAGGATTAACCATTGGGGCTCATTGTTCACTAAACTTGAAGAACAAAAAATTGTCGAATGGTACTGTTTGGATGCTTTGCATATATGTTTCTTAGACTATATAAAAGCAATATATACAATGATTTCAACCGTCTACCTGTTCCATTCATTGTTCTACTTGTCGAAAGTTACAAATAATTTCCTTTAAAGGATTAACAATGGGGCTCATTGTTCACTTAAACTTGAAGAACGAAAAATTGGCGAATGGTACTGTTTGGATGCTTTGCATAGATGTTTCTTAGACTATTTAGAAGCAATATATAGAAAGATTTCACGCGTCTACCTGTACTATTCATTGTTCTACTTGTAGAATGTTACAAATAATATCCGTTTCATGATTATCAATGGGGCTCGTTGTTCACTTAAACTTGAAGAACAAAAAATTGGCGAATGGTACTGTTTGGATGCTTTGCATATATGTTTCTTAGATTATATAGAAGCAATATATACAAATATTTCAAGCGTCTACCTGTTCCATTCATTGTTCTACTTGTCGAAAATTACAAATAATTTCCGATAAAGGATTAACCATTGGGGCTCATTGTTCACTTAAACTTGAAGAACAAAAAATTGGCGAATTGTACTGTTTGGATGCTTTGCATATATGTTTCTTAGACTATATAGAAGCAATATATACAATGATTTCAACCGTCTACGTGATCCAATCATTGTTCTACTTGTCGAAATTTACAAATAATTTCCTTTAAAGTATTAACAATGGGGCTCGTTGTTCACTTAAACTTGAAGAACAAAAAAGTGGCGAATGGTACTGTTTGGATGCTTTGCATATATGTTTCTTATACTATATAGAAGCAACAGATACAAAGATTTCAACCGTCTACCTGTTCCATTCAATGTTCTACTTGTCGAAAGTTACAATTAATTTCCGTTAAAGATTAACAATGGGGCTCGTAGTTCACTTAAACTTGAAGAACAAAAAATTGGCGAATTGTACTGTTTGGATGCTTTGCATATATGTTTCGTAGGCTATATAGAAGCAATATATACATTGATTTCAACCGTCTACATGATCCATTCATTGTTCTACTTGTCGAAATTTACAAATAATTTCCTTTAAAGTATTAACAATGGGGCTCGTTGTTCACTTAAACTTGAAGAACAAAAAAGTGGCGAATGGTACTGTTTGGATGCTTTGCATATATGTTTCTTATACTATATAGAAGCAACAGATACAAAGATTTCAACCGTCTACCTGTTCCATTCAATGTTCTACTTGTCGAAAGTTACAATTAATTTCCGTTAAAGATTAACAATGGGGCTCGTAGTTCACTTAAACTTGAAGAACAAAAAATTGGCGAATTGTACTGTTTGGATGCTTTGCATATATGTTTCGTAGGCTATATAGAAGCAATATATACATTGATTTCAACCGTCTACATGAACCATTCATTGTTCTACTTGTCGAAATTTACAAATAATTTCCTTTAAAGGATTAACCATTGGGGCTAATTGTTCACTTAAACTTGAAAAACAAAAAATTGGCGAATTGTACTGTTTGGATGCTTTGCATATATGTTTCTTAGATTATATAGACGCAATATATACAAAGATTTCAACCGTCTACCTGTTCTATTCATTGTTCTACTTGTCGAAATTTACAAATAATTTCCTTTAAAGGATTAACAATGGGGCTCGTTGTTCACTTAAACTTGAAGAACAATAAATTGGCGAATGGTACTGTTTGGATGCTTTGCATATATGTTTCTTAGATTATATAGAAGCAATATATACAAATATTTCAACCGTCTACCTGTTCCATTCATTGTTCTACTTGTCGAAAATTACAAATAATTTCCGATAAAGGATTAACCATTGGGGCTCATTGTTCACTTAAACTTGAAGAACAAAAAATTGGCGAATTGTACTGTTTGGATGCTTTGCATATATGTTTCTTAGACTATATAGAAGCAATATATACAATGATTTCAACCGTCTACGTGATCCAATCATTGTTCTACTTGTCGAAATTTACAAATAATTTCCTTTAAAGTATTAACAATGGGGCTCGTTGTTCACTTAAACTTGAAGAACAAAAAAGTGGCGAATGGTACTGTTTGGATGCTTTGCATATATGTTTCTTATACTATATAGAAGCAACAGATACAAAGATTTCAACCGTCTACCTGTTCCATTCATTGATCTACTTGTCGAAACTTACAAATAATTTCCGTTAAAGTATTAACAATGGGGCTCGTAGTTCTCTTAAACTTGAAGAACAATAAATTGGCGAATTGTACTGTTTGGATGCTTTGCATATATGTATCTTAGACCATATAGAAGCAATATATACAAAGATTTCAACCGTCTACCTGTTCCATTCATTGTTCTACTTGTCGAAAATTACAAATAATTTCCGATAAAGGATTAACCATTGGGGCTCATTGTTCACTAAAACTTGAAGAACAAAAAATTGGCGAATTGTACTGCTTAGATGCTTTGCATATATGTTTCTTAGACTATATAGAAGCAATATATACATTGATTTCAACCGTCTACCTGTTCCATTCATTGTACTACTTGTCGAAAGTTACAAATAAATTCCTTTACAGGATTAACAATGTGGCTCGTTGTTCACTTAAACTTGAAGAACAATAAATTGGCAAATTGTACTGATTTGATGCTTTGCATATATGTTTCTTAGACTATATAGAAGCAATATATACAATGATTTCAACCGTCTACCTGTTCCATTCATTGTTCTTCTTGTCGAAAATTACAAATAATTTCCGATAAAGGATTAACCATTGGGGCTCATTGTTCACTAAAACTTGAAGAACAAAAAATTGGCGAATTGTACTGTTTAGATGCTTTGCATATATGTTTCTTAGACTATATAGAAGCAATATATACATTGATTTCAACCGTCTACCTGTTCCATTCATTGTTCTACTTGTCGAAAGTTACAAATAATTTCTGTTAAAGGATTAACAATGGGAATCGTAGTTCACTTAAACTTGAAGTACAAAAAATTGGCGAATTGCATTGTTTGGATGCTTTGCATATATGTTTCTTAGACTATATAGAAGCAATATATACAATGATTTCAACCGTCTTCCTGCTCCATTCATTGTTCTACTTGTAGAAAGTTACAAATAATTTCCATTTAAAGGATTAACAATGGGGCTCGTTGTTCACTTAAACTTGAAGAACAATAAATTGGCGAATTGTACTGTTTGGATGCTTTGCATATATATTTCTTAAACTATATAGAAGCAATATATACAAAGATTTCAACCGTCTACCTGTTCCATTCATTGTTCTACTTGTCGAAAGTTACAAATAATTTCCGATAATGGATTAACCATTGGGTCTCATTGTTCACTTATACTTGAAGAACAAAAAATTGGCGAATTGTACTGTTTGGATGCTTTGCATATATGTTTCTTAGACTATATAGAAGCAATATCTACAATGATTTCAACCGTCTACCTGTTCCATTCATTGTTCTACTTGTCGAAATTTACAAATAATTTCCTTTAAAGGATTAACAATGGGGCTCGTTGTTCACTTAAACTTGAAGAACAATAAATTGGCGAATTGTACAGCTTGGATGCTTTGCATATATGTATCTTAGACTATATAGAAGCAATATATAGCAAGATTTCACTCGTCTACCTGTAATATTCATTGTTCTACTTGTAGAAACTTACAAATAATTTCCGTTTCAAGATTGTCAATGGGGCTCGTTGTTCACTTAAACTTGAAGAACAAAGAATTGGCGAATGGTACAGTTTGGATCCTTTGCATATATGTTTCTTAGACTATATAGAAGCAATATATACAAAGATTTCAACCGTCTGGGTTAGGTACCTGTTCCATTCATTGTTCTACTTGTCGAAAATTACAAATAATTTCCGATAAAGGATTAACGATTGGGGCTCATTGTTCACTTAAACTTGAAGAACAAAAAATTGGCGAATGGTACTGTTTGGATGCTTTCCGTACATGTTTCTTAGACTATATGGAAGCAATATATAAAATGATTTCAACCGTCTACGTGTTCCAATCATTGTCCTACTTGTCGAAATTTACAAATAATTTCCTTTAAAGGATTAACAATGTGGCTCGTTGTTCACTTAAACTTGAAGAAAAATAAATTGGCAAATTGTACTGATTTGATGTTTTGCATATACGTTTCTTAGACTATATAGAAGCAATATATACAAGGTCTCAACCGTCTACCTGTTCTATTCATTGTTCTACTCGTAGAAAGTTACAAATAATTTCCGTTAAAGGATTAACAATGGGGTTCGTAGTTCATTTAAACTTGAAGAACATAAAATTGGCGAATTGTACTGTTTGGATGATTTGCATATATGTTTCTTAGACCTTATAGAAGCAATATATACAAAGATCTCAACCGTCTACCTGTTCCATTCATTGTTCTACTTGTCGAAAGATACAAATAATTTCCGATAAAGGATTAACCATTGGGGCTCATTGTTCACTTATACTTGAAGAACAAAAAATTGGCGAATTGTACTGTTTGGATTCTTTGCATATATGTTTCTTAGACTATATAGAAGCAATATATAGAAAGATTTCAACCATCTACCTGTTCCATTCATTGTTCTACTTGTCGAAAATTACAAATAATTTCCGATAAAGGACTAACAATGGGGCTCATTATTCACTTAAACTTGAAGAACAAAAAATTGGCGAATGGTACTATTTGGATGCTTTGTATATATGTTTCTTAGACTATATAGAAGCAATAGATACAAAGATTTCAACCGTCTACCTTTTCCATTCATTGTTCTTCTTGTCGAAAGTTACAAATAATTTCCGATAACGGATTAACCATTGGTGCTCATTGTTCACTTAAACTTGAAGAACAAAAAATTGGCGAATTGTACTGTTTGGATGCTTTGCATATATGTTTCTTAGATTATATAGAAGCAATATATACAAAGATTTCAACCGTCTACCTGTTCGATTCATTGTTCTACTTGTCGAAAGTTACAAATAATATCCGATAAAGGATTAACAATGGGGCTCATTGTTCACTTAAACTTGAAGGACAAAGAATTGGCGAATGGTACTGTTTGGATGCTTTGCGTACATGTTTCTTAGACTATATGGAAGCAATATATACAAGGATTTCAACCGTGTACCTGTTCCATTCATTGTTCTACTTGTCGAAAGTTACAAATAATTTCCGATAAAGGATTAACAATGGGGCTCATTGTTCACTTAAACTTGAAGAACAAAAAATTGGCGAATGGTACTGTTTGGATGCTTTGCATATATGTTTCTTAGACTATATAGAAGCAATATATACATTGATTTCAACCGTCTACCTTTTCCACTCATTGTTCTACTTGTCGCAAGTTACAAATAATTTCCGTTAAAGTGTTAACAATGGGGCTCGTAGTTCACTTAAACTTGAAGATGAAATAATTGGCGAATTGTACTGTTTGGATGCTTTGCATATATATTTCTTAGATTATATAGAAGCAATATATACAAAGATTTCAACCGTCTACCTGTTCCATTCATTGTTCTACTTGTCAAAATTTACAAATAATTTCCTTTAAAGGATTAACAATGGGGCTCGTTGTTCACTTAAACTTGAAGAACAAAAAAGTGGCGAATGGTACTGTTTGGATGCTTTGCATATATGTTTCTTAGACTATATAGAAGCAATATATACATTGATTTCAACCGTCTACCTGTTCCATTCATTGTTCTACTTGTCGAAAGTTACAAATAATTTCCGTTAAGGGATTAACAATGGGGATCGTAGTTTACTTAAACTTGAAGAACAAGAAATTGGCGAATTGTACTGTTTGGATGCTTTGCATATATGTTTCTTAGACTATATAGAAGCAATATATACAAATATTTCAACCGTCTACCGGTTCCATTCATTGTTCGACTTGTCGAAAATTACAAATAATTTCCGATAAAGGATTAACCATTGGGGCTCATTGTTCACTTAAACTTGAAGACCAAAAAATTGGCGAATGGTACTGTTTGGATGATTTGCATATATGTTTCTTAGACTTTATAGAAGCAATATATACAAAGATTTCAACCGTCTACCTGTTCCATTCATTGTTCTACTTGTCGAAAGTTACAAATAATTTCCGTTAAGGGATTAACAATGGGGATCGTAGTTTACTTAAACTTGAAGAACAAGAAATTGGCGAATTGTACTGTTTGGATGCTTTGCATATATGTTTCTTAGACTATATAGAAGCAATATATACAATGATTTCAACCGTCTACCTATTCCATTCATTGTTCTACTTGCCGAAATTTACAAATAATTTCCTTTAAAGGATTAACAATGGGGCGCGTAGTTCACTTAAACTTGAAGAACAAAAAATTGGCGAATGGTACTATTTGGATGCTTTGAATATATGTTTCTTATATTATATAGAAGCAATATATACAAATATTTCAACCGTCTACCTGTTCCATTCATTGTTCGACTTGTCGAAAGTTACAATTAATTTCCGTTAAAGGATTAACAATGGGGCTCGTAGTTCACATAAACTTGAAGAACAAAAAATTGGCGAATTGTACTGTTTGGATGCTTTGCATAGATGTGTTCTTAGACTATTTAGAAGCAATATATATAAAGATTTCACCCGTCTACCTGTACTATTCATTGTTCTACTTGTAGAAAGTTACAAATAATTACCGATAAAGTATTAACAATGGGGCTCGTAGTTCACTTAAACTTGAAGATCAAATAATTGGCGAATTGTACTGTTTGGACGCTTTGCATATATGTTTCTTAGACTATACAGAAGCAATATATACAATGATTTCAACAGTCTACCTGTTCCATTCATTGTTCTACTTGTCGAAATTTACAAATAATTTCCTTTAAAGGATTAACAATGGGGCTCGTAGTTCACTTAAACTTGAAGAACAAAAAATTGGCGAATGGTACTGTTTGGATGCTTTGCATATATGTCTCTTATACTATATAGAAGTAATATATACAAAGATTTCAACCGTCTACCTGTTCCATTCATTGTTCTACTTGTCGAAAGTTACAAATAATTACCGATAAAGTATTAACAATGGGGCTCGTAGTTCACTTAAACTTGAAGATCAAATAATGGGCGAATTGTACTGTTTGGACGCTTTGCATATATGTTTCTTAGACTATACAGAAGCAATATATAAAATGATTTCAACAGTCTACCTGTTCCATTCATTGTTCTACTTGTCGAAATTTACAAATAATTTCCTTTAAAGGATTAACAATGGGGCTCGTAGTTCACTTAAACTTGAAGAACAAAAAATTGGCGAATGGTACTGTTTGGATGCTTTGCATATATGTCTCTTATACTATATAGAAGTAATATATACAAAGATTTCAACCGTCTACCTGTTCCATTCATTGTTCTGCTTGTCGAAAGTTACAAATAATTTCCGATAAAGGATTAACAATGGGGCTCATTGTTCACTTAAACTTGAAGAACAAAAAATTGGCGATTTGTACTGTTTGGATGCTTTGCATATATGTTTCGTAGACTATACAGAAGCAATATATACAATGATTTCAACAGTCTAAATGTTCCATTCATTGTTCTACTTGTCGAAATTTACAAATAATTTCCTTTAAAGGATTAACAATGGGGCTCGTTGTTCACTTAAACTTGAAGAACAAAAAATTGGCGAATGGTACTGTTTGGATGCTTTGCATATATGTTTCTTAGATTATATAGAAGCAATATATACAAAGATTTCAACCGTCTACCTGTTCCATTCATTGTTCTACTTGTCGAAATTTACAAATAATTTCCTTTAAAGGATTAACAATGGGGCTCGTTGTTCACTTAAACTTGAAGAACAATAAATTGGCGAATTGTACTGTTTGGATGCTTTGCATATATGTTTCTTAGAGTATATAGAAGCAATATATACAAAGATTTCAACCGTCTACCTATTCCATTCATTGTTCTACTTGTAGAAAGTTACAATTAATTTCCGTTAAAGGATTAACAATGGGGCTCGTTGTTCACTTAAACTTGAAGAACAAGAAATTGGCGAATTGTACTGTTTGGATGCTTTGCATATATGTTACTTAGACTATTTAGAAGCAATATATACAATGATTTCAACCGTCTACCTATTCCATTCATTGTTCTACTTGCCGAAATTTACAAATAATTTCCTTTAAAGGATTAACAATGGGGCTCGTAGTTCACTTAAACTTGAAGAGCAAAAAATTGGCGAATTGTACTGTTTGGACGCTATGCATATATGTTTCTTAGACTATATAGAAGCAATATATACAATGATTTCAACAGTTTACCTGTTGCATTCATTGTTCTACTTGTCGAAATTTACAAATAATTTCCTTTAAAGGATTAACAATGGGGCTCGTAGTTCACTTAAACTTGAAGAACAAAAAATTGGCGAATGGTACTGTTTGGATGCTTTGCATATATGTTTCTTAGATTATATAGAAGCAATATATACAAAGATTTCAACCGTCTACCTGTACTATTTATTGTTCTACTTGTAGAAAGTTACAAATAATTTCCATTTCACGATTATCAATGGGGCTCGCTGTTCACTTAAACTTGAAGAACAAAAAATTCGTGAATTGTACTGTTTGGATGCTTTGCATATATGTTTCGTAGATTATATAGAAGCAATATATACAATGATTTCAACCGTCTACCTGATCCATTCATTGTTTTACTGGTCGAAATTTACAAATAATTTCCTTTAAAGGATTAACAATGGGGCTCGTAGTTCACGTAAACTTGAAGAACAAAAATTGGCGAATGGTACTGTTTGGATGCTTTGCATATATGTTTCCTAGACTATATAGACGCAATATATACAAGGATTTCAACCGTCTACCTGTTCCATTCATTGTTCTACTTGTCGAAAGTTACAAATAATTTCCGATAAAGGATTAACAATGGGGCTCGTAGTTCACTTAAACTTGAAGAACAAAAAATTGGCGAATGGTACTGTTTGGATGCTTTGCATATATGTTTCTTAGATTATATAGAAGCAATATATACAAAGATTTCAACCGTCTACCTGTTCCATTCATTGTTCTACTTGTCGAAATTTACAAATAATTTCCTTTAAAGGATTAACAATGGGGCTCGTTGTTCACTTAAACTTGAAGAACAATAAATTGGCGAATTGTACTGTTTGGATGCTTTGCATATATGTTTCTTAGAGTATATAGAAGCAATATATACAAAGATTTCAACCGTCTACCTATTCCATTCATTGTTCTACTTGTCGAAAGTTACAAATAATTTCCGATAAAGGATTAACAATGGGTCTCATTGTTCACTTAAACTTGAAGAACAAAAAATTGGCGAATGGTACTGTTTGGATGCTTTGCATATATGTTTCTTAGACTATATGGAAGCAATATATACAAAGATGTCAACCGTCTACGTGTTCCAATCATTGTTCTACTTGTCGAAATTTACGAATAATTTCCTTTAAAGGATTAACAATGGGGCTCGTAGTACACTTAAACTTGAAGAACAAAAAATTGGCGAATGGTACTGTTTGGATGCTTTGCATATATGTTTCTTAGACTATATAGACGCAATATATACAAAGATTTCAACCGTCTACCTGTTCCATTCATTGTTCTACTTGTCGAAAGTTACAAATAATTTCCGATAAAGGATTAACAATGGGGCTCATTGTTCACTTAAACTTGAAGAACAAAAAATTGGCGATTTGTACTGTTTGGATGCTTTGCATATATGTTTCGTAGACTATACAGAAGCAATATATACAATGATTTCAACAGTCTAAATGTTCCATTCATTGTTCTACTTGTCGAAATTTACAAATAATTTCCTTTATAGGATTAACAATGGGGCTCGTAGTTCACTTAAACTTGAAGAACAAAAAATTGGCGAATGGTACTGTTTGGATGCTTTGCATATATGTTTCTTAGATTATATAGAAGCAATATATACAAAGATTTCAACCGTCTACCTGTTGCATTCATTGTTCTACTTGTCGAAATTTACAAATAATTTCCTTTAAAGGATTAACAATGGGGCTCGTTGTTCACTTAAACTTGAAGAACAATAAATTGGCGAATTGTACTGTTTGGATGCTTTGCATATATGTTTCTTAGAGTATATAGAAGCAATATATACAAAGATTTCAACCGTCTACCTATTCCATTTATTGTTCTACTTGTAGAAAGTTACAATTAATTTCCGTTAAAGGATTAACAATGGGGCTCGTTGTTCACTTAAACTTGAAGAACAAGAAATTGGCGAATTGTACTGTTTGGATGCTTTGCATATATGTTACTTAGACTATTTAGAAGCAATATATACAATGATTTCAACCGTCTACCTATTCCATTCATTGTTCTACTTGCCGAAATTTACAAATAATTTCCTTTAAAGGATTAACAATGGGGCTCGTAGTTCACTTAAACTTGAAGAGCAAAAAATTGGCGAATTGTACTGTTTGGACGCTATGCATATATGTTTCTTAAACTATATAGAAGCAATATATACAATGATTTCAACAGTTTACCTGTTGCATTCATTGTTCTACTTGTCGAAATTTACAAATAATTTCCTTTAAAGGATTAACAATGGGGCTCGTAGTTCACTTAAACTTGAAGAACAAAAAATTGGCGAATGGTACTGTTTGGATGCTTTGCATATATGTTTCTTAGATTATATAGAAGCAATATATACAAAGATTTCAACCGTCTACCTGTACTATTTATTGTTCTACTTGTAGAAAGTTACAAATAATTTCCATTTCACGATTATCAATTGGGCTCGCTGTTCACTTAAACTTGAAGAACAAAAAATTCGTGAATTGTACTGTTTGGATGCTTTGCATATATGTTTCGTAGATTATATAGAAGCAATATATACAATGATTTCAACCGTCTACCTGATCCATTCATTGTTTTACTGGTCGAAATTTACAAATAATTTCCTTTAAAGGATTAACAATGGGGCTCGTAGTTCACGTAAACTTGAAGAACAAAAATTGGCGAATGGTACTGTTTGGATGCTTTGCATATATGTTTCCTAGACTATATAGACGCAATATATACAAGGATTTCAACCGTCTACCTGTTCCATTCATTGTTCTACTTGTCGAAAGTTACAAATAATTTCCGATAAAGGATTAACAATGGGGCTCGTAGTTCACTTAAACTTGAAGAACAAAAAATTGGCGAATGGTACTGTTTGGATGCTTTGCATATATGTTTCTTAGATTATATAGAAGCAATATATACAAAGATTTCAACCGTCTACCTGTTCCATTCATTGTTCTACTTGTCGAAATTTACAAATAATTTCCTTTAAAGGATTAACAATGGGGCTCGTTGTTCACTTAAACTTGAAGAACAATAAATTGGCGAATTGTACTGTTTGGATGCTTTGCATATATGTTTCTTAGAGTATATAGAAGCAATATATACAAAGATTTCAACCGTCTACCTATTCCATTCATTGTTCTACTTGTCGAAAGTTACAAATAATTTCCGATAAAGGATTAACAATGGGTCTCATTGTTCACTTAAACTTGAAGAACAAAAAATTGGCGAATGGTACTGTTTGGATGCTTTGCATATATGTTTCTTAGACTATATGGAAGCAATATATACAAAGATGTCAACCGTCTACGTGTTCCAATCATTGTTCTACTTGTCGAAATTTACGAATAATTTCCTTTAAAGGATTAACAATGGGGCTCGTAGTACACTTAAACTTGAAGAACAAAAAATTGGCGAATGGTACTGTTTGGATGCTTTGCATATATGTTTCTTAGACTATATAGACGCAATATATACAAAGATTTCAACCGTCTACCTGTTCCATTCATTGTTCTACTTGTCGAAAGTTACAAATAATTTCCGATAAAGGATTAACCATTGGGGCTCATTGTTCACTTAAACTTGAAGAACAAAAAATAGGCGAATGGTACTGTTTGGATGCTTTGCATATATGTTTCTTAGACTATGTGGAAGCAATATATACAAAGATTTCAACCGTCTACGTGTTCCAATCATTGTTCTACTTGTAGAAAGTTACAATTAATTTCCGTTAAAGGATTAACAATGGGGCTCGTAGTTCACTTAAACTTGAAGAACAAAAAATTGGCGAATTGTACTGTTTGGATGCTTTGCATACATGTTTCGTAGACTATATAGAAGCAATATATACAATGATTTCAACCGTCTACATGATCCATTCATTGTTCTACTTGTCGAAATTTACAAATAATTTCCTTTAAAGGATTAACAATGTGGCTCGTAGTTCACTTAAACTTGAAGAACAAAAAATTGGCGAATTGTACTGTATGGATGCTTTGCATAGATGTGTTCTTAGACTATTTAGAAGCAATATATAGAAAGATTTCACCCGTCTACCTGTACTATTCATTGTTCTACTTGTAGAAAGTTGCAAATAATTTCTATTCCATGATTATCAATGGGGCTCGCTGTTCACTTAAACTTGAAGATCAAAAAATTGGCGATTGTTACTGTTTAGATGCTTTGCATATATGTTTCTTAGATTATATAGAAGCAATATATACAAAGATTTCAACGGTCTACCAGTTCCATTCATTGTTCTACTTGTCGAAAATTACAGATAATTTCCGATAAAGGATTAACCATTGGGGCTCATTGTTCACTTAAACTTGAAGAACAAAAAATTGGCGAATTGTACTGTTTGGATGCTTTGCATATATGTTTCCGATACTATATAGAAGAAATATATACAAAGATTTCAACAGTCTACCTGTTCCATTCATTGTTCTACTTGTCGAAAGTTACAAATAATTACCGATAAAGTATTAACAATGGGGCTCGTAGTTCACTTAAACTTGAAGATCAAATAATTGGCGAATTGTACTGTTTGGACGCTTTGCATATATGTTTCTTAGACTATACAGAAGCAATATATACAATGATTTCAACAGTCTACCTGTTCCATTCATTGTTCTACTTGTCGAAATTTACAAATAATTTCCTTTAAAGGATTAACAATGGGGCTCGTAGTTCACTTAAACTTGAAGAACAAAAAATTGGCGAATGGTACTGTTTGGATGCTTTGCATATATGTCTCTTATACTATATAGAAGTAATATATACAAAGATTTCAACCGTCTACCTGTTCCATTCATTGTTCTACTTGTCGAAAGTTACAAATAATTTCCGATAAATGATTAACAATGGGGCTCGTTGTTCACTTAAACTTGAACAACAATAAATTGGCGAATGGTACTGTTTGGATGCTTTGCATATATGTTTCTTAGATTATATAGAAGCAATATATACAAAGATTTCAACCGTCTACCTGTTCCATTCATTGTTCTACTTGTCGAAATTTACAAATAATTTCCTTTAAAGGATTAACAATGGGGCTCGTTGTTCACTTAAACTTGAAGAACAATAAATTGGCGAATTGTACTGTTTGGATGCTTTGCATATATGTTTCTTAGAGTATATAGAAGCAATATATACAAAGATTTCAACCGTCTACCTATTCCATTCATTGTTCTACTTGTAGAAAGGTACAATTAATTTCCGTTAAAGGATTAACAATGGGGCTCGTTGTTCACTTAAACTTGAAGAACAAAAAATTGGCGAATTGTACTGTTTGGATGCTTTGCATATATGTTTCGTAGACTATATAGAAGCAATATATACAATGATTTCAACCGTCTACCTGTTCCATTCATTGTTCTACTTGTCGAAAGTTACAAATAATTACCGATAAAGTATTAACAATGGGGCTCGTAGTTCACTTAAACTTGAAGATCAAATAATTGGCGAATTGTACTGTTTGGACGCTTTGCATATATGTTTCTTAGACTATACAGAAGCAATATATACAATGATTTCAACAGTCTACCTGTTCCATTCATTGTTCTACTTGTCGAAATTTACAAATAATTTCCTTTAAAGGATTAACAATGGGGCTCGTAGTTCACTTAAACTTGAAGAACAAAAAATTGGCGAATGGTACTGTTTGGATGCTTTGCATATATGTCTCTTATACTATATAGAAGTAATATATACAAAGATTTCAACCGTCTACCTGTTCCATTCATTGTTCTACTTGTCGAAAGTTACAAATAATTTCCGATAAAGGATTAACAATGGGGCTCATTGTTCACTTAAACTTGAAGAACAAAAAATTGGCGATTTGTACTGTTTGGATGCTTTGCATATATGTTTCGTAGACTATACAGAAGCAATATATACAATGATTTCAACAGTCTAAATGTTCCATTCATTGTTCTACTTGTCGAAATTTACAAATAATTTCCTTTATAGGATTAACAATGGGGCTCGTAGTTCACTTAAACTTGAAGAACAAAAAATTGGCGAATGGTACTGTTTGGATGCTTTGCATATATGTTTCTTAGATTATATAGAAGCAATATATACAAAGATTTCAACCGTCTACCTGTTCCATTCATTGTTCTACTTGTCGAAATTTACAAATAATTTCCTTTAAAGGATTAACAATGGGGCTCGTTGTTCACTTAAACTTGAAGAACAATAAATTGGCGAATTGTACTGTTTGGATGCTTTGCATATATGTTTCTTAGAGTATATAGAAGCAATATATACAAAGATTTCAACCGTCTACCTATTCCATTCATTGTTCTACTTGTAGAAAGTTACAATTAATTTCCGTTAAAGGATTAACAATGGGGCTCGTTGTTCACTTAAACTTGAAGAACAAGAAATTGGCGAATTGTACTGTTTGGATGCTTTGCATATATGTTACTTAGACTATTTAGAAGCAATATATACAATGATTTCAACCGTCTACCTATTCCATTCATTGTTCTACTTGCCGAAATTTACAAATAATTTCCTTTAAAGGATTAACAATGGGGCTCGTAGTTCACTTAAACTTGAAGAGCAAAAAATTGGCGAATTGTACTGTTTGGACGCTATGCATATATGTTTCTTAGACTATATAGAAGCAATATATACAATGATTTCAACAGTTTACCTGTTGCATTCATTGTTCTACTTGTCGAAATTTACAAATAATTTCCTTTAAAGGATTAACAATGGGGCTCGTAGTTCACTTAAACTTGAAGAACAAAAAATTGGCGAATGGTACTGTTTGGATGCTTTGCATATATGTTTCTTAGATTATATTGAAGCAATATATACAAAGATTTCAACCGTCTACCTGTACTATTTATTGTTCTACTTGTAGAAAGTTACAAATAATTTCCATTTCACGATTATCAATGGGGCTCGCTGTTCACTTAAACTTGAAGAACAAAAAATTCGTGAATTGTACTGTTTGGATGCTTTGCATATATGTTTCGTAGATTATATAGAAGCAATATATACAATGATTTCAACCGTCTACCTGATCCATTCATTGTTTTACTGGTCGAAATTTACAAATAATTTACTTTAAAGGATTAACAATGGGGCTCGTAGTTCACGTAAACTTGAAGAACAAAAATTGGCGAATGGTACTGTTTGGATGCTTTGCATATATGTTTCCTAGACTATATAGACGCAATATATACAAGGATTTCAACCGTCTACCTGTTCCATTCATTGTTCTACTTGTCGAAAGTTACAAATAATTTCCGATAAAGGATTAACAATGGGGCTCGTAGTTCACTTAAACTTGAAGAACAAAAAATTGGCGAATGGTACTGTTTGGATGCTTTGCATATATGTTTCTTAGATTATATAGAAGCAATATATACAAAGATGTCAACCGTCTACCTGTTCCATTCATTGTTCTACTTGTCGAAATTTACAAATAATTTCCTTTAAAGGATTAACAATGGGGCTCGTTGTTCACTTAAACTTGAAGAACAATAAATTGACGAATTGTACTGTTTGGATGCTTTGCATATATGTTTCTTAGAATATATAGAAGCAATATATACAAAGATTTCAACCGTCTACCTATTCCATTCATTGTTCTACTTGTCGAAAGTTACAAATAATTTCCGATAAAGGATTAACAATGGGTCTCATTGTTCACTTAAACTTGAAGAACAAAAAATTGGCGAATGGTACTGTTTGGATGCTTTGCATATATGTTTCTTAGACTATATGGAAGCAATATATACAAAGATGTCAACCGTCTACGTGTTCCAATCATTGTTCTACTTGTCGAAATTTACGAATAATTTCCTTTAAAGGATTAACAATGGGGCTCGTAGTACACTTAAACTTGAAGAACAAAAAATTGGCGAATGGTACTGTTTGGATGCTTTGCATATATGTTTCTTAGACTATATAGACGCAATATATACAAAGATTTCAACCGTCTACCTGTTCCATTCATTGTTCTACTTGTCGAAAGTTACAAATAATTTCCGATAAAGGATTAACAATGGGTCTGATTGTTCACTTAAACTTGAAGAACAAAAAATTGGCGAATGGTACTGTTTGGATGCTTTGCATATATGTTTCTTAGACTATATAGAAGGAATATATACAAAGATTTCAACCTTCTACGTGTTCCAATCATTGTTCTACTTGTCGAAATTTACAAATAATTTCCTTTAAAGGATTAACAATGGGGCTCGTCGTTCACATAAACTTGAAGAACAAAAAATTGGCGAATGGTACTGTTTGGATGCTTTGCATATATGTTTCTTAGACTATATAGACGCAATATATACAAAGATTTCAACCGTCTACCTGTTCCATTCATTGTTCTACTTGTCGAAAGTTACAAATAATTTCCGATAAAGGATTAACAATGGGTCTGATTGTTCACTTAAACTTGAAGAACAAAAAATTGGCGATTGTTACTGTTTAGATGCTTTGCATATAGGTTTCTTAGACTATATAGAAGCAACATATACAAAGATTTCAACCGTCTACCTGTTCCATTCATTGTTCTACTTGTCGAAAGTTACAATTAATTTCCGTTAAAGGATTAACAATGGGGCTCGTCGTTCACTTAAACTTGAAGAACAAAAAATTGGCGAATAGTACTGTTTGGATGCTTTGCGTACATGTTTCTTAAACTATATGGAAGCAATATATACAATGATTTCAACCGTCTACCTGTTCCATTCATTGTTCTACTTGTCGAAAGTTACAAATAATTACCGATAAAGGACAAACCATTGGGGCTCATTATTCACTTAAACTTGAAAAACAAAAAATTGGCGAATTGTACTGTTTGGATGCTTTGCATATATGTTTCTTAGACTATATAGAAGCAATATATACAATGATTTCAACCGTCTACCTGTTCCATTCATTGTTCTACTTGTCGAAATTTATAAATAATTTCCTTTAATGGATTAACAATGGGGCTCGTAGTTCACTTAAACTTGAAGAACAAAAAATTGGCGAATTGTACTGTTTGATTGCTTTGCATAGATGTGTTCTTAGACTATTTAGAAGCAATATATAGAAAGATTTCACCCGTCTACCTGTACTATTCATTGTTCTACTTGTAGAAAGTTACAAATAATTTCTATTCCATGATTATCAATGGGGCTCGCTGTTCACTTAAACTTGAAGATCAAAAAATTGGCGATTGTTACTGTTTAGATGCTTTGCATATATGTTTCTTAGATTATATAGAAGCAATATATACAAAGATTTCAACGGTCTACCAGTTCCATTCATTGTTCTACTTGTCGAAAATTACAGATAATTTCCGATAAAGGATTAACCATTGGGGCTCATTGTTCACTTAAACTTGAAGAACAAAAAATTGGCGAATTGTACTGTTTGGATGCTTTGCATATATGTTTCCGATACTATATAGAAGAAATATATACAAAGATTTCAACAGTCTACCTGTTCCATTCATTGTTCTACTTGTCGAAAGTTACAAATAATTACCGATAAAGTATTAACAATGGGGCTCGTAGTTCACTTAAACTTGAAGATCAAATAATTGGCGAATTGTACTGTTTGGACGCTTTGCATATATGTTTCTTAGACTATACAGAAGCAATATATACAATGATTTCAACAGTCTACCTGTTCCATTCATTGTTCTACTTGTCGAAATTTACAAATAATTTCCTTTAAAGGATTAACAATGGGGCTCGTAGTTCACTTAAACTTGAAGAACAAAAAATTGGCGAATGGTACTGTTTGGATGCTTTGCATATATGTCTCTTATACTATATAGAAGTAATATATACAAAGATTTCAACCGTCTACCTGTTCCATTCATTGTTCTACTTGTCGAAAGTTACAAATAATTTCCGATAAAGGATTAACAATGGGGCTCATTGTTCACTTAAACTTGAAGAACAAAAAATTGGCGAATGGTACTGTTTGGATGCTTTGCATATATGTTTCTTAGATTATATAGAAGCAATATATACAAAGATTTCAACCGTCTACCTGTTCCATTCATTGTTCTACTTGTCGAAATTTACAAATAATTTCCTTTAAAGGATTAACAATGGGGCTCGTTGTTCACTTAAACTTGAAGAACAATAAATTGGCGAATTGTACTGTTTGGATGCTTTGCATATATGTTTCTTAGAGTATATAGAAGCAATATATACAAAGATTTCAACCGTCTACCTATTCCATTCATTGTTCTACTTGTAGAAAGGTACAATTAATTTCCGTTAAAGGATTAACAATGGGGCTCGTTGTTCACTTAAACTTGAAGAACAAAAAATTGGCGAATTGTACTGTTTGGATGCTTTGCATATATGTTTCGTAGACTATATAGAAGCAATATATACAATGATTTCAACCGTCTACCTGTTCCATTCATTGTTCTACTTGTCCAAAGTTACAAATAATTACCGATAAAGTATTAACAATGGGGCTCGTAGTTCACTTAAACTTGAAGATCAAATAATTGGCGAATTGTACTGTTTGGACGCTTTGCATATATGTTTCTTAGACTATACAGAAGCAATATATACAATGATTTCAACAGTCTACCTGTTCCATTCATTGTTCTACTTGTCGAAATTTACAAATAATTTCCTTTAAAGGATTAACAATGGGGCTCGTAGTTCACTTAAACTTGAAGAACAAAAAATTGGCGAATGGTACTGTTTGGATGCTTTGCATATATGTCTCTTATACTATATAGAAGTAATATATACAAAGATTTCAACCGTCTACCTGTTCCATTCATTGTTCTACTTGTCGAAAGTTACAAATAATTTCCGATAAAGGATTAACAATGGGGCTCATTGTTCACTTAAACTTGAAGAACAAAAAATTGGCGATTTGTACTGTTTGGATGCTTTGCATATATGTTTCGTAGACTATACAGAAGCAATATATACAATGATTTCAACAGTCTAAATGTTCCATTCATTGTTCTACTTGCCGAAATTTACAAATAATTTCCTTTAAAGGATTAACAATGGGGCTCGTAGTTCACTTAAACTTGAAGAGCAAAAAATTGGCGAATTGTACTGTTTGGACGCTATGCATATATGTTTCTTAGACTATATAGAAGCAATATATACAATGATTTCAACAGTTTACCTGTTGCATTCATTGTTCTACTTGTCGAAATTTACAAATAATTTCCTTTAAAGGATTAACAATGGGGCTCGTAGTTCACTTAAACTTGAAGAACAAAAAATTGGCGAATGGTACTGTTTGGATGCTTTGCATATATGTTTCTTAGATTATATAGAAGCAATATATACAAAGATTTCAACCGTCTACCTGTACTATTTATTGTTCTACTTGTAGAAAGTTACAAATAATTTCCATTTCACGATTATCAATGGGGCTCGCTGTTCACTTAAACTTGAAGAACAAAAAATTCGTGAATTGTACTGTTTGGATGCTTTGCATATATGTTTCGTAGATTATATAGAAGCAATATATACAATGATTTCAACCGTCTACCTGATCCATTCATTGTTTTACTGGTCGAAATTTACAAATAATTTCCTTTAAAGGATTAACAATGGGGCTCGTAGTTCACGTAAACTTGAAGAACAAAAATTGGCGAATGGTACTGTTTGGATGCTTTGCATATATGTTTCCTAGACTATATAGACGCAATATATACAAGGATTTCAACCGTCTACCTGTTCCATTCATTGTTCTACTTGTCGAAAGTTACAAATAATTTCCGATAAAGGATTAACAATGGGGCTCGTAGTTCACTTAAACTTGAAGAACAAAAAATTGGCGAATGGTACTGTTTGGATGCTTTGCATATATGTTTCTTAGATTATATAGAAGCAATATATACAAAGATGTCAACCGTCTACCTGTTCCATTCATTGTTCTACTTGTCGAAATTTACAAATAATTTCCTTTAAAGGATTAACAATGGGGCTCGTTGTTCACTTAAACTTGAAGAACAATAAATTGGCGAATTGTACTGTTTGGATGCTTTGCATATATGTTTCTTAGAGTATATAGAAGCAATATATACAAAGATTTCAACCGTCTACCTATTCCATTCATTGTTCTACTTGTCGAAAGTTACAAATAATTTCCGATAAAGGATTAACAATGGGTCTCATTGTTCACTTAAACTTGAAGAACAAAAAATTGGCGAATGGTACTGTTTGGATGCTTTGCATATATGTTTCTTAGACTATATGGAAGCAATATATACAAAGATGTCAACCGTCTACGTGTTCCAATCATTGTTCTACTTGTCGAAATTTACGAATAATTTCCTTTAAAGGATTAACAATGGGGCTCGTAGTACACTTAAACTTGAAGAACAAAAAATTGGCGAATGGTACTGTTTGGATGCTTTGCATATATGTTTCTTAGACTATATAGACGCAATATATACAAAGATTTCAACCGTCTACCTGTTCCATTCATTGTTCTACTTGTCGAAAGTTACAAATAATTTCCGATAAAGGATTAACAATGGGTCTGATTGTTCACTTAAACTTGAAGAACAAAAAATTGGCGAATGGTACTGTTTGGATGCTTTGCATATATGTTTCTTAGACTATATAGAAGGAATATATACAAAGATTTCAACCTTCTACGTGTTCCAATCATTGTTCTACTTGTCGAAATTTACAAATAATTTCCTTTAAAGGATTAACAATGGGGCTCGTCGTTCACATAAACTTGAAGAACAAAAAATTGGCGAATGGTACTGTTTGGATGCTTTGCATATATGTTTCTTAGACTATATAGAATCAATATATACAAAGATTTCAACTGTCTACCTGTTCCATTCATTGTTCTTCTTGTCGAAAGTTACAAATAATTTCCGATAAAGGTTTAACCATTGGGGCTCATTGTTCACTTAAACTTGAGGAACAAAAAATTGGCGAATTGTACTGTTTGGACGCTATGCGTATATGTTTCTTAGACTATATAGAAGCAATATATACAATGATTTCAACCGTCTACCTGTTCCATTCATTGTTCTACTTGTCGAAATTTACAAATAATTTCCGATAAAGGATTAACCATTGGGTCTGATTGTTCACTTAAACTTGAAGACCAAGAAATTGGCAAATGGTATTGTTTGGATGCTTTGCGTACATGTTTTTTAGACTATATGGAAGCAATATATACAAAGATTTCAACAGTGTACGTGTTCCAATCATTGTTCTACTTGTCGAAATTTACAAATAATTTCCTTTAAAGGATTAACAATGGGACTCGTTGTTCACTTAAACTTGAAGAACAATAAATTGGCGAATTGTACTGTTTGGATGCTTTGCATATATGTTTCTTAGACTATATAGACGCAATATATACAAGGATTTCAACCGTCTACCTGTTCCATTCATTGTTCTACTTGTCGAAAGTTACAAATAATTACCGATAAAGGATTAACCATTGGGGCTCATTGTTCACTTAAACTTGAAGAACAAAACATTGGCGAATTGTACTGTTTGGATGCTTTGCATATATGTTTCGTAGATTATATAGAAGCAATATATACAATTATTTCAACCGTCTACCTGATCCATTTATTGTTCTACTTGTCGAAAGTTACAAATAATTTCCGATAAAGGATTAACAATGGGGCTCATTGTTCACTTAAACTTGAAGGACAAAAAACTGGCGAATTGTACTGTTTGGACGCTATGCGTATATGTTTCTTAGACTATATAGAAGCAATATATACAAAGATTTCAACCGTCTACCTGTTCCATTCATTGTTCTACTTGTCGAAAATTACAAATAATTTCCGATAAAGGATTAACCATTGGGGCTCGTTGTTCACTTAAACTTGAAGAACAATAAATTGGCGAATTGTACTGTTTGGATGCTTTGCACATATGTTTCTCAGACTATATAGAAACAATATATACAAAGATTTCAACTGTCTACCTGTTCCATTCATTGTTCTTCTTGTCGAAAGTTACAAATAATTTCCGATAAAGGTTTAACCATTTTGGCTCATTGTTCACTTAAACTTGAGGAACAAAAAATTGGCGAATTGTACTGTTTGGATACTTTGCATATATGTTTCTTAGACTATATAGAAGCAATATATACAAAGATTTCAACCGTCTACCTGTTCCATTCATTGTTCTACTTGTCGAAAGTTACAAATAATTTCCGATAAAGGATTAACAATGGGGCTCATTGTTCACTTAAACTTGAAGGACAAAAAACTGGCGAATGTACTGTTTGGATGCTTTGCATATATGTTTCTTAGACTATATGGAAGCAATATATACAAAGATTTCAACCGTCTACGTGTTCCAATCATTGTTCTACTTGTACAAAGTTACAATTAATTTCCGTTAAAGGATTAACAATGGGGCTCGTAGTTCACTTAAACTTGAAGAACAAAACATTGGCGAATTGTACTGCTTGGATGCTTTGCATATATGTTTCGTAGATTATATAGAAGCAATATATACAATTATTTCAACCGTCTACCTGATCCATTTATTGTTCTACTTGTCGAAATTTACAAATAATTTCCTTTAAAGGATTAACAATGGGGCTCGTTCTTCACTTAAACTTGAAGAACAATAAATTGGCGAATTGTACTGTTTGGATGCTTTGCATATATGTTTCTTAGACTATATGGAAGCAATATATACAAAGATTTCAACCGTCTACGTGTTCCAATCATTGTTCTACTTGTAGAAAGTTACAATTAATTTCCGTTAAAGGATTAACAATGCGGCTCGTAGTTCACTTAAACTTGAAGAACAAAACAATGGCGAATTGTACTGTTTGGATGCTTTGCATATATGTTTCTTAGACTATATAGAAGCAATATATACAAAGATTTCAACCGTCTACCTGTACTATTCATTGTTTTACTTGTAGAAAGTTACAAATAATTTCCATTTCATGATTATCAATGGGGCTCGCTGTTCACTTAAACTTGAAGAACAATAAATTGGCGAATTGTACTGTTTGCATGCTTTGCATATATGTTTCTTAGACTATATAGAATCAATATATACAAAGAATTCAACCGTCTACCTGTTCCATTCATTGTTCTACTTGTCGAAAGTTACAAATAATTTCCGATAAAGGATTAACCATAGGGGCTCGTTGTTCACTTAAACTTGAAGAACAATAAATTGGCGAATTGTACTGTTTGGATGCTTTGCATATATGTTTCTTAGACTATATAGACGCAATATATACAAGGATTTCAACCGTCTACCTGTTCCATTCATTGTTCTACTTGTCGAAAGTTACAAATAATTACCGATAAAGGATTAACCATTGGGGCTCATTGTTCACTTAAACTTGAAGAACAAAAAATTGGCGAATTGTACTGTTTGGATGCTTCGCATATATGTTTCTTAGACTATATAGAAGCAATATATACAAAGATTTCAACCGTCTACCTGTTCCATTCATTGTTCTACTTGTCGAAAATTACAAATAATTTCCGATAAAGATTAACCATTGGGTCTGATTGTTCACTTAAACTTGAAGACCAAGAAATTGGCAAATGGTATTGTTTGGATGCTTTGTGTACATGTTTTTTAGACTATATGGAAGCAATATATACAAAGATTTCAACCGTCAACTTGTTCCACTCATTGTTCTACTTGTCGAAAGTTACAAATAATTTCCGATAAAGGATTAACCATTGGGCTCATTGTACACTTAAACTTGAAGAACAAAAAATTGGCGAATTGTACTGTTTGGATGCTTTGCATATATGTTTCTTAGACTATATAGAAGCAATATATACAAAGATTTCAACCGTCTACCTGTTCCATTCATTGTTCTACTTGTCGAAAATTACAAACAATTTCCGATAAAGATTAACCATTGGGTCTGATTGTTCACTTAAACTTGAAGACCAAGAAATTGGCTAATGGTATTGTTTGGATGCTCTGCGTACATGTTTTTTAGACTATATAGTAGCAACATATACAAAGATTTCAACCGTCTACCTGTTCTATTCATTGTTCTACTTGTAGAAAGTTACAAATAATTTCCTTTAAAGGATTAACAATGTGGCTCGTAGTTCACTTAAACTTGAAGAACAAAAAATTGGCGAATGGTACTGTTTGGATGATTTGCATATATGTTTCTTAGACTATATGGAAGTAATATATACAAAGATTTCAACCGTCTACGTGTTCCAATCATTGTTCTACTTGTCGAAATTTACAAATAATTTCCTTTAAAGGATTAACAATGGGGCTCGTTGTTCACTTAAACTTTAAGAACAAGAAATTGGCGAATTGAACTGTTTGGATGCTTTGCATATATGTTTCTTAGACTATATAGAAGCAATATATGCTATGATTTCAACCGTCTACCTGTTCCATTCATTGTTCCACTTGTCGAAAATTACAAATAATTTCCGATAAAGGATTAACCATTGGGGCTTGTTGTTCACTTAAACTTGAAGAACAATAAATTGGCGAATTGTACTGTTTGGATGCTTTGCACGTATGTTTCTTAGACTATACAGAAGCAATATATACAAAGATTTCAACTGTCTACCTGTTCCATTCATTGTTCTACTTGTCGAAAGTTACAAATAATTTCCGATGAAGGATTAACCATTGGGGCTCATTGTTCACTTAAACTTGAGGAACAAAAAATTGGCGAATTGTACTGTTTGGACGCTATGCGTATATGTTTCTTAGACTATATAGAAGCAATATATACAAAGATTTCAACCGTCTACCTGTTCCATTCATTGTTCTACTTGTCGAAAATTACAAATAATTTCCGATAAAGGATTAACCATTGGGGCTCGTTGTTCACTTAAACTTGAAGAACAAAACATTGGCGAATTGTACTGTTTGGATGCTTTGCATATATGTTTCGTAGATTATATAGAAGCAATATATACAATTATTTCAACCGTCTACCTGATCCATTTATTGTTCTACTTGTCGAAATTTACAAATAATTTCCTTTAAAGGATTAACAATGGGGCTCGTTGTTCACTTAAACTTGAAGAACAATAAATTGGCGAATTGTACTGTTTGGATGCTTTGCATATATGTTTCTTAGACTATATGGAAGCAATATATACAAAGATTTCAACCGTCTACGTGTTCCAATCATTGTTCTACTTGTAGAAAGTTACAATTAATTTCCGTTAAAGGATTAAGAATGCGGCTCGTAGTTCACTTAAACTTGAAGAACAAAACAATGGCGAATTGTTCTGTTTGGATGCTTTGCATATATGTTTCTTAGACTATATAGAAGCAATATATACAAAGATTTCAACCGTCTACCTGTTCCATTCATTGTTCTACTTGTCGAAAATTACAAATAATTTCCGATAAAGATTAACCATTGGGTCTGATTGTTCACTTAAACTTGAAGACCAAGAAATTGGCAAATGGTATTGTTTGGATGCTTTGTGTACATGTTTTTTAGACTATATGGAAGCAATATATACAAAGATTTCAACCGTCAACTTGTTCCACTCATTGTTCTACTTGTCGAAAGTTACAAATAATTTCCGATAAAGGATTAACCATTGGGCTCATTGTTCACTTAAACTTGAAGAACAAAAAATTGGCGAATTGTACTGTTTGGATGCTTTGCATATATGTTTCTTAGACTATATAGAAGCAATATATACAAAGATTTCAACCGTCTACCTGTTCCATTCATTGTTCTACTTGTCGAAAATTACAAATAATTTCCGATAAAGATTAACCATTGGGTCTGATTGTTCACTTAAACTTGAAGACCAAGAAATTGGCTAATGGTATTGTTTGGATGCTTTGCGTACATGTTTTTTAGACTATATAGAAGCAACATATACAAAGATTTCAACCGTCTACCTGTTCTATTCATTGTTCTACTTGTAGAAAGTTACAAATAATTTCCTTTAAAGGATTAACAATGTGGCTCGTAGTTCACTTAAACTTGAAGAACAAAAAATTGGCGAATGGTACTGTTTGGATGATTTGCATATATGTTTCTTAGACTATATGGAAGTAATATATACAAAGATTTCAACCGTCTACGTGTTCCAATCATTGTTCTACTTGTCGAAATTTACAAATAATTTCCTTTAAAGGATTAACAATGGGGCTCGTTGTTCACTTAAACTTGAAGAACAAGAAATTGGCGAATTGAACTGTTTGGATGCTTTGCATATATGTTTCTTAGACTATATAGAAGCAATATATGCTATGATTTCAACCGTCTACCTGTTCCATTCATTGTTCTACTTGTCGAAAATTACAAATAATTTCCGATAAAGGATTAACCATTGGGGCTTGTTGTTCACTTAAACTTGAAGAACAATAAATTGGCGAATTGTACTGTTTGGATGCTTTGCACGTATGTTTCTTAGACTATACAGAAGCAATATATACAAAGATTTCAACTGTCTACCTGTTCCATTCATTGTTCTACTTGTCGAAAGTTACAAATAATTTCCGATGAAGGATTAACCATTGGGGCTCATTGTTCACTTAAACTTGAGGAACAAAAAATTGGCGAATTGTACTGTTTGGACGCTATGCGTATATGTTTCTTAGACTATATAGAAGCAATATATACAAAGATTTCAACCGTCTACCTGTTCCATTCATTGTTCTACTTGTCGAAAATTACAAATAATTTCCGATAAAGGATTAACCATTGGGGCTCGTTGTTCACTTAAACTTGAAGAACAATAAATTGGCGAATTGTACTGTTTGGATGCTTTGCACATATGTTTCTCAGACTATATAGAAACAATATATACAAAGATTTCAACTGTCTACCTGTTCCATTCATTGTTCTTCTTGTCGAAAGTTACAAATAATTTCCGATAAAGGTTTAACCATTGGGGCTCATTGTTCACTTAAACTTGAGGAACAAAAAATTGGCGAATTGTACTGTTTGGATACTTTGCATATATGTTTCTTAGACTATATAGAAGCAATATATACAAAGATTTCAACCGTCTACCTGTTCCATTCATTGTTCTACTTGTCGAAAGTTACAAATAATTTCCGATAAAGGATTAACAATGGGGCTCATTGTTCACTTAAACTTGAAGGACAAAAAACTGGCGAATTGTACTGTTTGGATGCTTTGCATATATGTTTCTTAGACTATATGGAAGCAATATATACAAAGATTTCAACCGTCTACGTGTACCAATCATTGTTCTACTTGTAGAAACTTACAATTAATTTCCGTTAAAGGATTAACAATGGGGCTCGTAGTTCACTTAAACTTGAAGAACAAAAAATTGGCAAATTGTACTGTTTGGATGCTTTGCATATATGTTTCTTAGACTTTTTAGAAGCAATATATAGAAAGATTTCACCCGTCTACCTGTACTATTCATTGTTCTACTTGTAGAAAGTTACAAATAATTTCCATTTCATGATTATCAATGGGGCACGCTGTTCACTTAAACTTGAAGATCAAAAAATTGGCGATTGTTACTGTTTAGATGCTTTGCTCATAGGTTTCGTAGACTATATAGAAGCAACATATACAAAGATTTCAACCGTCTACCTGTTCTATTCATTGTTCTACTTGTCGAAAATGACAAATAATTTCCGATAAAGGATTAACCATTGGGTCTCATTGTTCACTTAAACTTGAAGACCAAAAAATTGGCAAATGGTATTGTTTGGATGCTTTGCGTACATATTTCATAGACTATATGGAAGCAATATATACAAAGATTTCAACAGTCTACGTGTTCCAATCATTGCTCTACTTGTCGAAAGTTACAAATAATTTCCGATAAAGGATTAACCACTGCGGCTCATTGTTCACTTAAACTTGAAGACCAAAAAATTGGCAATTGGTACTGTTTGGATGCTTGCCATATATGTTTCTTAGACTATATGGAAGCAATATATACAAAGATTTCAACCGTCTACGTGTACCAATCATTGTTCTACTTGTAGAAAGTTACAAATAATTTCCGTTAAGGGATTAACAATGGGGATCGTAGTTTACTTAAACATGAAGAACAAAAAATTGGCGAATTGTACTGTTTGGATGCTTTGCATATATGTTTCTTAGACTATATAGAAGCAATATATACAAAGATTTCAACCGTCTACCTGTTCCATTCATTGTTCTACTTGTCGAAAGATACAAATAATTTCCGATAAAGGATTAACCATTGGGGCTCATTGTCACTTAAACTTGAAAAACAAAAAATTGGCGAATTGTACTGTTTGGATGCTTTGCATATATGTTTCTTAGACTATATGGAAGCAATATATACAATGATTTCAACAGTCTACCTATTCCATTCATTGTTCTACTTGTCGAAATTTACAAATAATTTCCTTTAAAGGATTAACAATGGGGCTCCTTGTACACTTAAACTTGAAGAACAATAAATTGGCGAATTGAACTGTTTGGATGCTTTGCATATATGTTTCTTAGACTATATAGAAGCAATATATACAAAGAATTCAACCGTCTACCTGTTCCATTCATTGTTCTACTAGTCGAAAGTTACAAATAATTTCCGATAAAGGATTAACCATTGGGGCTCGTTGTTCACTTAAACTTGAACAACAATAAATTGGCGAATTGTACTGTCTGGATTCTTTGCATATATGTTTCTTAGACTATATAGACGCAATACACACAAGGATTTCAACCGTCTACCTGTTCCATTCATTGTTCTACTTGTCGAAAGTTACAAATAATTACCGATAAAGGATTAACTATAGGGGCTCGTTGTTCACTTAAACTTGAAGAACAAAAAATTGGCGAATTGTACTGTTTGGATGCTTTGCATATATGTTTCTTAGACTATATAGAACCAATATATACAAAGATTTCAACCGTCTACCTGTTCCATTCATTGTTCTACGTGTCGAAAATTACAAATAATTTCCGATAAAGGATTAACCATTGGGTCTGATTGTTCACTTAAACTTGAAGACAAAGAAATTGGCAAATGGTATTGTTTGGATGCTTTGCGTACATGTTTTTTAGACTATATGGAAGCAATATATACAAAGATTTCAACAGTCTACGTGTTCCAATCATTGTTCTACTTGTCGAAATTTACAAATAATTTCCTTTAAAGGATTAACCATTGGGGCTCGTTGTTCCCTTAAACTTGAACAACAATAAATTGGCGAATTGTACTGTCTGGATTCTTTGCATATATGTTTCTTAGACTATATAGACGCAATATACACAAGGATTTCAACCGTCTACCTGTTCCATTCATTGTTCTACTTGTCGAAAGTTACAAATAATTACCGATAAAGGATTAACCATTGGGGCTCATTGTTCACTTAAACTTGAAGAACAAAAAATTGGCTAATTGTACTGTTTGGATGCTTTGCATATTTGTTTCTTAGACTATTTAGAAGCAATATATAGAAAGATTTCACCCGTCTACCTGTACTATTCATTGTTCTACTTGTAGAAATTTACAAATAATTTCCATTTCATGATTATCAATGGGGCTCGCTGTTCACTTAAACTTGAAGAACAATAAATTGGCGAATTGTACTGTTTGGATGCTTTGCATATATGTTTCTTAGACTATATAGAAGCAATATATGCTATGATTTCAACCGTCTACCTGTTCCATTCATTGTTCTACTTGTCGAAAGATACAAATAATTTCCGATAAAGGATTAACCATTGGGGCTCATTGTCACTTAAACTTGAAAAACAAAAAATTGGCGAATTGTACTGTTTGGATGCTTTGCATATATGTTTCTTAGACTATATGGAAGCAATATATACAATGATTTCAACAGTCTACCTATTCCATTCATTGTTCTACTTGTCGAAATTTACAAATAATTTCCTTTAAAGGATTAACAATGGGGCTCCTTGTACACTTAAACTTGAAGAACAATAAATTGGCGAATTGAACTGTTTGGATGCTTTGCATATATGTTTCTTAGACTATATAGAAGCAATATATACAAAGAATTCAACCGTCTACCTGTTCCATTCATTGTTCTACTAGTCGAAAGTTACAAATAATTTCCGATAAAGGATTAACCATAGGGGCTCGTTGTTCACTTAAACTTGAAGAACAAAAAATTGGCGAATTGTACTGTTTGGATGCTTTGCATATATGTTTCTTAGACTATATAGACGCAATACACACAAAGATTTCAACCGTCTACCTGTTCCATTCATTGTTCTACTTGTCGAAAGTTACAAATAATTTCCGATAAAGGATTAACCATTGGGGCTCGTTGTTCCCTTAAACTTGAACAACAATAAATTGGCGAATTGTACTGTCTGGATTCTTTGCATATATGTTTCTTAGACTATATAGACGCAATATACACAAGGATTTCAACCGTCTACCTGTTCCATTCATTGTTCTATTTGTCGAAATTTACAAATAATTTCCTTTGAGGATTAACAATGGGGCTCGTAGTTCACTTAAACTTGAAGAACAAAAAATTGGCGAATTGTACTGTTTGGATGCTTTGCATATATGTTTCTTAGACTATTTAGAAGCAATATATAGAAAGATTTCACCCGTCTACCTGTACTATTCATTGTTCACACTTGTAGAAATTTACAAATAATTTCCATTTCATGATTATCAATGGGGCTCGCTGTTCACTTAAACTTGAAGAACAATAAATTGGCGAATTGTACTGTTTGGATGCTTTGCATATATGTTTCTTAGACTATATAGAATCAATATATACAAAGAATTCAACCGTCTACCTGTTCCATTCATTGTTCTACTTGTCGAAAGTTACAAATAATTTCCGATAAAGGATTAACCATAGGGGCTCGTTGTTCACTTAAACTTGAAGAACAAAAAATTGGCGAATTGTACTGTTTGGATGCTTTGCATATATGTTTCTTAGACTATATAGAACCAATATATACAAAGATTTCAACCGTCTACCTGTTCCATTCATTGTTCTACTTGTCGAAAATTACAAATAATTTCCGATAAAGGATTAACCATTGGGGCTCATTGTTCACTTAAACTTGAAGACCAAAAAATTGGCAATTGGTACTGTTTGGATGCTTTCCATATATGTTTCTTAGACTATATGGAAGCAATATATACAAAGATTTCAACCGTCTACGTGTACCAATCATTGTTCTACTTGTAGAAATTTACAAATAATTTCCATTTCATGATTATCAATGGGGCTCGCTGTTCACTTAAACTTGAAGAACAATAAATTGGCGAATTGTACTGTTTGGATGCTTTGCATATATGTTTCTTAGACTATATAGAAGCAATATATACAATGATTTCAACCGTCTACCTGTTCTATTCATTGTTCTACTTGTCGAAAATTACAAATAATTTCCGATAAAGGATTAACCATTGGGGCTCATTGTTCACTTAAACTTGAAGACCAAAAAATTGGCAATTGGTACTGTTTGGATGCTTGCCATATATGTTTCTTAGACTATATGGAAGCAATATATACAAAGATTTCAACCGTCTACGTGTACCAATCATTGTTCTACTTGTAGAAAGTTACAAATAATTTCCGTTAAGGGATTAACAATGGGGATCGTAGTTTACTTAAACATGAAGAACAAAAAATTGGCGAATTGTACTGTTTGGATGCTTTGCATATATGTTTCTTAGACTATATAGAAGCAATATATACAAAGATTTCAACCGTCTACCTGTTCCATTCATTGTTCTACTTGTCGAAAGATACAAATAATTTCCGATAAAGGATTAACCATTGGGGCTCATTGTCACTTAAACTTGAAAAATAAAAAAATTGGCGAATTGTACTGTTTGGATGCTTTGCATATATGTTTCTTAGACTATATGGAAGCAATATATACAATGATTTCAACAGTCTACCTATTCCATTCATTGTTCTACTTGTCGAAATTTACAAATAATTTCCTTTAAAGGATTAACAATGGGGCTCCTTGTACACTTAAACTTGAAGAACAATAAATTGGCGAATTGAACTGTTTGGATGCTTTGCATATATGTTTCTTAGACTATATAGAAGCAATATATACAAAGAATTCAACCGTCTACCTGTTCCATTCATTGTTCTACTAGTCGAAAGTTACAAATAATTTCCGATAAAGGATTAACCATTGGGGCTCGTTGTTCACTTAAACTTGAACAACAATAAATTGGCGAATTGTACTGTCTGGATTCTTTGCATATATGTTTCTTAGACTATATAGACGCAATACACACAAGGATTTCAACCGTCTACCTGTTCCATTCATTGTTCTACTTGTCGAAAGTTACAAATAATAACCGATAAAGGATTAACCATTGGGGCTCATTGTTCACTTAAACTTGAAGAACAAAAAATTGGCTAATTGTACTGTTTGGATGCTTTGCATATTTGTTTCGTAGACTATATAGAAGCAATATATACAATGATTTCAACCGTCTACATGATCCATTCATTGTTCTACTTGTCGAAATTTACAAATAAATTCCTTTAAAGGATTAACAATGGGGCTCGTAGCTCACTTAATCATGAAGATGAAATAATTGGCGAATTGTACTGTTTGGATGCTTTGCATATGTGTCTCTTAGATTATATAGAAGCAATATATACAAAGATTTCAACCGTCTACCTGTTCCATTCATTGTTCTATTTGTCGAAATTTACAAATAATTTCCTTTAACGATTAACAATGGGGCTCGTAGTTCACTTAAACTTGAAGAACAAAAAATTGGCGAATTGTACTGTTTGGATGCTTTGCATATATGTTTCTTAGACTATTTAGAAGCAATATATAGAAAGATTTCACCCGTCTACCTGTACTATTCATTGTTCTACTTGTAGAAATTTACAAATAATTTCCATTTCATGATTATCAATGGGGCTCGCTGTTCACTTAAACTTGAAGAACAATAAATTGGCGAATTGTACTGTTTGGATGCTTTGCATATATGTTTCTTAGACTATATAGAATCAATATATACAAAGAATTCAACCGTCTACCTGTTCCATTCATTGTTCTACTTGTCGAAAGTTACAAATAATTTCCGATAAAGGATTAACCATAGGGGCTCGTTGTTCACTTAAACTTGAAGAACAAAAAATTGGCGAATTGTACTGTTTGGATGCTTTGCATATATGTTTCTTAGACTATATAGAACCAATATATACAAAGATTTCAACCGTCTACCTGTTCCATTCATTGTTCTACTTGTCGAAAATTACAAATAATTTCCGATAAAGGATTAACGATTGGGTCTGATTGTTCACTTAAACTTGAAGACCAAGAAATTGGCAAATGGTATTGTTTGGATGCTTTGCGTACATGTTTTTTAGACTATATGGAAGCAATATATACAAAGATTTCAACAGTCTACGTGTTCCAATCATTGTTCTACTTGTCGAAATTTACAAATAATTTCCTTTAAAGGATTAACAATGGGACTCGTTGTTCACTTAAACTTGAAGAACAATAAATTGGCGAATTGTACTGTTTGGATGCTTTGCATATTTGTTTCGTAGACTATATAGAAGCAATATATACAATGATTTCAACCGTCTACATGATCCATTCATTGTTCTACTTGTCGAAATTTACAAATAATTTCCTTTAAAGGATTAACAATGGGGCTCGTAGTTCACTTAATCATGAAGATGAAATAATTGGCGAATTGTACTGTTTGGATGCTTTGCATATGTGTCTCTTAGATTATATAGAAGCAATATATACAAAGATTTCAACCGTCTACCTGTTCCATTCATTGTTCTATTTGTCGAAATTTACAAATAATTTCCTTTAAGGAATAACAATGGGGCTCGTAGTTCACTTAAACTTGAAGAACAAAAAATTGGCGAATTGTACTGTTTGGATGCTTTGCATATATGTTTCTTAGACTATTTAGTAGCAATATATAGAAAGATTTCACCCGTCTACCTGTACTATTCATTGTTCTACTTGTCGAAAGTTACAAATAATTTCCGATAAAGGATTAACCATTGGGGCTCGTTGTTCCCTTAAACTTGAACAACAATAAATTGGCGAATTGTACTGTCTGGATTCTTTGCATATATGTTTCTTAGACTATATAGACGCAATATACACAAGGATTTCAACCGTCTACCTGTTCCATTCATTGTTCTATTTGTCGAAATTTACAAATAATTTCCTTTGAGGATTAACAATGGGGCTCGTAGTTCACTTAAACTTGAAGAACAATAAATTGGCGAATTGTACTATTTGGATGCTTTGCATATATGTTTCTTAGACTATATAGAAGCAATATATACAATGATTTCAACCGTCTACCTGTTCCATTCATTGTTCTACTTGTCGAAATTTACAAATAATTTCCTATAAAGGATTAACAATGGGGTTCGTTGTACACTTAAACTTGAAGAACAATAAATTGGCGAATTGAACTGTTTGGATGCTTTGCATATATGTTTCTTAGACTATATAGAAGCAATATATACATAGAATTCAACCGTCTACCTATTCCATTCATTGTTCTACTTGTCGAAATTTACAAATAATTTCCTTTAAAGGATTAACAATGGGGTTCGTTGTACACTTAAACTTGAAGAACAATAAATTGGCGAATTGAACTGTTTGGATGCTTTGCATATATGTTTCTTAGACTATATAGAAGCAATATATACAAAGAATTCAACCGTCTACCTGTTCCATTCATTGTTCTACTTGTAGAAATTTCCAAATAATTTCCATTTCATGATTATCAATGGGGCTCGCTGTTCACTTAAACTTGAAGAACAATAAATTGGCGAATTGTACTGTTTGGATGTTTTGCATATATGTTTCTTAGACTATATAGAATCAATATATACAAAGAATTCAACCGTCTACCTGTTCCATTCATTGTTCTACTTGTCGAAAGTTACAAATAATTTCCGATAAAGGATTAACCATAGGGGCTCGTTGTTCACTTAAACTTGAAGAACAATAAATTGGCGAATTGTACTGTTTGGATGCTTTGCATATATGTTTCTTAGACTATATAGACGCAATATATACAAGGATTTCAACCGTCTACCTGTTCCATTCATTGTTCTACTTGTCGAAAGTTACAAATAATTACCGATAAAGGATTAACCATTGGGGCTCATTGTTCACTTAAACTTGAAGAACAAAAAATTGGCGAATTGTACTGTTTGGATGCTTTGCATATATGTTTCTTAGACTATATAGAACCAATATATACAAAGATTTCAACCGTCTACCTGTTCCATTCATTGTTCTACTTGTCGAAAATTACAAATAATTTCCGATAAAGGATTAACCATTGGGTCTGATTGTTCACTTAAACTTGAAGACCAAGAAATTGGCAAATGGAATTGTTTGGATGCTTTGCGTACAAGTTTTTTAGACTATATGGAAGCAACATATACAAAGATTTCAACCGTCTACCTGTTCCATTCATTGTTCTACTTGTAGAAAGTTACAAATAATTTCCTTTAAAGGATTAACAATGGGGCTCGTTGTTCACTTAAACTTGAAGAACAATAAATTGGCGAATTGTACTGTTTGGATGCTTTGCATATATGTTTCTTAGACTATATAGACGCAATATATACAATGATTTCAACAGTCTACCTATTCCATTCATTGTTCTACTTGTCGAAATTTACAAATAATTTCCTTTAAAGGATTAACAATGGGGTTCGTTGTACACTTAAACTTGAAGAACAATAAATTGGCGAATTGAACTGTTTGGATGCTTTGCATATATGTTTCTTAGACTATATAGAAGCAATATATACAAAGAATTCAACCGTCTACCTGTTCCATTCATTGTTCTACTTGTAGAAATTTACAAATAATTTCCATTTCATGATTATCAATGGGGCTCGCTGTTCACTTAAACTTGAAGAACAATAAATTGGCGAATTGTACTGTTTGGATGCTTTGCATATATGTTTCTTAGACTATATAGAATCAATATATACAAAGAATTCAACCGTCTACCTGTTCCATTCATTGTTCTACTTGTCGAAAGTTACAAATAATTTCCGATAAAGGATTAACCATAGGGGCTCGTTGTTCACTTAAACTTGAAGAACAATAAATTGGCGAATTGTACTGTTTGGATGCTTTGCATATATGTTTCTTAGACTATATAGACGCAATATATACAAGGATTTCAACCGTCTACCTGTTCCATTCATTGTTCTACTTGTCGAAAGTTACAAATAATTACCGATAAAGGATTAACCATTGGGGCTCATTGTTCACTTAAACTTGAAGAACAAAAAATTGGCGAATTGTACTGTTTGGATGCTTTGCATATATGTTTCTTAGACTATATAGAACCAATATATACAAAGATTTCAACCGTATACCTGTTCCATTCATTGTTCTACTTGTCGAAAATTACAAATAATTTCCGATAAAGGATTAACCATTGGGTCTGATTGTTCACTTAAACTTGAAGACCAAGAAATTGGCAAATGGTATTGTTTGGATGCTTTGCGTACATGTTTTTTAGACTATATGGAAGCAATATATACAAAGATTTCAACAGTGTACGTGTTCCAATCATTGTTCTACTTGTCGAAATTTACAAATAATTTCCTTTAAAGGATTAACAATGGGACTCGTTGTTCACTTAAACTTGAAGAACAATAAATTGGCGAATTGTACTGTTTGGATGCTTTGCATATATGTTTCTTAGACTATATAGAAGCAATATATACAAAGATTTCAACTGTCTACCTGTTCCATTCATTGTTCTACTTGTCGAAAGTTACAAATAATTTCCGATGAAGGATTAACCATTGGGGCTCATTGTTCACTTAAACTTGAGGAACAAAAAATTGGCGAATTGTACTGTTTGGACGCTATGCGTATATGTTTCTTAGACTATATAGAAGCAATATATACAAAGATTTCAACCGTCTACCTGTTCCATTCATTGTTCTACTTGTCGAAAGTTACAAATAATTACCGATAAAGGATTAACCATTGGGGCTCATTGTTCACTTAAACTTGAAGAACAAAAAATTGGCGAATTGTACTGTTTGGATGCTTTGCATATATGTTTCTTAGACTATATAGAACCAATATATACAAAGATTTCAACCGTATACCTGTTCCATTCATTGTTCTACTTGTCGAAAATTACAAATAATTTCCGATAAAGGATTAACCATTGGGTCTGATTGTTCACTTAAACTTGAAGACCAAGAAATTGGCAAATGGTATTGTTTGGATGCTTTGCGTACATGTTTTTTAGACTATATGGAAGCAATATATACAAAGATTTCAACCGTCTACCTGTTCCATTCATTGTTCTACTTGTCGAAAGTTACAAATAATTACCGATAAAGGATTAACCATTGGGGCTCATTGTTCACTTAAACTTGAAGAACAAAAAATTGGCGAATTGTACTGTTTGGATGCTTTGCATATATGTTTCTTAGACTATATAGAACCAATATATACAAAGATTTCAACCGTCTACCTGTTCCATTCATTGTTCTACTTGTCGAAAATTACAAATAATTTCCGATAGAGGATTAACCATTGGGTCTGATTGTTCACTTAAACTTGAAGACCAAGAAATTGGCAAATGGAATTGTTTGGATGCTTTGCGTACAAGTTTTTTAGACTATATGGAAGCAATATATACAAAGATTTCAACAGTCTACGTGTTCCAATCATTGTTCTACTTGTCGAAATTTACAAATAATTTCCTTTAAAGGATTAACAATGGGACTCGTTGTTCACTTAAACTTGAAGAACAATAAATTGGCGAATTATACTGTTTGGATGCTTTGCATATATGTTTCTTAGACTATATAGAAGCAATATATACAAAGATTTCAACCGTCTACGTGTTCCAATCATTGTTCTACTTGTCGAAATTTACAAATAATTTCCTTTAAAGGATTAACAATGGGGCTCGTTGTTCACTTAAACTTGAAGAACAATAAATTGGCGAATTGTACTGTTTGGATGCTTTGCATATATGTTTCTTAGACTATATAGACGCAATATATACAATGATTTCAACAGTCTACCTATTCCATTCATTGTTCTACTTGTCGAAATTTACAAATAATTTCCTTTAAAGGATTAACAATGGGGTTCGTTGTACACTTAAACTTGAAGAACAATAAATTGGCGAATTGAACTGTTTGGATGCTTTGCATATATGTTTCTTAGACTATATAGAAGCAATATATACAAAGAATTCAACCGTCTACCTGTTCCATTCATTGTTCTACTTGTAGAAATTTACAAATAATTTCCATTTCATGATTATCAATGGGGCTCGCTGTTCACTTAAACTTGAAGAACAATAAATTGGCGAATTGTACTGTTTGGATGCTTTGCATATATGTTTCTTAGACTATATAGAATCAATATATACAAAGAATTCAACCGTCTACCTGTTCCATTCATTGTTCTACTTGTCGAAAGTTACAAATAATTTCCGATAAAGGATTAACCATAGGGGCTCGTTGTTCACTTAAACTTGAAGAACAATAAATTGGCGAATTGTACTGTTTGGATGCTTTGCATATATGTTTCTTAGACTATATAGACGCAATATATACAAGGATTTCAACCGTCTACCTGTTCCATTCATTGTTCTACTTGTCGAAAGTTACAAATAATTACCGATAAAGGATTAACCATTGGGGCTCATTGTTCACTTAAACTTGAAGAACAAAAAATTGGCGAATTGTACTGTTTGGATGCTTTGCATATATGTTTCTTAGACTATATAGAACCAATATATACAAAGATTTCAACCGTATACCTGTTCCATTCATTGTTCTACTTGTCGAAAATTACAAATAATTTCCGATAAAGGATTAACCATTGGGTCTGATTGTTCACTTAAACTTGAAGACCAAGAAATTGGCAAATGGTATTGTTTGGATGCTTTGCGTACATGTTTTTTAGATTATATGGAAGCAATATATACAAAGATTTCAACAGTGTACGTGTTCCAATCATTGTTCTACTTGTCGAAATTTACAAATAATTTCCTTTAAAGGATTAACAATGGGACTCGTTGTTCACTTAAACTTGAAGAACAATAAATTGGCGAATTGTACTGTTTGGATGCTTTGCATATATGTTTCTTAGACTATATAGAAGCAATATATACAAAGATTTCAACTGTCTACCTGTTCCATTCATTGTTCTACTTGTCGAAAGTTACAAATAATTTCCGATGAAGGATTAACCATTGGGGCTCATTGTTCACTTAAACTTGAGGAACAAAAAATTGGCGAATTGTACTGTTTGGACGCTATGCGTATATGTTTCTTAGACTATATAGAAGCAATATATACAAAGATTTCAACCGTCTACCTGTTCCATTCATTGTTCTACTTGTCGAAAGTTACAAATAATTACCGATAAAGGATTAACCATTGGGGCTCATTGTTCACTTAAACTTGAAGAACAAAAAATTGGCGAATTGTACTGTTTGGATGCTTTGCATATATGTTTCTTAGACTATATAGAACCAATATATACAAAGATTTCAACCGTATACCTGTTCCATTCATTGTTCTACTTGTCGAAAATTACAAATAATTTCCGATAAAGGATTAACCATTGGGTCTGATTGTTCACTTAAACTTGAAGACCAAGAAATTGGCAAATGGTATTGTTTGGATGCTTTGCGTACATGTTTTTTAGACTATATGGAAGCAATATATACAAAGATTTCAACAGTGTACGTGTTCCAATCATTGTTCTACTTGTCGAAATTTACAAATAATTTCCTTTAAAGGATTAACAATGGGACTCGTTGTTCACTTAAACTTGAAGAACAATAAATTGGCGAATTGTACTGTTTGGATGCTTTGCATATATGTTTCTTAGACTATATAGAAGCAATATATACAAAGATTTCAACTGTCTACCTGTTCCATTCATTGTTCTACTTGTCGAAAGTTACAAATAATTTCCGATGAAGGATTAACCATTGGGGCTCATTGTTCACTTAAACTTGAGGAACAAAAAATTGGCGAATTGTACTGTTTGGACGCTATGCGTATATGTTTCTTAGACTATATAGAAGCAATATATACAAAGATTTCAACCGTCTACCTGTTCCATTCATTGTTCTACTTGTCGAAAATTACAAATAATTTCCGATAAAGGATTAACCATTGGGGCTCGTTGTTCACTTAAACTTGAAGAACAATAAATTGGCGAATTGTACTGTTTGGATGCTTTGCACATATGTTTCTCAGACTGTATAGAAACAATATATACAAAGATTTCAACTGTCTACCTGTTCCATTCATTGTTCTTCTTGTCGAAAGTTACAAATAATTTCCGATAAAGGTTTAACCATTGGGGCTCATTGTTCACTTAAACTTGAGGAACAAAAAATTGGCGAATTGTACTGTTTGGATACTTTGCATATATGTTTCTTAGACTATATAGAAGCAATATATACGAAGATTTCAACCGTCTACCTGTTCCATTCATTGTTCTACTTTTCGAAAGTTACAAATAATTTCCGATAAAGGATTAACAATGGGGCTCATTGTTCACTTAAACTTGAAGGACAAAAAACTGGCGAATTGTACTGTTTGGATGCTTTGCATATATGTTTCTTAGACTATATGGAAGCAATATATACAAAGATTTCAACCGTCTACGTGTTCCAATCATTGTTCTACTTGTAGAAAGTTACAATTAATTTCCGTTAAAGGATTAACAATGGGGCTCGTAGTTCACTTAAACTTGAAGAACAAGAAATTGGCGAATTGTACTGTTTGGATGCTTTGCATATATGTTTCTTAGACTATATAGAAGCAATATGTACAAAGATTTAAACTGTCTACCTGTTCCATTCATTGTTCTGCTTGTCGAAAGTTACAAATAATTTCCGATAAAGGATTAACCATTGGGGCTCATTGTTCACTTAAACTTGAGGAACAAAAAATTGGCGAATTGTACTGTTTGGATGCTTTGCATATATGTTTCTTAGACTATTTAGAAGCAATATATAGAAACATTTCACCCGTCTACCTGTACTATTCATTGTTCTACTTGTAGAAAGTTACAAATAATTTCCTTTAAAGGATTAACAATGGGGCTCGTTGTTCACTTAAACTTGAAGAACAATAAATTGGCGAATTGTACTGTTTGGATGCTTTGCATATATGTTTCTTAGACTATATGGAAGCAATATATACAAAGATTTCAACCGCCTACGTGTTCCAATCATTGTTCTACTTGTAGAAAGTTACAATTAATTTCCGTTAAAGGATTAACAATGCGGCTCGTAGTTCACTTAAACTTGAAGAACAAAACATTGGCGAATTGTACTGTTTGGATGCTTTGCATATATGTTTCTTAGACTATATAGAAGCAATATATACAAAGATTTCAACCGTCTACCTGTACTATTCATTGTTCTACTTGTCGAAAGTTACAAACAATTACCGATAAAGGATTAACCATTGGGGCTCATTGTTCACTTAAACTTGAGGAACAAAAAATTGGCGAATTGTACTGTTTGGATGCTTTGCATATATGTTTCTTAGACTATATAGAAGCAATATATACAAAGATTTCAACCGTCTACCTGTACTATTCATTGTTCTACTTGTCGAAAGTTACAAACAATTACCGATAAAGGATTAACCATTGGGGCTCATTGTTCACTTAAACTTGAGGAACAAAAAATTGGCGAATTGTACTGTTTGGATGCTTTGCATATATGTTTCTTAGACTATATAGAAGCAATATATACAAAGATTTCAACCGTCTACATGTTCCATTCATTGTTCTACTTGTCGAAAGTTACAAATAATTTCCGATAAAGGATTAACAATGGGTCTCATTTTACAATGAAACTTGAAGAACAAAAAATTGGCGAATGGTACTGTTTGGATGCTTTGCATATAAGTTTCTAAGACTATATAGACGCAATATATACAATTATTTCAACCGTCTACCTGATCCATTCATTGTTCTACTTGTCGAAAGTTACAAATAATTACCGATAAAGGATTAACCATTGGGGCTCATTGTTCACTTAAACTTGAAGAACAAAAAATTGGCGAATTGTACTGTTTGGATGCTTTGCATATATGTTTCTTAGACTATATAGAAGCAATATATACAAAGATTTCAACCGTCTACCTGTTCCATTCATTGTTCTACTTGTCGAAAATTACAAATAATTTCCGATAAAGATTAACCATTGGGTCTGATTGTTCACTTAATCTTGAAGACCAAGAAATTGGCAAATGGTATTGTTTGGATGCTTTGCGTACATGTTTTTTAGACTATATAGAAGCAACATATACAAAGATTTCAACCGTCTACCTGTTCCATTCATTGTTCTACTTGTAGAAAGTTACAAATAATTTCCTTTAAAGGATTAACAATGTGGCTCGTAGTTCACTTAAACTTGAAGAACAAAAAATTGGCGAATGGTACTGTTTGGATGATTTGCATATATGTTTCTTAGACTATATGGAAGTAATATATACAAAGATTTCAACCGTCTACGTGTTCCAATCATTGTTCTACTTGTCGAAATTTACAAATAATTTCCTTTAAAGGATTAACAATGGGGCTCGTTGTTCACTTAAACTTGAAGAACAAGAAATTGGCGAATTGAACTGTTTGGATGCTTTGCATATATGTTTCTTAGACTATATAGAAGCAATATATACTATGATTTCAACCGTCTACCTGTTCCATTCATTGTTCTACTTGTCGAAAATTACAAATAATTTCCGATAAAGGATTAACCATTGGGGCTTGTTGTTCACTTAAACTTGAAGAACAATAAATTGGCGAATTGTACTGTTTGGATGCTTTGCACGTATGTTTCTTAGACTATATAGAAGTAATATATACAAAGATTTCAACTGTCTACCTGTTCCATTCATTGTTCTACTTGTGGAAAGTTACAAATAATTTCCGATGAAGGATTAACCATTGGGGCTCATTGTTCACTTAAACTTGAGGAACAAAAAATTGGCGAATTGTACTGTTTGGACGCTATGGGTATATGTTTCTTAGACTATATAGAAGCAATATATACAAAGATTTCAACCGTCTACCTGTTCCATTCATTGTTCTACTTGTCGAAAATTACAAATAATTTCCGATAAAGGATTAACCATTGGGGCTCGTTGTTCACTTAAACTTGAAGAACAATAAATTGGCGAATTGTACTGTTTGGATGCTTTGCACATATGTTTCTCAGACTATATAGAAACAATATATACAAAGATTTCAACTGTCTACCTGTTCCATTCATTGTTCTTCTTGTCGAAAGTTACAAATAATTTCCGATAAAGGTTTAACCATTGGGGCTCATTGTTCACTTAAACTTGAGGAACAAAAAATTGGCGAATTGTACTGTTTGGATACTTTGCATATATGTTTCTTAGACTATATAGAAGCAATATATACAAAGATTTCAACCGTCTACCTGTTCCATTCATTGTTCTACTTGTCGAAAGTTACAATTAATTTCCGTTAAAGGATTAACAATGGGGCTCGTAGTTCACTTAAACTTGAAGAACAAAACATTGGCGAATTGTACTGTTTGGATGCTTTGCATATATGTTTCGTAGATTATATAGAAGCAATATATACAATTATTTCAACCGTCTACCTGATCCATTTATTGTTCTACTTGTCGAAATTTACAAATAATTTCCTTTAAAGGATTAACAATGTGGCTCGTAGTTCACTTAAACTTGAAGAACAAAAAATTTGGGGAAGTGTACTGTTTGGATGCTTTGCATATATGTTTCTTAGACTATTTAGAAGCAATATATAGAAAGATTTCACCCGCCTACCTGTTCCATTCATTGTTCTACTTGTCGAAAGTTACAAATAATTACCGATAAAGGATTAACCAAAGGGGCTCATTGTTCACTTAAACTTGAGGAACAAAAAATTGGCGAATTGTACTGTTTGGACGCTATGCGTATATGTTTCTTAGACTATATAGAAGCAATATATACAAAGATTTCAACCGTCTACCTGTTCCATTCATTGTTCTACTTGTCGAAAATTACAAATAATTTCCGATAAAGGATTAACCATTGGGGCTCGTTGTTCACTTAAACTTGAAGAACAATAAATTGGCGAATTGTACTGTTTGGATGCTTTGCACATATGTTTCTCAGACTATATAGAAACAATATATACAAAGATTTCAACTGTCTACCTGTTCCATTCATTGTTCTTCTTGTCGAAAGTTACAAATAATTTCCGATAAAGGTTTAACCATTGGGGCTCATTGTTCACTTAAACTTGAGGAACAAAAAATTGGCGAATTGTACTGTTTGGATACTTTGCATATATGTTTCTTAGACTATATAGAAGCAATATATACAAAGATTTCAACCGTCTACCTGTTCCATTCATTGTTCTACTTGTCGAAAATTACAAATAATTTCCGATAAACGATTAACCATTGGGGCTTGTTGTTCACTTAAACTTGAAGAACAATAAATTGGCGAATTGTACTGTTTGGATGCTTTGCACGTATGTTTCTTAGACTATACAGAAGCAATATATACAAAGATTTCAACTGTCTACCTGTTCCATTCATTGTTCTACTTGTCGAAAGTTACAAATAATTTCCGATGAAGGATTAACCATTGGGGCTCATTGTTCACTTAAACTTGAGGAACAAAAAATTGGCGAATTGTACTGTTTGGATGCTTTGCATATATGTTTCTTAGACTATATAGAACCAATATATACAAAGATTTCAACCGTATACCTGTTCCATTCATTGTTCTACTTGTCGAAAATTACAAATAATTTCCGATAAAGGATTAACCATTGGGTCTGATTGTTCACTTAAACTTGAAGACCAAGAAATTGGCAAATGGTATTGTTTGGATGCTTTGCGTACATGTTTTTTAGACTATATGGAAGCAATATATACAAAGATTTCAACAGTGTACGTGTTCCAATCATTGTTCTACTTGTCGAAATTTACAAATAATTTCCTTTAAAGGATTAACAATGGGACTCGTTGTTCACTTAAACTTGAAGAACAATAAATTGGCGAATTGTACTGTTTGGATGCTTTGCATATATGTTTCTTAGACTATATAGAAGCAATATATACAAAGATTTCAACTGTCTACCTGTTCCATTCATTGTTCTTCTTGTCGAAAGTTACAAATAATTTCCGATAAAGGTTTAACCATTGGGGCTCGTAGTTCACTTAAACTTGAAGAACAAAAAATTTGGGGAAGTGTACTGTTTGGATGCTTTGCATATATGTTTCTAAGACTATATAGACGCAATATATACAATTATTTCAACCGTCTACCTGATCCATTCATTGTTCTACTTGTCGAAAGTTACAAATAATTACCGATAAAGGATTAACCATTGGGGCTCATTGTTCACTTAAACTTGAGGAACAAAAAATTGGCGAATTGTACTGTTTGGATGCTTTGCATATATGTTTCTTAGACTATATGGAAGCAATATATACAAAGATTTCAACCGTCTACGTGTTCCAATCATTGTTCTACTTGTAGAAAGTTACAATTAATTTCCGTTAAAGGATTAACAATGGGGCTCGTAGTTCACTTAAACTTGAAGAACAAAACATTGGCGAATTGTACTGTTTGGATGCTTTGCATATATGTTTCGTAGATTATATAGAAGCAATATATACAATTATTTCGACCGTCTACCTGATCCATTTATTGTTCTACTTGTCGAAATTTACAAATAATTTCCTTTAAAGGATTAACCATTGGGTCTGATTGTTCACTTAAACTTGAAGACCAAGAAATTGGCAAATGGTATTGTTTGGATGCTTTGCGTACATGTTTTTTAGACTATATAGAAGCAACATATACAAAGATTTCAACCGTCTACCTGTTCCATTCATTGTTCTACTTGTAGAAAGTTACAAATAATTTCCTTTAAAGGATTAACAATGTGGCTCGTAGTTCACTTAAACTTGAAGAACAAAAAATTGGCGAATGGTACTGTTTGGATGATTTGCATATATGTTTCTTAGACTATATGGAAGTAATATATACAAAGATTTCAACCGTCTACGTGTTCCAATCATTGTTCTACTTGTCGAAATTTACAAATAATTTCCTTTAAAGGATTAACAATGGGGCTCGTTGTTCACTTAAACTTGAAGAACAAGAAATTGGCGAATTGTACAGCTTGGATGCTTTGCATATATGTATCTTAGACTATATAGAAGCAATATATACAATGATTTCAACCGACTACCTGTTCCATTCATTGTTCTACTTGTCGAAATTTACAAATGATTTCCTTTAAAGGATTAACAATGGGGCTCGTTGTTCACTTAAACTTGAAGAACAATAAATTAGCAAATTGTACTGTTTGGATGCTTTGCGTACATGTTTCTTAGACTATATGGAAGCAAATATACAAAGATTTCAACCGTCTACGTGTTCCAATCATTGTTCTACGTGTCGAAATTTAGAAATAATTTCCTTTAAAGGATTAACAATGGGGCTCGTTGTTCACTTAAACTTGAAGAACAATAAATTGGCGAATTGTACAGCTTGGATGCTTTGCAATATGTTTCTTAGACTATATGGAAGCAATATATTCAAAGATTTCAACCGTCTACGTGTTCCAATCATTGTTCTACTTGTCGAAATTTACAAATAATTTCCTTTAAAGGATTAACAATGGGGCTCGTTGCTCACTTAAACTTGAAGAACAATAAATTAGCAAATTGTACTGATTGGATGCTTTGCATATATGTTTCTTAGACTATATAGAAGCAATATATACAATGATTTCAACCGACTACCTGTTCCATTCATTGTTCTACTTGTCGAAATTTACAAATGATTTCCTTTAAAGGATTAACAATGGGGCTCGTTGTTCACTTAAACTTGAAGAACAATAAATTAGCAAATTGTACTGTTTGGATGCTTTGCGTACATGTTTCTTAGACTATATAGAAGCAATATATAGAAAGATTTCACCCGTCTACCTTTACTATTCATTGTTCTACTTGTAGAACGTTACAAATAATTTCCATTTCATGATTATCAATGGGGCTCGTTATTCACTTCAACTTCAAGAACAACAAATTGGCGAATGGTACTGTTTGGATGCTTTGCATATATGTTTCTTAGACTATATTGAAGCAATATATACAAAGATTTCAACCGTATACCTGTTCCATTCATTGTTCTACTTGTCGAAAGATACAAATAATTTCCGATAAAGGATTAACCATTGGGGCTCATTGTCACTTAAACTTGAAAAACAAAAAATTGGCGAATTGTACTGTTTGGATGCTTTGCATATATGTTTCTTAGACTATATGGAAGCAATATATACAATGATTTCAACAGTCTACCTATTCCATTCATTGTTCTACTTGTCGAAATTTACAAATAATTTCCTTTAAAGGATTAACAATGGGGCTCCTTGTACACTTAAACTTGAAGAACAATAAATTGGCGAATTGAACTGTTTGGATGCTTTGCATATATGTTTCTTAGACTATATAGAAGCAATATATACAAAGAATTCAACCGTCTACCTGTTCCATTCATTGTTCTACTAGTCGAAAGTTACAAATAATTTCCGATAAAGGATTAACCATAGGGGCTCGTTGTTCACTTAAACTTGAAGAACAAAAAATTGGCGAATTGTACTGTTTGGATGCTTTGCATATATGTTTCTTAGACTATATAGACGCAATACACACAAAGATTTCAACCGTCTACCTGTTCCATTCATTGTTCTACTTGTCGAAAGTTACAAATAATTTCCGATAAAGGATTAACCATTGGGGCTCGTTGTTCCCTTAAACTTGAACAACAATAAATTGGCGAATTGTACTGTCTGGATTCTTTGCATATATGTTTCTTAGACTATATAGACGCAATATACACAAGGATTTCAACCGTCTACCTGTTCCATTCATTGTTCTATTTGTCGAAATTTACAAATAATTTCCTTTGAGGATTAACAATGGGGCTCGTAGTTCACTTAAACTTGAAGAACAAAAAATTGGCGAATTGTACTGTTTGGATGCTTTGCATATATGTTTCTTAGACTATTTAGAAGCAATATATAGAAAGATTTCACCCGTCTACCTGTACTATTCATTGTTCACACTTGTAGAAATTTACAAATAATTTCCATTTCATGATTATCAATGGGGCTCGCTGTTCACTTAAACTTGAAGAACAATAAATTGGCGAATTGTACTGTTTGGATGCTTTGCATATATGTTTCTTAGACTATATAGAATCAATATATACAAAGAATTCAACCGTCTACCTGTTCCATTCATTGTTCTACTTGTCGAAAGTTACAAATAATTTCCGATAAAGGATTAACCATAGGGGCTCGTTGTTCACTTAAACTTGAAGAACAAAAAATTGGCGAATTGTACTGTTTGGATGCTTTGCATATATGTTTCTTAGACTATATAGAACCAATATATACAAAGATTTCAACCGTCTACCTGTTCCATTCATTGTTCTACTTGTCGAAAATTACAAATAATTTCCGATAAAGGATTAACCATTGGGTCTGATTGTTCACTTAAACTTGAAGACCAAGAAATTGGCAAATGGTATTGTTTGGATGCTTTGCATATATGTTTCTTAGACTATATGGAAGCAATATATACAAAGATTTCAACCGTCTAACTGTTCCATTCATTGTTCTACTTGTCGAAAGTTACAAATAATTTCCGTTAAGGGATTAACAATGGGGATCGTAGTTTACTTAAACATGAAGAACAAAAAATTGGCGAATTGTACTGTTTGGATGCTTTGCATATATGTTTCTTAGACTATATAGAAGCAATATATACAAAGATTTCAACCGTCTACCTGTTCCATTCATTGTTCTACTTGTCGAAATTTACACATAATTTCCTTTAAAGGATTAACAATGGGGCTCGTTGTTCACTTAAACTTGAAGAACAATAAATTGGCGAATTGTACTGTTTGGATGCTTTGCATATATGTTTCTTAGACTATATAGAAGCAATATATACAAAGATTTCAACCGTCTACCTGTTCCATTCATTGTTCTACTTGTCGAAAGTTACAAATAATTTCCGATAAAGGATTAACAATGGGGCTCATTGTTCACTTAAACTTGAAGGACAAAAAATTGGAGAATGGTACTGTTTGGATGCTTTGCATATATGTTTCTTAGACTTTATGGAAGCAATATATACAAAGATTTCAACCGTCTACCTGTTCCATTCATTGTTCTACTTGTCGAAAGTTACAAATAATTTCCGATAAAGGATTAACCATTGGGGCTCGTTGTTCCCTTAAACTTGAACAACAATAAATTGGCGAATTGTACTGTCTGGATTCTTTGCATATATGTTTCTTAGACTATATAGAAGCAATATATACAAAGATTTCAACCGTCTACCTGTTCCATTCATTGTTCTACTTGTCGAAAATTACAAATAATTTCCGATAAAGGATTAACCATTGGGGCTCATTGTTCACTTAAACTTGAAGACCAAAAAATTGGCAATTGGTACTGTTTGGATGCTTTCCATATATGTTTCTTAGACTATATGGAAGCAATATATACAAAGATTTCAACCGTCTACGTGTACCAATCATTGTTCTACTTGTAGAAATTTACAAATAATTTCCATTTCATGATTATCAATGGGGCTCGCTGTTCACTTAAACTTGAAGAACAATAAATTGGCGAATTGTACTGTTTGGATGCTTTGCATATATGTTTCTTAGACTATATAGAATCAATATATACAAAGAATTCAACCGTCTACCTGTTCCATTCGTTGTTCTACTTGTCGAAATTTACAAATAATTTCCTTTAAAGGATTAACAATGGGGCTCGTTGTACACTTAAACTTGAAGAACAATAAATTGGCGAATTGTACTATTTGGATGCTTTGCATATATGTTTCTTAGACTATATAGAAGCAATATATACAATGATTTCAACCGTCTACCTGTTCCATTCATTGTTCTATTTGTCGAAATTTACAAATAATTTCCGATAAAGGATTAACCATTGGGGCTTGTTGTTCACTTAAACTTGAGGAACAACAAATTGGCGAATTGTACTGTTTGGATGCTTTGCATATATGTTTCTTAGACTATATGGAAGCAATATATACAAAGATTTCAACCGTCTACCTGTTCCATTCATTGTTCTACTTGTCGAAAGTTACAAATAATTACCGATAAAGGATTAACCAAAGGGGCTCATTGTTCACTTAAACTTGAGGAACAGCAAATTGGCGAATTGTACTGTTTGGATGCTTTGCATATATGTTTCTAAGACTATATAGACGCAATATATACAATTATTTCAACCGTCTACCTGATCCATTCATTGTTCTACTTGTCGAAAGTTACAAATAATTACCGATAAAGGATTAACCAAAGGGGCTCATTGTTCACTTAAACTTGAAGAACAAAAAATTGGCGAACTGTACTGTTTGGATGCTTTGCATATATGTTTCTTAGACTATATAGAAGCAATATATACAAAGATTTCAACCGTCTACCTGTTCCATTCATTGTTCTACTTGTCGAAAATTACAAATAATTTCCGATAAAGATTAACCATTGGGTCTGATTGTTCACTTAAACTTGAGGAACAACAAATTGGCGAATTGTACTGTTTGGATGCTTTGCATATATGTTTCTTAGACTATATGGAAGCAATATATACAAAGATTTCAACCGTCTACCTGTTCCATTCATTGTTCTACTTGTCGAAAGTTACAAATAATTTCCGATAAAGGATTAACAATGGGGCTCATTGTTCACTTAAACTTGAAGGACAAAAAATTGGCGAATTGTACTGTTTGGATGCTTTGCATATATGTTTCTTAGACTATATAGAAGCAATATATACAAAGATTTCAACCGTCTACCTGTTCCATTCATTGTTCTACTTGTCGAAATTTACAAATAATTTCCTTTAAAGGATTAACAATGGGGTTCGTTGTACACTTAAACTTGAAGAACAATAAATTGGCGAATTGAACTGTTTGGATGCTTTGCATATATGTTTCTTAGACTATATGGAAGCAATATATACAAAGATTTCAACCGTCTACCTGTTCCATTCATTGTTCTACTTGTCGAAAGTTACAAATAATTTCCGATAAAGGATTAACAATGGGGCTCATTGTTCACTTAAACTTGAAGGACAAAAAATTGGCGAATTGTACTGTTTGGATGCTTTGCATATATGTTTCTTAGACTATATGGAAGCAATATATACAAAGATTTCAACCGTCTACGTGTTCCAATCATTGTTCTACTTGTAGAAAGTTACAAATAATTTCCATTTCATGATTATCAATGGGGCTCGCTGTTCACTTAAATTTGAAGATCAAAAAATTGGCGATTGTTACTGTTTAGAGGCTTTGCATATAGGTTTCGTGGACTATATAGAAGCAACATATACAAAGATTTCAACCGTCTACCTGTTCTATTCGTTGTTGTACTTGTCGAAAGTTACAAATAATTTCCGATAAAGGATTAACCATTGGGGCTCATTGTTCACTTAAACTTGAAGAACAAGAAATTGGCGAATTGTACTGTTTGGATGCTTTGCATATATGTTTCTTAGACTATATAGAAGCAATATATACAAAGATTTCAACCGTCTACCTGTTCCATTCATTGTTCTACATGTCGAAAGTTACAAATAATTTCCTTTAAAGGATTAACAATGGGGCTCGTTGTTCGCTTAAACTTGAAGAACAATAAATTGGCGAATTGTACTGTTTGGATGCTTTGCATATATGTTTCGTAGGTTATATAGAAGCAATATATACAATGATTTCAACCGTCTACCTGATCCATTCATTGTTCTACTTGTCGAAATTTACAAATAATTTCCTTTAAAGGATTAACAGTGGGGCTCGTAGTTCACTTAAACTTGTAGAACAAAAAATTGGCGAATTGTGCTGTTTGGATGCTTTGCATATGTGTTTCTTAGACTATTTAGAAGCAATATATAGAAAGATTTCACCTGTCTACCTGTACTATTCATTGTTCTACTTCTCGCAAGTTACAAATAATTTCCGTTAAAGTATTAACAATGGGGCTCGTATTTCACTTAAACTTGAAGAACAAAAAATTGGCGAATGGTACTGTTTGGATGCTTTGCATATATGTTTCTTAGATTATATAGAAGCAATATATACAAAGATTTCAACCGTCTACCTGTTCCATTCATTGTTCTACTTGTCGAAAATTACAAGTAATTTCCGATAAAGGATTAACCATTGGGGCTCATTGTTCACTTAAACTTGAAGAACAAAAAATTGGCGATTGCTACTGTTTAGATGCTTTGCATATATGTTTCTTAGATTATATAGAAGCAATATATACAAAGATTTCAACCGTCTACCTGTTCCATTCATTGTTCTACTTGCCGAAATTTACAAATAATTTCCTTTAAAGGATTAACAATGGGGCTCGTTGTTCACTTAAACTTGAAGAACAATAAATTGGCGAATTGTACTGTTTGGATGCTTTGCATATATGTTTCTTATACTATATAGAAGCAATATATACAAAGATTTCAACTGTCTACCTGTTCCATTCAATGTTCTACTTGTCGAAATTTACAAATAATTTCCTTTAAAGGATTAACAATGGGGCTCGTAGTTCACTTAAACTTGAAGAACAAAAAATTGGCGAACGGTACTGATTGGATGCTTTGCGTACATGTTTCTTAGACTATATGGAAGCAATATATACAAAGATTTCATCAGTCTACGTGTTCCAAGCATTGTTCTACTTGTAGAAAGTTACAATTAATTTCCGTTAAAGGATTAACAATGGGGCTCGTAGTTCACTTAAACTTGAAGAGCAAAAAATTGGCGAATTGTACTGTTTGGACGCTATGCATATATGTTTCTTAGACTATATAGTAGCAATATATACAATGATTTCAACAGTCTACCTGTTCCATTCATTGTTCTACTTGTCGAAATTTACAAATAATTTCCTTTTAAGGATTAACAATGGGGCTCGTAGTTCACTTAAACTTGAAGAACAAAAAATTGGCGAATGGTACTGTTTGGATGCTTTGCATATATGTTTCTTACATTATATATAAGCAATATATACAAAGATTTCAACCGTCTACCTGTTCCATTCATTGTTCTACTTGTCGAAAGTTACAAATAATTTCCGATAACGGATTAACCATTGGGGCTCATTGTTCACTTAAACTTGAAGATAACAAAATTGGCGAATGTTACTGTTTGGATGCTTTGCATATATGTTTCTTAGACTATATGGAAGCAATATATACAAAGATTTCAACCGTCTACCTGTTCCATTCATTGTTCTACTGGTCGAAAGTTACAAATAATTTCCGATAAAGGATTAACAATGGGGCTCATTGTTCACTTAAACTTGAAGAACAAAAAATTGGCGAACGGTACTGTTTGGATGCTTTGCGTACATGTTTCTTAGACTATATGGAAGCAATATATACAAAGATTTCAAACTTCTACGTGTCCCAATCATTGTTCTACTTGTCGAAATTTACAAATAATTCCCTTTAAAGGATTAACAATGGGGCTCGTTGTTCACTTAAACTTGAAGAACAAAAAATTGGCGAATGGTACTGTTTGGATGCTTTGCATATATGTTTCTTAGACTATATAGAAGCAATATATACATTGATTTCAACCTTCTACCTGTTCCACTCATTGTTCTACTTGTCGCAATTTACAAATAATTTCCGTTAAAGTGTTAACAATGGGGCTCGTAGTTCACTTAAACTTGAAGATGAAATAATTGGCGAATTGTACTGTTCGGATGCTTTGCATATATGTTTCTTAGATTATATAGAAGCAATATATACAAAGATTTCAACCGTCTACCTGTTCCATTCATTGTTCTACTTGTCGAAAGCTACAAATAATTTCCGATAACGGATTACCCATTGGGGCTCATTGTTCACTTAAACTTGAAGAACAAAAAATTGGCGAATTGTACTGTTTGGATGCTTTGCATATATGTTTCTTAGACTATATAGAAGCAATATATACAAAGATTTCAACCGTCTACCTGTTCCATTCATTGATCTACTTGTCGAAAGTTACAAATAATTTCCGATAAAGGATTAACAATGGGTCTCATTGTTCACTTAAACTTGAAGAACAAAAAATTGGAGAATGGTACTGTTTGGATGCTTTGCATATATGTTTCTTAGACTATATGGAAGCAATATATACAAAGATTTCAACCGTCTACGTGTTCCAATCATTGTTCTACTTGTAGAAAGTTACAATTAATTTCCGTTAAAGGATTAACAATGGGGCTCGTAGTTCACATAAACTTGAAGAACAAAAAATTGGCGAATTGTACTGTTTGGATGCTTTGCATAGATGTTTCTTAGACTATTTAGAAGCAATATATAGAAAGATTTCACCCGTCTACCTGTACTATTCATTGTTCTACTTGTAGAAAGTTACAAATAATTTCCATTTCATGATTATCAATGGGGCTCGCTGTTCACTTAAACTTGAAGATCAAAAAATTGGCGAATTGTACTGTTTGGATGCTTTGCATATATGTTTCTTATACTATATAGAAGCAATATATACAATGATTTCAACAGTCTACCTGTTCCATTCATTGTTCTACTTGTCGAAATTTACAAATAATTTCCTTTAAAGGATTAACAATGGGGCTCGTAGTTCACTTAAACTTAAAGAACAAAAAAATTGGAGAATGGTACTGTTTGGATGCTTTGCACATATGTCTCTTATACTATATAGAAGCAATATATACAAAGATTTCAACCGTCTACCTGTTCCATTCATTGTTCTACTTGTCGAAAGTTACAAATAATTTCCGATAACGGATTAACCATTGGGGCTCATTGCTCACTTAAACTTGAAGAACAAAAAATTGGCGAATTGTACTGTTTGGATGCTTTGCATATATGTTTCTTATACTATATAGAAGCAATATATACAAAGATTTCAACCGTCTACCTGTTCCATTCACTGTTCTACTTGTCGAAAGTTACAAATAATTTCCATTTCATGATTATCAATGGGGCTCGCTGTTCACTTAAACTTGAAGATCAAAAAATTGGCGAATGTTACTGTTTAGATGTTTCGCATATAGGTTTCTTAGACTATATAGAAGCAACATATACAAAGATTTCAACCGTCTACCTGTTCCATTCATTGTTCTATTTGTCGAAAGTTACAAATGATTTCCGTTAAGGGATTAACAATGGGGATCGTAGTTTACTTAAACTTGAAGAACAAGAAATTGGCGAATTGTACTGTTTGGATGCTTTGCATATATGTTTCTTAGACTATATAGAAGCAATATATACAAAGATTTCAACCGTATACCTGTTCCATTCATTGTTCTACTTGTCGAAAGTTACAAATAATTTCCTTTAAAGGATTAACAATGGGGCTCGTAGTTCACTTAAACTTAAAGAACAAAAAAATTGGCGAATTGTACTGTTTGGATGCTTTGCATATATGTTTCTTATACTATATAGAAGCAATATATACAAAGATTTCAACCGTCTACCTGTTCCATTCACTGTTCTACTTGTCGAAAGTTACAAATAATTTCCATTTCATGATTATCAATGGGGCTCGCTGTTCACTTAAACTTGAAGATCAAAAAATTGGCGAATGTTACTGTTTAGATGTTTCGCATATAGGTTTCTTAGACTATATAGAAGCAACATATACAAAGATTTCAACCGTCTACCTGTTCCATTCATTGTTCTATTTGTCGAAAGTTACAAATGATTTCCGTTAAGGGATTAACAATGGGGATCGTAGTTTACTTAAACTTGAAGAACAAGAAATTGGCGAATTGTACTGTTTGGATGCTTTGCATATATGTTTCTTAGACTTTATAGAAGCAATATATACAAAGATTTCAACCGTCTACCTGTTCCATTCATTGTTCTACTTGTCGAAAGTTACAAATAATTTCCGATAAAGGATTAACAATGGGGCTCATTGTTCACTTAAACTTGAAGAACAAAAAATTGGCGAATGGTACTGTTTGGATGCTTTGCATATATGTTTCTTAGACTATATAGAAGCAATATATACATTGATTTCAACCGTCTACCTGTTGCATTCATTGTTCTACTTGTCGCAAGTTACAAATAATTTCCGTTAAAGTATTAACAATCGGGCTCGTAGTTCACTTAAACTTGAAGATCAAATAATTGGCGAATTGTACTGTTTGGATGCTTTGCATATAAGTTTCTTAGACTTTATAGAAGCAATATATACATTGATTTCAACCGTCTACCTGTTCCATTCATTGTTCTACTTGTCGGAAGTTACAAATGATTTCCGTTAAAGTATTAACAATGGGGCTCGTAGTTCACTTAAACATGAAGATGAAATAATTGGCGAATTGAACTGTTTGGATGCTTTGCATATATGCTTCTTAGATTATATAGAAGCAATATATACAAAGATTTCAACCGTCTACCTGTTCCATTCATTGTTCTACTTGTCGAAAATTACAAATAATTTCCGATAAAGGATTAACCATTGGGGCTCATTGTTCACTTATACTTGAAGAACAAAAAATTGGCGAATTGTACTGTTTGGATGCTTTGCATATATGTTTCTTAGACTATATAGAAGCAATATATACAAAGATTACAACCGTCTAAGTGGTCCAATCATTGTTCTACTTGTCGAAATTTACAAATAATTTCCGATAAAGGATTAACAATGGGGCTCGTTGTTCACTTAAACGTGAAGAACAAAAAATTAGCGAATGGTACAGTTTGGATGCTTTGCAATATGTTTCTTAGACTATATGGAAGCAATATATTCTAAGATTTCAACCGTCTACGTATTCCAATCATTGTTCTACTTGTCGAAATTTACAAATAATTTCCTTTAAAGGAGTAACAATGGGGCTCGTTGTTCACTTAAACTTGAAGAACAATAAATTGGCAAATTGTACTGATTGGATGCTTTGCATATATGTTTCTTAGACTATATAGAAGCAATATATACAATGATTTCAACCGACTACCTGTTCCATTCATTGTTCTACTCGTAGAAAGTTACATATAATTTCCATTTCATGATTATCAATGGGGCTCGTTGTTCACTTCAACTTGAAGAACAACAAATTGGCGAATGGTACTGTTTGGATGCTTTGCATATATGTTTCTTAGACTATATTGAAGCAATATATACAAAGATTTCAACCGTATACCTGTTCCATTCATTGTTCTACTTGTCGAAAATTACAAATAATTTCCGATAAAGGATTAACAATGGGGCTCGTTGTTCACTTAAACTTGAAGAACAAAAAATTAGCGAATGGTACAGTTTGGATGCTTTGCAATATGTTTCTTAGACTATATGGAAGCAATATATTCTAAGATTTCAACCGTCTACGTATTCCAATCATTGTTCTACTTGTCGAAATTTACAAATAATTTCCTTTAAAGGATTAACAATGGGGCTCGTTGTTCACTTAAACTTGAAGAACAATAAATTGGCAAATTGTACTGAATGGATGCTTTGCATATATGTTTCTTAGACTATATAGAAGCAATATATACAATGATTTCAACCGACTACCTGTTCCATTCATTGTTCTACTTGTCGAAATTTACAAATAATTTCCTTTAGAGGATTAACAATGGGGCTCGTTGTTCACTTAAACTTGAAGAACAATAAATTGGCGAATTGTACTGTTTGGATGCTTTGCATATATATTTCTTAGAATATATAGAAGCAATATATACAATGATTTCAACCGTCTACCTGTTCCATTCATTGTTCTACTTGTCGAAATTTACAAATAATTTCCTTTAAAGGATTAACAATGGGGCTCGTATTTCACTTAAACTTGAAGAACAAAAAATTGGCGAGTTGTACTGTTTGGATGCTTTGCATATATGTTTCTTAGACTATATAGAAGCAATATATAGAAAGATTTCAACCGTCTACCTGTTGTATTCATTGTTCTACTTGTAGAAAGTTACAAATAATTTCCCTTTCATGATTATCAATGGGGCTCGTTGTTCACTTAAACTTGAAGATCAAAAAATTGGCGAATGTTACTGTTTAGATGCTTTGCATATAGGTTTCTTAGACTATATAGAAGCAACATATACAAAGATTTCTACCGTCTACCCGTTCTATTCATTGTTCTACTTGTAGAAAGTTAGAAATAATTTCCTTTAAAGGATTAAAAATGGGGCTCGTAGTTCACTTAAACTTGAAGAACAAAAAATTGGCAAATTGTACTGATTGGATGCTTTGCATATATGTTTCTTAGACTATATAGAAGCAATATATACAATGATTTCAACCGACTACCTGTTCCATTCATTGTTCTACTTGTCGAAATTTACAAATAATTCCTTTAGAGGATTAACAATGGGGCTCGTAGTTCACTTAAACTTGAAGAAAAAAAATTGGCGAATTGTTCTGTTTGGATGCTTTGCGTATATGTTTCTTAGACTATATAGAAGCAATATATAGAAAGATTTCACCCGTCTACCTTTACTATTCATTGTTCTACTTGTAGAACGTTACAAATAATTTCCATTTCATGATTATCAATGGGGCTCGTTGTTCACTTCAACTTGAAGAACAACAAATTGGCGAATGGTACTGTTTGGATGCTTTGCATATATGTTTCTTAGACTATATTGAAGCAATATATGCAAAGATTTCAACCGTATACCTGTTCCATTCATTGTTCTACTTGTCGAAAATTACAAATAATTTCCGATAAAGGATTAACAATGGGGCTCATTGTTCACTTAAACTTGGAGAACAAAAAATTGGCGAATGGTACTCTTTGGATGCTTTGCGTACATGTTTCTTAGACTATATGGAAGCAATATATACAAAGATTTCAACCGTCTACGTGTTCCAATCATTGTTCTACGTGTCGAAATTTAGAAATAATTTCCTTTAAAGGATTAACAATGGGGCTCGTTGTTCACTTAAACTTGAAGAACAATAAATTGGCGAATTGTACAGCTTGGATGCTTTGCATATATGTATCTTAGACTATATAGAAGCAATATATACAATGATTTCAACCGACTACCTGTTCCATTCATTGTTCTACTTGTCGAAATTTACAAATGATTTCCTTTAAAGGATTAACAATGGGGCTCGTTGTTCACTTAAACTTGAAGAACAATAAATTAGCAAATTGTACTGTTTGGATGCTTTGCGTACATGTTTCTTAGACTATATGGAAGCAAATATACAAAGATTTCAACCGTCTACGTGTTCCAATCATTGTTCTACGTGTCGAAATTTAGAAATAATTTCCTTTAAAGGATTAACAATGGGGCTCGTTGTTCACTTAAACTTGAAGAACAATAAATTGGCGAATTGTACAGCTTGGATGCTTTGCAATATGTTTCTTAGACTATATGGAAGCAATATATTCAAAGATTTCAACCGTCTACGTGTTCCAATCATTGTTCTACTTGTCGAAATTTACAAATAATTTCCTTTAAAGGATTAACAATGGGGCTCGTTGCTCACTTAAACTTGAAGAACAATAAATTAGCAAATTGTACTGATTGGATGCTTTGCATATATGTTTCTTAGACTATATAGAAGCAATATATACAATGATTTCAACCGACTACCTGTTCCATTCATTGTTCTACTTGTCGAAATTTACAAATGATTTCCTTTAAAGGATTAACAATGGGGCTCGTTGTTCACTTAAACTTGAAGAACAATAAATTAGCAAATTGTACTGTTTGGATGCTTTGCGTACATGTTTCTTAGACTATATAGAAGCAATATATAGAAAGATTTCACCCGTCTACCTTTACTATTCATTGTTCTACTTGTAGAACGTTACAAATAATTTCCATTTCATGATTATCAATGGGGCTCGTTATTCACTTCAACTTCAAGAACAACAAATTGGCGAATGGTACTGTTTGGATGCTTTGCATATATGTTTCTTAGACTATATTGAAGCAATATATACAAAGATTTCAACCGTATACCTGTTCCATTCATTGTTCTACTTGTAGAACGTTACAAATAATTTCCATTTCATGATTATCAATGGGGCTCGTTGTTCACTTCAACTTGAAGAACAACAAATTGGCGAATGGTACTGTTTGGATGCTTTGCATATATGTTTCTTAGACTATATTGAAGCAATATATACAAAGATTTCAACCGTCTACGTGCTCCAATCATTGTTCTACGTGTCGAAATTTAGAAATAATTTCCTTTAAAGGATTAACAATGGGGCTCGTTGTTCACTTAAACTTGAAGAACAATAAATTGGCGAATTGTACAGCTTGGATGCTTTGCATATATGTATCTTAGACTATATAGAAGCAATATATAGAAAGATTTCACTCGTACACCTGTACTATTCATTGTTCTACTTGTAGAAAGTTACAAATAATTTCCGATAAAGGATTAACAATGGGGCTCATTGTGCACTTAAACTTGAAGAACAAAAAATTGGCGAATGGTACTGTTTGGATGCTTTGCGTACATGTTTCTTAGACTATATGGAAGCAATATATACAAAGATTTCAACCGTCTACGTGTTCCATTCATTGTTCTACTTGTCGAAAATTGCAAATAATTTCCGATAAAGGATTAACGATTGGGGCTCATTGTTCACTTAAACTTGAAGAACAAAAAATTGGCGAATGGTACTGTTTGGATGCTTTGCGTACATGTTTCTTAGACTATATGGAAGCAATATATACAAAGATTTCAACCGTCTACGAGTTCCAATCATTGTTCTACTTGTCGAAATTTACAAATAATTTCCTTTAAAGGATTAACAATGGGGCTCGTTGTTCACTTAAACTTGAAGAACAATAAATTAGCAAATTGTACTGTTTGGATGCTTTGCGTACATGTTTCTTAGACTATATGGAAGCAATATATACAAAGATTTCAACCGTCTACGTGTTCCAATCATTGTTCTACGTGTCGAAATTTAGAAATAATTTCCTTTAAAGGATTAACAATGGGGCTCGTTGTTCACTTAAACTTGAAGAACAATAAATTGGCGAATTGTACAGCTTGGATGCTTTGCAATATGTTTCTTAGACTATATGGAAGCAATATATTCTAAGATTTCAACCGTCTACGTGTTCCAATCATTGTTCTACTTGTCGAAATTTACAAATAATTTCCTTTAAAGGATTAACAATGGGGCTCGTTGTTCACTTAAACTTGAAGAACAATAAATTAGCAATTTGTACTGATTGGATGCTTTGCATATATGTTTCTTAGACTATATAGAAGCAATATATACAATGATTTCAACCGACTACCTGTTCCATTCATTGTTCTACTTGTCGAAATTTACAAATAATTTCCTTTAAAGGATTAACAATGGGGCTCGTTGTTCACTTAAACTTGAAGAACAATAAATTAGCAAATTGTACTGTTTGGATGCTTTGCGTACATGTTTCTTAGACTATATGGAAGCAATATATACAAAGATTTCAACCGTCTACGTGTTCCAATCATTGTTCTACGTGTCGAAATTTAGAAATAATTTCCTTTAAAGGATTAACAATGGGGCTCGTTGTTCACTTAAACTTGAAGAACAATAAATTGGCGAATTGTACAGCTTGGATGCTTTGCAATATGTTTCTTAGACTATATGGAAGCAATATATTCAAAGATTTCAACCGTCTACGTGTTCCAATCATTGTTCTACTTGTCGAAATTTACAAATAATTTCCTTTAAAGGATTAACAATGGGGCTCGTTGCTCACTTAAACTTGAAGAACAATAAATTAGCAAATTGTACTGATTGGATGCTTTGCATATATGTTTCTTAGACTATATAGAAGCAATATATACAATGATTTCAACCGACTACCTGTTCCATTCATTGTTCTACTTGTCGAAATTTACAAATAATTTCCTTTAAAGGATTAACAATGGGGCTCGTTGTTCACTTAAACTTGAAGAACAATAAATTGGCGAATTGTACTGTTTGGATGCTTTGCATATATATTTCTTAGACTATATAGAAGCAATATATACAATGATTTCAACCGTCTACCTGTACTATTCATTGTTCTACTTGTAGAAAGTTACAAATAATTTCCGATAAAGGATTAACAATGGGGCTCATTGTGCACTTAAACTTGAAGAACAAAAAATTGGCGAATGGTACTGTTTGGATGCTTTGCGTACATGTTTCTTAGACTATATGGAAGCAATATATACAAAGATTTCAACCGTCTACGTGTTCCATTCATTGTTCTACTTGTCGAAAATTGCAAATAATTTCCGATAAAGGATTAACGATTGGGGCTCATTGTTCACTTAAACTTGAAGAACAAAAAATTGGCGAATGGTACTGTTTGGATGCTTTGCGTACATGTTTCTTAGACTATATGGAAGCAATATATACAAAGATTTCAACCGTCTACGAGTTCCAATCATTGTTCTACTTGTCGAAATTTACAAATAATTTCCTTTAAAGGATTAACAATGGGGCTCGTTGTTCACTTAAACTTGAAGAACAATAAATTAGCAAATTGTACTGTTTGGATGCTTTGCGTACATGTTTCTTAGACTATATGGAAGCAATATATACAAAGATTTCAACCGTCTACGTGTTCCAATCATTGTTCTACGTGTCGAAATTTAGAAATAATTTCCTTTAAAGGATTAACAATGGGGCTCGTTGTTCACTTAAACTTGAAGAACAATAAATTGGCGAATTGTACAGCTTGGATGCTTTGCAATATGTTTCTTAGACTATATGGAAGCAATATATTCTAAGATTTCAACCGTCTACGTGTTCCAATCATTGTTCTACTTGTCGAAATTTACAAATAATTTCCTTTAAAGGATTAACAATGGGGCTCGTTGTTCACTTAAACTTGAAGAACAATAAATTAGCAATTTGTACTGATTGGATGCTTTGCATATATGTTTCTTAGACTATATAGAAGCAATATATACAATGATTTCAACCGACTACCTGTTCCATTCATTGTTCTACTTGTCGAAATTTACAAATAATTTCCTTTAAAGGATTAACAATGGGGCTCGTTGTTCACTTAAACTTGAAGAACAATAAATTAGCAAATTGTACTGTTTGGATGCTTTGCGTACATGTTTCTTAGACTATATGGAAGCAATATATACAAAGATTTCAACCGTCTACGTGTTCCAATCATTGTTCTACGTGTCGAAATTTAGAAATAATTTCCTTTAAAGGATTAACAATGGGGCTCGTTGTTCACTTAAACTTGAAGAACAATAAATTGGCGAATTGTACAGCTTGGATGCTTTGCAATATGTTTCTTAGACTATATGGAAGCAATATATTCAAAGATTTCAACCGTCTACGTGTTCCAATCATTGTTCTACTTGTCGAAATTTACAAATAATTTCCTTTAAAGGATTAACAATGGGGCTCGTTGCTCACTTAAACTTGAAGAACAATAAATTAGCAAATTGTACTGATTGGATGCTTTGCATATATGTTTCTTAGACTATATAGAAGCAATATATACAATGATTTCAACCGACTACCTGTTCCATTCATTGTTCTACTTGTCGAAATTTACAAATAATTTCCTTTAAAGGATTAACAATGGGGCTCGTTGTTCACTTAAACTTGAAGAACAATAAATTGGCGAATTGTACTGTTTGGATGCTTTGCATATATATTTCTTAGACTATATAGAAGCAATATATACAATGATTTCAACCGTCTACCTGTTCCATTCATTGTTCTACTTGTCGAAATTTACAAATAATTTCCTTTGAAGGATTAACAATGCGGCTCGTAGTTCACTTAAACTTGAAGAAAAAAAATTGGCGAATTGTTCTGTTTGGATGCTTTGCGTATATGTTTCTTAGACTATATAGAAGCAATATATAGAAAGATTTCACCCGTCTACCTTTACTATTCATTGTTCTACTTGTAGAACGTTACAAATAATTTCCATTTCATGATTATCAATGGGGCTCGTTATTCACTTCAACTTGAAGAACAACAAATTGGCGAATGGTACTGTTTGGATGCTTTGCATATATGTCTCTTAGACTATATTGAAGCAATATATACAAAGATTTCAACCGTATACCTGTTCCATTCATTGTTCTACTTGTCGAAAATTACAAATAATTTCCGATAAAGGATTAACAATGGGGCTCATTGTTCACTTGAACTTGAAGAACAAAAAATTGGTGAATGGTACTGTTTGGATGCTTTGCGTTCATGTTCCTTAGACTATATGGAAGCAATATATACAAAGATTTCAGCCGTCTACGTGTTCCAATCATTGTTCTACTTGTCGAAAATTACAAATAATTTCCGATAAAGGATTAACCATTGGGGCTCATTGTTCACTTAAACTTGAAGAACAAAAATTTGGCGAATGGTACTGTTTGGATGCTTTGCGTACATGTTTCTTTGACTATATGGAAGCAATATATACAAAGATTTCAACCGTCTACGTGTTCCAATCATTGTTCTATTTGTCGAAATTTACAAATAATTTCCTTTAAAGGATTAACAATGGGGCTCGTTGTTCACTTAAACTTGAAGAACAAAAAATTGATGAATGGTACTGTTTGGATGCTTTGCATATATGTTTCTTAGACTATATAGAAGCAATATATACAAAGATTTCAACCGTCTACCTGTTCCATTCAATGTTCTACTTGTCGAAAGTTACAAATAATTTCCGATAAAGGATTAACAATGGGGCTCATTGTTCACTTAAACTTGAAGAACACAAAATTGGCGAATGGTACTGTTTGGATGCTTTGCATATATGTTTCTTAGACTATATGGAAGCAATATATACAAAGATTTCAACCGTCTGTGTGTTCCAATCATTGTTCTACTTGTCGAAAGTTACAAATAATTTCCGATAAAGGAGTAACAATGGGGCTCATTGTTCACTTAAACTTGAAGAAAAAAAATTGGCGAATGGTACTGTTTGGATGCTTTGCAGATATGTTTCTTAGACTATATAGACGCAATATATACAAGGATTTCTACCGTCTACCTGTTCCATTCATTGTTCTACTTGTCGAAAGTTACAAATAATTTCTGATAAAGGATTAACCATTGGGGCTCGTAGTTCACTTAAACTTGAAGATCAAATAATTGGCGAATTGTACTGTTTGGATGATTTGCAGATATGTTTCTTAGACTATATAGACGCAATATATACAAGGATTTCTACCGTCTACCTGTTCCATTCATTGTTCTACTTGTCGAAAGTTACAAATAATTTCCGATAAAGGATTAACAATGGGGCTCATTGTTCACTTAAACTTGAAGAACAAAAAATTGGCGAATGGTACTGTTTGGATGCTTTGCATATATGTTTCTTAGACTATATGGAAGCAATATATACAAAGATTTCAACCGTCTGTGTGTTCCATTCATTGTTCTACTTGTAGAAAGTTACAATTAATTTCCGTTAAAGGATTAACAATGGGGCTCGTAGTTCACTTAAACTTGAAGAACAAAAAATTGGCGAATGGTACTGTTTGGATGCTTTGAATATATGTTTCTTATATTATATAGAAGCAATATATACAAATATTTCAACCGTCTACCTGTTCCATTCATTGTTCTACTTGTCGAAAATTACAAATAATTTCCGATAAAGGATTAACCATTGGGGTTCATTGTTCACTTAAACCTGAAGACCAAAAAATTGGCGAATGGTACTGTTTGGATGCTTTGCGTACATGTTTCTTAGACTATATGCAAGCAATATATACAAAGATTTCAACCGTCTACCTGTTCCATTCATTGTTCTATTTGTCGAAATTTACAAATAATTTCCGATAAAGGATTAACCATTGGGGCTCATTGTTCACTTAAACTTGAAGAACAAAAAATTGCCGAATTGTACTGTTTGGATGCTTTGCATATATGTTTCTTAGACTATATAGAAGCAATATAAACAAAGATTTCAACCGTCTACCTGTTCCATTCATTGTTCTCCTTGTCGAAAGTTACAAATAATTTCCGATAAAGGATTAACCATTGGGGCTCATTGTTCACTTAAACTTGAAGAACAATAAATTGGCGAATTGTACTGTTTGGATGCTTTGCATATATATTTCTTAGTCTATATAGAAGCAATATATACAAAGATTTCAACCGTCTACGTGTTCCATTCATTGTTCTACTTGTCGAAAGTTAGAAATAATTTCCGATAAAGGATTAACAATCGGGCTCATTGTTCACTTAACCTTGAAGAACAAAAAATTGGCGAATGGTACTGTTTGGATGCTTTGCATATATGTTTCTTAGACTATACGGAAGCAATATATACAAATATTTCAACCGTCTACCTGTTCCAATCATTGTTCTACTTGTCGAAATTTACAAATAATTTCCTTTAAAGGATTAACAATGGGGCTCGTTGTTCACTTAAACTTGAAGAACAATAAATTGGCGAATTGTACTGTCTGGATGCTATGCATATATGTTTCTTAGACTATATAGAAGCAATATATATAATGATTTCAACCGTCTACCTGTTCCATTCATTGTTCTACATGTCGAAAGTTACAAATAATTTCCGTTTCATGATTATCCATGGGGCTCGATGTTCACTTAAACTTGAAGAACAAAAAATTGGCGAATGGTACTGTTTGGATGCTTTGCATATAGGTTCCTTAGACTATATAGAAGCAACATATACAAAGATTGCAACCGTCTACCTGTTCTATTTATTGTTCTTCTTGTCGAAAGTTACAAATAATTTCCGTTTCATGATTATCAATGGGCCTCTTTGTTCACTTAAACTTGAAGAACAAAAAATTGGCGACTGGTACTGTTTGGATGCTTTGCATATATGTTTCTTATACTATATAGAAGCAATATATAAAAAGATTTCAACCGTCTACCAGTTCCATTCATTGTTCTACTTGTCGAAAGTAACAAATAATTTCCGATAAAGTATTAACAATGGGGCTCATCGTTCACTTAAACTTGAAGAAGAAAAAATTGGCGAATGGTACTGTATGGATGCTTTGCATATATGTTTCTTAGACTATATGGAAGCAATATATACAAAGATTTCGACCGTCTACGTGTTCCAATCATTGTTCTACTTGTCGAAAGTTACAAATAATTTCCGATAAAGGATTAACAATCGGGCTCATTGTTGACTTAACCTTGAAGAACAAAAAATTGGCGAATGGTACTGTTTGGATGCTTTGCGTACATGTTTCTTAGACTATATGGAAGCAATATATACAAAGATTTCAACCGTCTACGTGTTCCATTCATTGTTCTACTTGTCGAAAGTTAGAAATAATTTCTGATAAAGGATTAACAATCGGGCTCATTGTTCACTTAACCTTGAAGAACAAAAAATTGGCGAATGGTACTGTTTGGATGCTTTGCATATATGTTTCTTAGACTATACGGAAGCAATATATACAAATATTTCAACCGTCTACCTGTTCCATTCATTGTTCTACTTGTCGAAAGTTACAAATAATTTCCGATAAAGGATTAACCATTGGGGCTCATTGTTCACTTAAACTTGAAGAACAAAAAATTGGCGAATTGTACTGTTTGGATGCTTTGCATATAAGTTTCTTAGACTATATAGAAGCAATATATTCAAAGATTTCAACCGTCTACCTGTTCCATTCATTGTTCTACTTGTCGAAAGTTACAAATAATTTCCGATAAAGGATTAACAATCGGGCTCATTGTTGACTTAACCTTGAAGAACAAAAAATTGGCGAATGGTACTGTTTGGATGCTTTGCATATATGTTTCTTAGACTATGCGGCAGCAATATATACAAATATTTCAACCGTCTACCTGTTCCATTCATTGTTCTACTTGTCGAAAGTTACAAATAATTTCCGATAAAGGATTAACCATTGGGGCTCATTGTTCACTTAAACTTGAAGAACAAAAAATTGGATAATTGTACTGTTTGGATGCTTTGCATATATGTTTCTTAGACTATATAGAAGCAATATATACAAAGATTTCAACCGTCTACCTGTTCCATTCATTGTTCTACTTGTCGAAAGTTACAAATAATTTCCGATAAAGGAGTAACAATGGGGCTCGTAGTTCACTTAAACTTGAAGAACAAAAAATTGGCGAATGGTACTGTTTGGATGCTTTGAATATATGTTTCTTATATTATATAGAAGCAATATATACAAATATTTCAACCGTCTACCTGTTCCATTCATTGTTCTACTTGTCGAAAATTACAAATAATTTCCGATAAAGGATTAACCATTGGGGCTCATTGTTCACTTAAACTTGAAGAACAAAAAATTGCCGAATTGTACTGTTTGGATGCTTTGCATATATGTTTCTTAGACTATATAGACGCAATATATACAATGATTTCAACCGTCTACCTGTTCCATTCATTGTTCTACTTGTCGAAAGTTACAAATAATTACCGATAAAGGATTAACCATTGGGGTTCATTGTTCACTTAAACTTGAAGACCAAAAAATTGGCGAATGGTACTGTTTGGATGCTTTGCGTACATGTTTCTTAGACTATATGCAAGCAATATATACAAAGATTTCAACCGTCTACCTGTTCCATTCATTGTTCTACTTGTCGAAATTTACAAATAATTTCCGATAAAGGATTAACCATTGGGGCTCATTGTTCACTTAAACTTGAAGAACAAAAAATTGCCGAATTGTACTGTTTGGATGCTTTGCATATATGTTTCTTAGACTATATAGACGCAATATATACAATGATTTCAACCGTCTACCTGTTCCATTCATTGTTCTACTTGTCGAAAGTTACAAATAATTACCGATAAAGGATTAACCATTGGGGCTCATTGTTCACTTAAACTTGAAGAACAAAAAATTGGCGAATTGTACTGTTTGGATGCTTTGCACATATGTTTCTTAGATTATATAGAAGCAATATATATAAAGATTTCGACCGTCTACCTGTTCCATTCATTGTTCTACTTGTCGAAAATTACAAATAATTTCCGATAAAGGATTAACCATTGGGGCTCATTGTTCACTTAAACTTGAAGAACAAAAATTTGGCGAATGGTAATGTTTGGATGCTTTGCGTACATGTTTCTTAGACTATATGGAAGCAATATATACAAAGATTTCAACCGTCTACGTGTTCCAATCATTGTTCTACTTGTCGAAATTTACAAATAATTTCCTTTAAAGGATTAACAATGGGGCTCGTTGTTCACTTAAACTTGAAGAACAAAAAATTGATGAATGGTACTGTTTGGATGCTTTGCATATATGTTTCTTAGACTATATAGAAGCAATATATACAAAGATTTCAACCGTCTGTGTGTTCCAATCATTGTTCTACTTGTCGAAAGTTACAAATAATTTCCGATAAAGGATTAACCATTGGGGCTCATTGTTCACTTAAACTTGAAGAACAATAAATTGGCGAATTGTACTGTTTGGATGCTTTGCATATATATTTCTTAGTCTATATAGAAGCAATATATACAAAGATTTCAACCGTCTACGTGTTCCATTCATTGTTCTACTTGTCGAAAGTTAGAAATAATTTCCGATAAAGGATTAACAATCGGGCTCATTGTTCACTTAACCTTGAAGAACAAAAAATTGGAGAATGGTACTGTTTGGATGCTTTGCATATATGTTTCTTAGACTATACGGAAGCAATATATACAAATATTTCAACCGTCTACCTGTTCCAATCATTGTTCTACTTGTCGAAATTTACAAATAATTTCCTTTAAAGGATTAACAATGGGGCTCGTTGTTCACTTAAACTTGAAGAACAATAAATTGGCGAATTGTACTGTCTGGATGCTATGCATATATGTTTCTTAGACTATATAGAAGCAATATATATAATGATTTCAACCGTCTACCTGTTCCATTCATTGTTCTACATGTCGAAAGTTACAAATAATTTCCGTTTCATGATTATCCATGGGGCTCGTTGTTCACTTAAACTTGAAGAACAAAAAATTGGCGAATGGTACTGTTTGGATGCTTTGCATATAGGTTCCTTAGACTATATAGAAGCAACATATACAAAGATTGCAACCGTCTACCTTTTCTATTTATTGTTCTTCTTGTCGAAAGTTACAAATAATTTCCGTTTCATGATTATCAATGGGCCTCTTTGTTCACTTAAACTTGAAGAACAAAAAATTGGCGACTGGTACTGTTTGGATGCTTTGCATATATGTTTCTTATACTATATAGAAGCAATATATAAAAAGATTTCAACCGTCTACCAGTTCCATTCATTGTTCTACTTGTCGAAAGTAACAAATAATTTCCGATAAAGTATTAACAATGGGGCTCATCGTTCACTTAAACTTGAAGAAGAAAAAATTGGCGAATGGTACTGTATGGATGCTTTGCATATATGTTTCTTAGACTATATGGAAGCAATATATACAAAGATTTCGACCGTCTACGTGTTCCAATCATTGTTCTACTTGTCGAAAGTTACAAATAATTTCCGATAAAGGATTAACAATCGGGCTCATTGTTGACTTAACCTTGAAGAACAAAAAATTGGCGAATGGTACTGTTTGGATGCTTTGCGTACATGTTTCTTAGACTATATGGAAGCAATATATACAAAGATTTCAACCGTCTACGTGTTCCATTCATTGTTCTACTTGTCGAAAGTTAGAAATAATTTCCGATAAAGGATTAACAATCGGGCTCATTGTTCACTTAACCTTGAAGAACAAAAAATTGGCGAATGGTACTGTTTGGATGCTTTGCATATATGTTTCTTAGACTATACGGAAGCAATATATACAAATATTTCAACCGTCTACCTGTTCCATTCATTGTTCTACTTGTCGAAAGTTACAAATAATTTCCGATAAAGGATTAACCATTGGGGCTCATTGTTCACTTAAACTTGAAGAACAAAAAATTGGCGAATTGTACTGTTTGGATGCTTTGCATATAAGTTTCTTAGACTATATAGAAGCAATATATTCAAAGATTTCAACCGTCTACCTGTTCCATTCATTGTTCTACTTGTCGAAAGTTACAAATAATTTCCGATAAAGGATTAACAATCGGGCTCATTGTTGACTTAACCTTGAAGAACAAAAAATTGGCGAATGGTACTGTTTGGATGCTTTGCATATATGTTTCTTAGACTATGCGGCAGCAATATATACAAATATTTCAACCGTCTACCTGTTCCATTCATTGTTCTACATGTCGAAAGTTACAAATAATTTCCGTTTCATGATTATCAATGGGGCTCGTTGTTCACTTAAACTTGAAGAACAAAAAATTGGCGAATGTTACTGTTTGGATGCTTTGCATATATGTTTCTTAGACTATATGGAAGCAATATATACAAAGATTTCAACCGTCTACCTGTTCCATTCATTGTTCTACTGGTCGAAAGTTACAAATAATTTCCGTTAAGGGATTAACAATGGGGATCGTAGTTTACTTAAACTTGAAGAACAAGAAATTGGCGAATTGTACTGTTTGGATGCTTTGCATATATGTTTCTTAGACTATATAGAAGCAATATATACAATGATTTCAACCGTCTACCTATTCCATTCATTGTTCTACTTGCCGAAATTTACAAATAATTTCCTTTAAAGGATTAACAATGGGGCTCGTAGTTCACTTAAACTTGAAGAACAAAAAATTGGCGGATGGTACTGTTTGGATGCTTTGAATATATGTTTCTTATATTATATAGAAGCAATATATACAAAGAATTCAACCGTCTACCTGTTCCATTCATTGTTCTACTTGTCGAAAGTTACAAATAATTTCCGATAAAGGATTAACCATTGGGGCTCATTGTTCACTTAAACTTGGAGAACAAAAAATTGGCGAATTGTACTGTTTGGATGCTTTGCATATAAGTTTCTTAGACTATATGGAAGCAATATATACAATGATTTCAACCATCTACCTATTCCATTCATCGTTCTACTTGTCGAAATTTACAAATAATTTCCTTTAAAGGATTAACAATGGGGCTCGTTGTACACTTAAACTTGAAGAACAATGAATTGGCGAATTGTACTGTTTGGATGCTTTGCATATATGTTTCTTAGACTATATAGAAGCAATATATACAAAGAATTCAACCGTCTACCTGTTCCATTCATTGTTCTACTTGTCGAAAGTTACAAATAATTTCCGATAAAGGATTAACCATTGGGGCTCATTGTTCACTTAAACTTGGAAAACAAAAAATTGGCGAATTGTACTGTTTGGATGATATGCAGATATGTTTCTTTGACTATATGGAAGCAATATATACAATGATTTCAACCGTCTACCTATTCCATTCATTGTTCTACTTGTCGAAATTTACAAATAATTTCCTTTAAAGGATTAACAATGGGGCTCGTTGTTCACTTAAACTTGAAGAACAAAAAATTGGCGAATTGTACTGTTTGGATGCTTTGCATATATGTTTCTTTAACTATTTAGTAGCAATATATAGAAAGATTTCTCCCGTCTACCTGTACTATTCATCGTTCTACTTGTAGAAAGTTACAAATAATTTCCGTTTCATGATTATCAATGGGGCTCGTTGTTCACTTAAACTTGATAAACAAAAAATTGGCGAATTGTACAGTTTGGATGCTTTGCATATATGTTTCTTAGACTATATGGAAGCAATATATACTGTTACGCCGATATGAAGTTGGCGTACCGAGCGAAGCTGCTCCCTCGAACCCGTGGATTCGAGGATCGATGCAATCGAGGGATCGATTCGGCCGGTCGTTGCTCCAGCGACCGGAAGCGTTTGGTGACCGGAAGTTGTAACCGAGTTGTCAGACGACAGAGTTCCAAATATTGTTATTAGTTAATAAAGTTACTACAGTTATAGTTAATAAAGTTATTACAGTTATAGTTAAATAAAGTTATTTAAGAAAATATGCCGAGAAGACCCGGTCCCTCCGCGGGACATAACAATGGTGTCAGAAGTGGGATACTTCTGGATCGAGGGGAAGAGAATCCTCAGCCCACTAGGCCTGCGGAGGAGGAGACTGATCGTCTAGGGCGTTTCCTTTCCGAGATGCAGGAGAGCCTCACTATGCATCTGCAGAGACAGCAGGAGCTGGCGGAAGAGCGATGGGAACAGGAGCGCTCCCGGATCGCTGAAAAGGAGGCCAGGGAAAAGGCGGCCCAGGAAGAGAAGGAGGCCAGGGAAAAGGCGGCCCAGGAAGAGAGGTTTGGAGCGCTCGAGGCCCAGTTACGAGCGCTCACCACAGAGTTCGGCCGGCGCACGGCCGCTCCCGTCCCTGTGAACTCTTCGGAGAGTCGTGATCCTATTTCTGCGAGTGATTTTAGGATCACGGCTCCCCCGCTATCACAACCGACCCCTTCGCGGTCGGAATCTGGATGCCCACCACTATCTCAGTCGGCCCCTCCACGAGCAGAGTTAGGATATGCATTGAGGCCACCCAAGTATGATGGGACTTCCTCCTCTTGGGAGGAATATAAAATCCAATTTGACGCAGTCGCGTGTGCAAATAACTGGGATGCCCCGAGAAAGGCTTTAGCCTTAGTGGCATCGTTGGAGGGACCGGCACGAAGTGTTCTGGTTCCCCTTTCCGTTGCTGGACGACCCGAATACGACGTTTTAGTTTCGGCCCTTCAAGCCCGATTTGGGGCTAAAAATTTTACAAATTTAAATTATTTCCTTTTCCAATCCTGTCATCAGCGGAAAGGGCAATCCATCTCGGAGTTGGCCACGGAAGTAGAACGACTGGCACATGTTGCTTTCAGCGATTGTCCCGTAGAAACACGCGACCGACTCGCAGCGTCTCAGTTCATCTCTTCCTTGAACAACGAAGAGATGAAAAGGACTCTAAGACTCGGCGGTTTCGCCAATCTGAGAGCCGCTGTTATGAGGGCTCTCGAAATCGAAGCCGTGGAGTCGATTTCTCAAGTCCCACATCCAACTGGGACCCGTACTCGTCCTCCCCCATTTTCCAGCAGATTCCCCCTGAGGAGGACCGATAACGCGGTGAGGGAAAAATCGCGTTCCGGTACAGAAGGAACTTCCGGCCGCAGCTTGAGGGAACGACCCCAAGAGTGCTGGGCTTGCGGCAAGTCTGGGCCCATCCAGAGGAACTGTCCGACAAAAAGAAAGAGAGAGGAAAACTACAAGGAGTCGACATAGAGGGGGAATCGCCGACTCCATGCGTTCCGACACCCGTCGTACGGAACACCTGCTCCTCGGAGGTTTCGACAACCATCGTGGGACGACTGGATAATCGGGAATGCCGGATAGTCTTGGATACCGGCTCACGATTGAATCTTCTCAACGCGGACAAATTCGCCTGTAGAAGAGAATCTGGCACGGCGGGACGAGGAATGAAGGTGTTTGCCGTCTCTGGAGAAGAGCTACCCGTTTTTGGAAAGGGGTGCTTGTTGGTCTCCATTGGAGATTTCCAATCCAGGGAAGAGTTCATTTTCCTCCGAATGGTTGAGGACTGCATACTGGGCTCCGATTTCTTCTATAAACATGCGGCCCAGTTAGACTTTCGGTCTAATGAACTACGGATTCCCGGACAGAAAGCAGTCCCCTTTGGAAGAGGAGGCTCTTCTAAAGAAGTAACGGGATTAATAATCAGAAACGAAGACCAAGTTCCTCCCCATTTAAAGGAACTCTTTTCGCGCTGCTCAGAGACCCTGAACGAAGGGCAACGCACAAAGTTCCTTAGTCTCCTCCAGGAATATCAGGATGTCTTTGCTTCCGCTTCGGATCAAGTTGGGAAATGTTGCCTGATTCGACATAAAATTAATACGGAAGATCGTCTACCTATCAAGCAGGCTCCACGACGAGTACCATTTCATCGCCGAGCGGAGGTTGCTGAATTAATAGCCCAGATGGAAAAGCAAGGGGTAATTGAAGAATCCCATAGCCCTTGGTCGTCTCCTATTGTTTTGGTGAAGAAGAAAGACGGCAGTACACGTTTTTGCGTTGACTATCGCCGTCTTAACGAGATCACGAAGAAAGATTCTTACCCATTACCGAGGATAGAAGACACGCTGGATGCGTTGGTCGGTTCTTCGTGGTTTTCTACGGTGGATCTGCAAAGTGGTTATTGGCAGATTGCTGCGGATGAAAACGACAAGGAGAAAACTGCTTTTTCAGTCGGGAATGGGCTTTGGCAGTTCAAGGTTTTGCCTTTTGGACTATGTAACGCTCCTGCTACTTTTGAAAGGATAATGGAGCACGTTTTATCCAGCTTGATTTGGAAGATATGCCTGGTTTACCTGGACGATATAATTATATATGGAAAAACTTTTGAAGAAGAATTGGAAAATTTGAAAACGATATTCTCTCGCCTGCGCCGTGCTGGTTTATTGATGAGCCCGAAGAAGTGCCATTTCTTCCGTCGGGAGGTCAAGTATTTCGGACACGTGGTTTCCGAAGAAGGGGTAAACACGGACCCTGAGAAGATCTCTGCGGTTCAAAATTGGCCCGTTCCGGAGAATAAGACGCAACTGCGAAGCTTTCTGGGTCTTTGTACCTACTACAGAAAGTTCGTGAAAAATTTCTCCGCTATCGCGAAACCACTGCATCGCTTGACTGAAGAGAAAGAGAATTTCTGTTGGACGCAGGACTGTCAGGAAGCTTTCCAACGTTTAAAGAGTCGATTGGCAGAAACACCAGTTCTAGCGTATCCTTCGCCCGATACAGACTTTATATTGGACACCGACGCCTCCAACTTTGCGTTAGGAGTTGTACTTTCGCAAGTTCAGGATGGTACTGAAAGGGTCATCGCATATTTTTCCAAAACTCTGGGGAAAAGTGAGAAAAATTATTGCGTGACCAGGAAAGAATTATTAGCTATAGTAAAGTCGGTGGAACACTTTCATCATTATTTATATGGGCGAAGATTTTTGATAAGAACGGATCATGCCGCTCTGAGGTGGCTTCTCTCCTTTAAAAATCCAGAAGGACAGACAGCCCGCTGGATCGAACGCCTCCAACAGTATGACTTCGAGATAAAACATCGAGAAGGGAAGATGCACGGAAATGCTGATGGCCTTTCAAGAAGACCGTGCGAAACTGAATGCAAGCGATGTTCCCGTCTGGAAGAGAAAGAGGAAAAACCAGGCTACGCACTAAGGACTATCTGCGAAATCACAGATATGAAAGATTGGAGGAAAGCCCAAGAAGAGGACGAAGAAATTGGCTTCCTCCTACGAAAGAAGATGGATAAACTGAAGCCTACCTGGGAAGAGCTCTCCGCGTACCCACCGGGTACGAAGTACTTGTGGAAGGTATGGGATTCCCTGGAAGTAAAGGACGGAATGCTTTTCCGAAGATGGGAATCCACGAGCGGAGAGGAGGCATGTCATCTCCTACTGGTCCCCAAAAGCAAGGTGGAAGAAGCGATACGTGGATGTCACGAGGCTCCTACGGGAGGACATTTCGGTATGCGCAAGACCCTTGCGAAAGTGCGGCAGAGATTCTTCTGGCCCGAACACCGCATGGACGTCGAAGAGTGGTGTCGCCGCTGTTACGCTTGTACGGCGAGGAAAGGTCCGAAGGAGAGGGGAAGAGGATCCCTCAGGATTTATAATGTCGGGGCACCTTTTGAGAGGGTGGCGCTCGACATTGTTGGACCTTTGCCGAAAACGACAAGCGGTAACAAATATGCGCTGGTCGTGGTGGATTACTTTTCCAAATGGCCGGAGGTGATCCCGTTGCCAGATCAGCGAGCGACGACCATTGCAGAAGCTCTTCTACGTGAGGTGGTTAGCCGACATGGAGTACCTCTGGAGCTCCATTCCGATCAGGGTCGTAGTTTTGAGTCGACTGTCTTCAAGAAGCTCATGGAGATGCTTGGAATTCGGAAGACAAGGACGACGCCACTCCACCCTCAGTCGGACGGACTCGTGGAGAGGTTGATAAGGACTCTGCTACAATATTTGTCGCTATACCTTGCGGACAACCTAAAGGATTGGGACCAGTGGATCCTGCTGTTTCTCTTAGTCGTAGAGCAACAGGCGGGATGCAGAAAGAAGAGATGCGGAAAGAAAAACGAGCCAGTAAAGAAGAGGTGCGGAAAGAAGAATGAGCCAGTGAAGAACGGAAGGGCAAGAATGAACATAACCAACGAATTACGAATACGATGGCATCGACTTGCCGACGCCTCACTCAAGGTTTTTTGGATGGTTTTCCCTTGAGTCGGAGGACAAATGTCGAGGCGTTTTCGTCTGATTGGAGCCATACCAGTAGACGTTTTGTTTGCTGCTGTCTACTTCCTCTGCAGACGAAGGCATTGAATCCCGGGACGATTTCAAGAAGGTTATGGAAGTCTAGTTGCCCGATTTGAAGTCGCCGCGGTCGGGACGACCGCTCTTCGAGAGGAGGGGGCAGTGTTACGCCGATATGAAGTTGGCGTACCGAGCGAAGCTGCTCCCTCGAACCCGTGGATTCGAGGATCGATGCAATCGAGGGATCGATTCGGCCGGTCGTTGCTCCAGCGACCGGAAGCGTTTGGTGACCGGAAGTTGTAACCGAGTTGTCAGACGACAGAGTTCCAAATATTGTTATTAGTTAATAAAGTTACTACAGTTATAGTTAATAAAGTTATTACAGTTATAGTTAAATAAAGTTATTTAAGAAAATATGCCGAGAAGACCCGGTCCCTCCACCTGTTCCATTCATTGTTCTACTTGTCGAAAGTTACAAATAATTTCCGATAAAGGATTAACCATTGGGGCTCATTGTTCACTTAAACTTGGAAAACAAAAAATTGGCGAATTGTACTGTTTGGATGCTTTGCATATAAGTTTCTTAGACTATATGGAAGCAATATGTACAATGATTTCAACCGTCCACCTATTCCATTCATCGTTCTACTTGTCGAAATTTACAAATAATTTCCTTTAAAGGATTAACAATGGGGCTCGTTGTACACTTAAACTTGAAGAACAATGAATTGGCGAATTGTACTGTTTGGATGCTTTGCATATATGTTTCTTCGACTATATAGAAGCAATATATACAAAGAATTCAACCGTCTACCTGTTCCATTCATTGTTCTACTTGTCGAAAGTTACAAATAATTTCCGATAAAGGATTAACCATGGGGGCTCATTGTTCACTTAAAATTGAAAAACAAAAAATTGGCGAATTGTACTGTTTGGATGCATTGCATATATGTTTCTTAGACTATATGGAAGCAATATATACATTGATTTCAACCTTCCACCTGTTCCATTCATTGTTCTACTTGTAGAAAGTTACAAATAATTTCCGTTTCATGATTATCAATGGGGCTCGTTGTTCACTTAAACTTGAAGAACAAAAAATTGGCGAACGATACTGTTTGGATGCTTTGCATATATGTTTCTTAGATTATATAGAAGCAATGTATACAAAGATTTCAACCGTCTACCTGTTCCATTCATTGTTCTACTTGTCGAAAATTACAAATAATTTCCGATAAAGGATTAACCATTGGGGCTCATTGTTCACTTAAACTTGAAGAACAAAAAATTGGCGAATGGTACTGTTTGGATGCTTTGCGTACATGTTTCTTAGACTATATGGAAGCAATATATATAAAGATTTCAACCGTCTACGTGTTCCAATCATTGTTCTACTTGTCGAAATTTACAAATAATTTCCTTTAAAGGATTAACAATGGGGCTCGTTGTTCACTTAAACTTGAAGAACAATAAATTGGCGAATTGTACTGTTTGGATGCTTTGCATATATGTTTCTTAGACTATATGGAAACAATATATACAATGATTTCAACCGTCTACCTATTCCATTCATTGTTCTACTTGTCGAAATTTACAAATAATTTCCTTTAAAGGATTAACAATGGGGCTCGTTGTACACTTAAACTTGAAGAACAAAGAATTGGCGAATGGTACTGTTTGGATGCTTTGCATATATGTTTCTTAGACTATATAGAAGCAATATATACAATGATTTCAACCGTCTACCTGTTCCATTCATTGTTCTACTTGTAGAAAGTTACAAATAATTTCCGTTTCATGATTATCAATGGGGCTCGTTGTTCACTTAAACTTGAAGAACAAAAAATTGGCGAACGATACTGTTTGGATGCTTTGCATATATGTTTCTTAGATTATATAGAAGCAATATATACAAAGATTTCAACCGTCTACCTGTTCCATTCATTGTTCTACTTGTCGAAAATTACAAATAATTTCCGATAAAGGATTAACCATTGGGGCTCATTGTTCACTTAAACTTGAAGAACAAAAAATTGGCGAATGGTACTGTTTGGATGCTTTGCGTACATGTTTCTTAGACTATATGGAAGCAATATATACAAAGATTTCAACCGTCTACGTGTTCCAATCATTGTTCTACTTGTCGAAATTTACAAATAATTTCCTTTAAAGGATTAACAATGGGGCTCGTTGTTCACTTAAACTTGAAGAACAATAAATTGGCGAATTGTACTGTTTGGATGCTTTGCATATATGTTTCTTAGACTATATAGAAGCAATATATACAATGATTCAACCGTCTACCTGTTCCATTCATTGTTCTACTTGTCGAAAGTTACAAATAATTTCCGATAAAGGATTAACCATTGGGGCTCATTGTTCACTTAAACTTGGAAAACAAAAAATTGGCGAATTGTACTGTTTGGATGCTTTGCATATATGTTTCTTAGACTATATGGAAACAATATATACAATGATTTCAACCGTCTACCTATTCCATTCATTGTTCTACTTGTCGAAATTTACAAATAATTTCCTTTAAAGGATTAACAATGGGGCTCGTTGTACACTTAAACTTGAAGAACAATGAATTGACGAATTGTACTGTTTGGATGCTTTGCATATATGTTTCTTAGACTATATAGAAGCAATATATACAAAGAATTCAACCGTCTACCTGATCCATTCATTGTTCTACTTGTCGAAAGTTACAAATAATTTCCGATAAAGGATTAACCATTGGGGCTCATTGTTCACTTAAACTTGAAAAACAAAAAATTGGCGAATTGTACTGTTTGGATGCTTTGCATATATGTTTCTTAGACTATATGGAAGCAATATATACAATGATTTCAACCGTCTGCCTGTTCCATTCATTGTTCTACTTGTAGAAAGTTACAAATAATTTCCGTTTCATGATTATCAATGGGGCTCGTTGTTCACTTAAACTTGAAGAACAAAAAATTTGCGAATGGTACTGTTTGGATGCTTTGCATATATGTTTCTTAGACTATATAGAAGCAATATATACTGTTACGAAGAAGCGAAGCTGTCTCCGGTAATATAATCGATTAGAGACTATGTTCATCGATACATCGATAGTCGGGGATTGAAGATCGTATCAAGGACAACGGATAAACCAGATAGTTGAAGACGAGTGTCGAGGAGTGACAGCGGCGCGAAGAAGTAGCTGGAATCCTTCGTGTAACTGTATTTTTGAGAGATCGAAGCGTTGTAAATAAATAATGTCCTGCGGCGAATCTTCCCGGCGCAACATTGGTGTCAGAAGTGGGATTGAAAAAAGGAAAAAGCGAGCTACTTCTGGGGAAGATAGGCACACGATGGAAGAATTATTTGCGAGTCTACAAAGGAATTTGGTAGAACGTTTACAAGATGAGCGGCGAGCCTTCGAAGAGAGGTGGGAACAGGAGAGGATCCGCAGAGAGGAGCATGAGGCTGCCGAAAGGGTTCTCTTGTCCCAGAAGGAGGCTGCCCTCGATCGTCGGTTGGATGCTATAGAGGCACAATGTCAGGTGCTAGCGTCCCAGTTTTTTACTTCTAGCAATAGAAATAATATAAGTGTCCAAGCAAGGGAGCCTGAGCCTGTTGTAAATAATGCTGTTAATAATGATTCCTCTCGGCTCACGTTCCCTAGTGTGTCTCGTGTAGTCGGTACTGCTGATTTGGGCTATGCAGTTAAACCTCCTAAGTATGACGGTAAAAGTACTTGGGAAGAATATAGAATTCAGTTTGAGTCCATATCTAAAATAAATGGTTGGGATGAATCAAAGAAGGCCTTGGCCTTAGTTTCATCCTTAGAAGGTTCAGCACGAAGTATTTTAACTTCGATTTCCCCAGAGAAACATAATGACTGGAATGATCTTGTTTCGGCGTTAGAGTTTAGATACGGGACTAAGAATTTGTCAAATTTAAATTACGTAATTTTCCAAAACTATAAACAAAGAAAAGATCAGGGTATTTCTGATTTAGCTGTGGAAATAGAAAAATTAGCCCAAACAGCATTTTGCGATTGTCCTGGAGATATACGAGACAAATTAGCTGCCTCTCAATTTGTTTCCGCTTTAGCTGACGAGGAGGCGAAGCGAACTCTCAGATTGGGCGGATTTGATACCCTTAGGGCTGCTGTGGTCAAGGCTTTGGAGATCGAAGCTGTGGAATCGATGTCCAAAAAGAAGAAAGAGGAAATATCGAATACCCAAATCAGGACTGTTACTGACGAAGGAAGTAACGGCCGTGGATGGCAAGATACGGGAACGAGTATGATGAAGTATTCTCCAGAATGTTGGCTGTGTCAAAAGAGAGGGCACCTGCAGAAGGATTGCCCACAGAATAAGAATCGGTACCAAGGAAATTTGAGGAAGACAACGTAACAGGGGTACCGCTGTCTTCATATTCACACACCCCTGTCGTGCTTGAGTGTGCATCGGGGGAACAACCGTCGATCGAAGGATTTGTTGCTGGGAAGAACAGCAACATTATTTTGGACACGGGATCGAAGATTAACCTTTTAAGAAGAGGTTTCATTGTTGTTGATTGTTCCGAAAATCAAGGTGGAGGAAGTTTTAACGCAGTGTCACGATGCGCCGACGGGAAGACATTTTGGAATCCGCAAAACACTTGCCAAGGTGCGTCAAGGTTTCTTTTGGCTAGATCACCGTACAGATGTGGAAACTTGGTGTCGACGCTGTTTTCGCTGTTCAGCGAAGAAGGGTCCCAAAGAGAAGGGAAAGGGGACCTTGAAAATTTATAATGTTGGAGCGCCGTTTGAGAGGATTGCTCTGGACATTGTGGGTCCCTTTCCGAAGACTTCTGCAGGGAACAGATATGGGCTGGTTGTGGTGGATTATTTTTCGAAATGGCCGGAAGTAATGCCACTACCGAACCAGCAGGCGACGACGATAGCCAAGGCGCTTGTACGAGAGGTGATTAGCCGGCACGGGGTTCCGTTAGAGTTGCACTCTGATCAGGGTCGGAGTTTTGAATCCTCTATCTTCAAGGAAGTGATGAAGATTTTGGGGATTAAGAAGACTAGGACAACTCCTTTGCACCCTCAGTCGGATGGACTCGTAGAACGGATGATTAGGACCCTATTGCAGTATTTGACTCAATTTGTGGCAACCAATCAGAAGGATTGGGACGAATGGATTCCATTGTTCTTAATGGCATATCGATCATCTCAGCACGAAGTGACATGTTATACGCCTTCAATGATTTTGACGGGACGTAATCTTCGACTTCCGTTGGATCTCGTGAGAGGAAGAGAACCTGGAAGGAAAGACGAAAATGAGAAAGAATATGTCGGAAAAATGCGAGCAAGAATCGACGAGATTCATGAATTTGTACGTCGCCGGATGAAAGTGTGCAGCGACAAGATGAAGTCTTGGTACGATACTTATTCCAAGAAGATACAGTTTGAACCGGGAGAAGAGGTTTGGCTGTATAATCCTCGAAGAGTAAAAGGGAGATGTCCAAAGCTTCAAACGAATTGGGAAGGACCATACGTGGTGAAGCATCGTCTCAATGAATTGGTGTATCGTATAGCTCGTTCTCTGAAAGCACGACCTAAGGTAGTACACGTTAACAGGCTCGCAAGGTTTGAGAGTTCAAATAAGAGAAGTTATTAAATTTTATTAGGTTCACTTTAGTTTCTTTAGAAATCTGTGTGGAAATGTATGACCGATTAATTCATATTCTTGGTGTGCATCTGTAAATATAGCGCAAAGGCAGGTCGGTTTGGTTCTGGGTGAATCCCCTTCCCTTCCTCGGCATGGGAAGTCGAACTCCGTCAAGCGGTTGCTTGGACGGCTGCAGAGCGCTTGACCCCAGTTTGTTTTCGGCAGGATTCTTAAACTCCGGACCCAGGTGAGGTCCTATGAGTTTTAATGTCAGGATCCTGGCGAGCGGAGTTCGCCCCTGGGATTCTGAGCACGGGAAGTGTAATAACAAGTGTGTTATTCGGGATGAACCTCGTGGTGAATGGAATATGTGCAATTTTTGTAAGCGTATAGAGAGAAAAAAAAACAGGGAGACAATTAATCTTTGGGATTAGTTACTGCTCTGGTTTTTAGTTCTTCCAGCTGAGGCCTCTGAAGAGAAATGGAAATCGAGGAGTACGTTCCGAATTAGGAGACGATGGTTCGTCGTTCTGATTCGAGGACCGGAGAGCTCTTTGGATTTTGCATTTGAAGAATTGAAGAGTGCTTCAGCATGGGAGGATAAAATAGTCGGGATTTGGTTATATACCGGCGTCTCGCTCAAGGTTTTTGGGTGGTTTTCCCTTGAGACGAAGGACAAATGTCGAGACGTTTCTTGTCGATGAAGGGCCACTCCGGTGAACATTTTGTTTCTGTTGTTCATCGCCTTTATCCGACAAAGGTATTTCTGTCACGGAAAGAAGAGTCCTTGAAGTTATGCCTTCCTGCAATGAACTTTGCTGGCACACATGAATTGGCTGAGAGCATGAATTTGCCGCGGTCGAGACGACCGCTCTTTGGAGAGGGGGGCAATGTTACGAAGAAGCGAAGCTGTCTCCGGTAATATAATCGATTAGAGACTATGTTCATCGATACATCGATAGTCGGGGATTGAAGATCGTATCAAGGACAACGGATAAACCAGATAGTTGAAGACGAGTGTCGAGGAGTGACAGCGGCGCGAAGAAGTAGCTGGAATCCTTCGTGTAACTGTATTTTTGAGAGATCGAAGCGTTGTAAATAAATAATGTCCTGCGGCGAATCTTCCCGGCGCAACAATACAAAGATTTCAACCGTCTACCTGTTCCATTCATTGTTCTACTTGTCGAAAGTTACAAATAATTTCCGTTAAGGGATTAACAATGGGGATCGTAGTTTACTTAAACTTGAAGAACAAAAAATTGGCGAATTGTACTGTTTGGATGCTTTGCATATATGTTTCTTAGACTATATAGAAGCAATATATACAATGATTTCAACAGTCTACCTGTTCCATTCATTGTTCTACTTGTCGAAATTTACAAATAATTTCCGATAAAGGATTAACCATTGGGGCTCATTGTTCACTTAAACTTGGAAAACAAAAAATTGGCGAATTGTACTGTTTGGATGCTTTGCATATATGTTTCTTAGACTATATGGAAGCAATATATACAATGATTTCAACCGTCTATCTATTACATTCATTGTTCTACTTGTCGAAATTTACAAATAATTTCCTTTAAAGGATTAACAATGGGGCTCGTTGTACACTTAAACTTGAAGAACAATGAATTGGCGAATTGTACTGTTTGGATGCTTTGCATATATGTTTCTTAGACTATATAGAAGCAATATATACAAAGAATTCAACCGTCTACCTGATCCATTCATTGTTCTACTTGTCGAAAGTTACAAATAATTTCCGATAAAGGATTAACCATTGGGGCTCATTGTTCACTTAAACTTGAAAAACAAAAAATTGGCGAATTGTACTGTTTGGATGCTTTGCATATATGTTTCTTAGACTATATGGAAGCAATATATACAATGATTTCAACCGTCTACCTGTTCCATTCATTGTTCTACTTGTAGAAAGTTACAAATAATTTCCGTTTCATGATTATCAATGGGGCTCGTAGTTCACTTAAACTTGAAGAACAAAAAATTGACGAATGGTACTGTTTGGATGCTTTGAATATATGTTTCTTATATTATATAGAAGCAATATATACGAATATTTCAACCGGCTACCTGTTCCATTCATTGTTCTACTTGTCGAAAATTACAAATAATTTCCGATTAAGGATTAACCAATGGGGCTCATTGTTCACTTAAACTTGAAGACCAAAAAATTGGCAAATGGTACTGTTTGGATGCTTTGCGTACATGTTTCTTAGACTATATGGAAGCAATATATACAAAGATTTCAACGGTCTACGTGTTCCAATCATTCTTCTTCTTGTCGAAATTTACAAATAATTTCCTTTAAAGGATTAACATATAGTGCCCCTTTCAACAAAAAAAAAGGGAAAAAATGGTATTAGATGAACGGATTTCGTAGGTACGGGCCTGAATAGCCCGTACCCGCGTGTCATCTGTTTAGCGACCAAACGCCGATGCGTGGCTTTTGACGCAGTCTGATTCGATCATCTTAGTGAGACGGATGTCGTGCCTTTATTACTTTTATTACCGTTATTATTATTATTATTATTAACCTTATTACTATTATCCTTGTTACTACATATAATTATCACCAAATATATACTCTAGTTATTTTGTTTAATTTGTGTCGTGTGTGTGTTTTCATTTATTTATTACCTTACTTACATATTAAATACCTTACTACAGCATCAGAAGTGGGATAAAAGACCATAAGACAGTTAAAAACAATTTGAAAGTGAACACAGTGGCGTTGATTTATTCGTGACTATTTCTACACTATCGTGTGAAGTTAATAATTGACAGACATGGAAACGTTGCAGCATATTCCCGGGATAAAGGAAAATATCTCCAAGGCCCCAAAGAAAACGATTAGGGCATTGCATAAATTTGTGTTCGGTGAAGACGGTGATCGAAAAAATCGAAGTCGTTTACGTGATTTTTCGGGATTCCCGTTCCAACAAGATTCGAACGAGTATAAAGAGAAGATTTCATGGGCAGTCAAGGAATTGAATTTGGGCGATCTTACGGCGATTTGTAATGTTTTACGCATGGACTATACGGGAGATGCAGAGACGATTGCACGTCGAATATGCCAACATTTGACAGATTTAAATCTATTAAACGACGCAAGCAGTGGATCTGATTCGGATGAGGAAATTAATTCAGAGCCGGACAATGTGTCTGTTGCATCTTTTTCTCCGAGCGTACCGAAATTCACGCTAAGCTTCCGCGACGTTGAAGATACGATTAGGACTTTCGATGGTAGCGACGATTACGCTATAGAGGCGTGGGTATCAGATTTCGAGGACAACGCAACACTATTAGGTTGGACGACTTTACAAATGCTATTGTTCGCGAAGAAGTCACTGAAAGGTTTGGCGAAACTATTTATTAGAGGCGAAAAGGGGATATCGACCTGGACGGAATTAAAGTCACGTTTGTTAGATGAATTTTCAAGTGAAATCAACAGCGCTCAGTTGCACGAGAAGCTGCGCAAAAGAAAAATGAAACAGGATGAATCCGTCCATGAATATTTTTTGGTAATGAAGGAGCTGGCCTCAAGAGGAAGCTGTTACGTGCCAAGGGCCAGGAGCGTTGCGAGTGGCCGAGGTAAAAGAATAAGTTGCTGTGTTCGTTGTGGTGTTCGTTGGGTTTTAGAAGTAGTTTGTTAGTCGTGGACGATCCCGTGTATGGCTAACACGGGTTGCCACAGGAGATTGGAACACGCGTGGACGATCCCGTGTATGGATAACACGGGTTGCAACAGGAGGTTGGAACACGCGTGGACGATCCCGTGTATGGCTAACACGGGTTGCCACAGGAGGTTGGAACACGCGTGGACGATCCCGTGTATGGATAACACGGGTTGCCACAGGAGGTTGGAACACGCGTGGACGATCCCGTGTATGGTTAACACGGGTTGCCACAGGAATGTTAGTTAGGCTGACGTAACTTTATAATTATGCAATACACTTCGAGCGGTAAAAGTGTATTGCTGTGGGATCGCAGGCTGACGATTTCTGGAAGGTAATCGTAGAAAGAATTTAAACGCGATAAGACTAAGAACACGATCAAACTATATTTCTTTATGCTGGCGATTAATACAGATTAATGTGTATGTGTTTGGTTACAAAGGTGTTAAGTGGACTTGTGTTTCTGGACGCACGCACCTACTTGTAATTCTCTCGGTTTTCACGCAACGAGGAATGCGGGGGTATTAGATAGTACAAAATGCCTAATAGATATCGCGGACTTGGCGCGTATTCTATACGGTTAACGACGTATCGACGAAAACTAAGTTCGGTCAAACGAAGAAGATCTATCCGCGTGGTTATAACGACCTGCAGCGTGACAGTCTATTACTGAACTAATCCCACGAGGTGGTTTGTAACCCGTCTTTTATAGTAAGAAAAAGTGGTGGGGTACGATGCACTTTCTGGAATTTTCCTGCGGGATGCAATAGGAATGTGTCTATAAGATATGTGTCTCGTCGTTCGCTCGAGTTCTAGTTTTCGTAGTCTTAATTATTCTGGGCAAACAGAGCGGTTTTCGGTCCTAGCGAGGGGTCCGGCTATGCATGTGGTGAATTTCCGGCCTCGAGCTCGAAGTAGAGAGTCTAATTTTTATTAGGCTCAGGGCCGCATGTAACAAAGCATAGAAACAGAAGCTCTCATCCAGTATATCGTAGATGGTATTCCGGACGATATACATCGGAAAATATCGTTGTTCGAAGCACGAGATTTGAGGGAACTGAAATCTAAGCTAACCGTTTACGAAAGGATTAGAATAAAAGTTCAGCATCCGGCTAGAAAGAATTGGGTGCACCGGCAAGATTCACCAGCGAAGACATTTTCGGCGTACAAAGAACAAACCCCTTCCGACCGATCGAAGATGTTACGCTGCCATAATTGCAACGAGCTTGGACACAGCAAACCTTCCTGTCCAAAACCTAGACGAGAACGAGGGTCCTGCTACATATGCGGAGCGATGGATCATCAGAAGATTTCGTGTCCACTGCGTGCAAGCTCTTCTCGACAACCGGTGACGGCGAAAAATACCACCGCTCATTTAGTAGATATCGAAGGAAGTATTATTCCGAGTTACACGGTAAGCGTATCCTTAGATATTGGCGAGACAACGGCTGTATTGGATACCGGGAGTCCTATATCTCTGTTAAGTAATAACTTCATTCCAATTTCCACAAATATTGAAAAGGATACTAGTACTTTAAAATTTGAAGGAATCAATAAAAGTAAGATTGTTGTATTAGGCCGTCTTAAACAATCCGTCAGAATTCAAAACTGCGAAGTTTCTATTGATTTTTATATAGTACCGGAGGCTACTATGAGCTATGCTTGCTTATTAGGGCGTGATTATATTGCTAATGATAAGATATTGATTAATTTTGGTAAAACTGTAACTGTACATAGTAGCGAAACAGTAAACGAGGATGAGAATCCCTCAGAAATATTGCAGATCGACGTGATCGAAACTATAGAGAATCATTCGTCGAATACACAGATCAATGAGAACTTAAGCAACGAAATACAAAGTAGCGTTCGAAGCTGCATTGACGACTACTATGTAAAGCCAGAGAGACCGTATTCTCCTGCAACCGATCTCGAAATGGAATTAATACTGAAGTCCAGTCATCAACCGTTCTATTACAATCCGCGAAGACTTTCTTATTGTGAGAAACAAGCCGTTTCGGAAATCATTCATGATTTATTAGATAGAAAAATTATTAGACCTAGTACTTCACAGTATAGTAGTCCCATTGTTTTAATTAAAAAGAAATCCGGCGATTACCGAATGGCAGTTGATTACAGAGATTTAAACAAAATCACTTTGCGGGATAACTTTCCTATTCCGAGGATTGATGACCATATTGACAGCTTGAAAGATAAAGTATACTTTACGCGCCTAGACCTAAAAGATGCTTTTCACCATGTTAAATTAAAAGAAAATTCCATACAATACACTTCTTTTGTAACCTTTTTGGGTCAGTACGAGTATCTGAGGATGCCCTTTGGTTTATCTAACGGTCCTTCTTTTTTCATGAGGTATATTCATAAAGTTTTTCGGACTCTCTTGTACGAAAGTAAAATTCTAATATATTTAGATGATTTGTTAATAGCAACCGAAACAATTGAAGAAAATTTAGAAATCCTCAAGAGGGTGTTAAACATTTTGGTAGAAAATTGTTTGGAACTAAAATTTGAAAAATGCGCTTTCTTGCTTACCGAAATAGTGTATTTAGGTTATCGTATAAGTGTCGATGGAATAAAACCTAGCAGGGAAAATATAGATTCGGTATTAGATTACCCGATTCCGAGAAATTATCGAGACGTACAAAGTTTTCTGGGATTGGTTTCATATTTTAGAAGATTTATTAAAAACTTTGCTATTATAGCTAAACCCTTATATGACATATTAAAATCAAAGCAGGATTTCATTTGGCATAATGATGCACTAAATTCTTTTGAAAACCTTAAACAGTGTCTGATCTCAGAACCGGTATTAGCAATCTATAACCCAAAAGCGGAAACCGAACTCCACTGTGACGCGAGCGCACATGGATACGGCTCTGTACTATTGCAGAAGCAGGCAGATGGTAAATATCATCCGATTTCATATTTTAGTAAAAGAACTACGCAAGCGGAGTCAAAATATCATAGCTTTGAGCTTGAGGCATTGGCAATTGTGTACTCTTTAGAAAGATTTCGGATTTACCTACAAGGGATTTTGTTCAAAATTGTAACAGATTGTAACAGCTTAAAATTGACCTTGGAGCGAAAGGAAGTAAATCCGCGAATATTAAGGTGGTCGTTAACTTTACGAAATTATAATTACACGCTAGAGCACCGTACAGGAGACCGTATGCAACATGCTGATGCTCTGAGCCGTAAACATAATATTTTACTTATTACTGAAAATAGTTTTGAAAGAAATTTAGAAATTTTACAAAGTAAGGATCCTCAAATAGATAAAATTCGCCAAGAATTAGAGAAATCGGAAAGCAAACTCTTTGAATTGAACAATGGTCTTGTGTACCGCAAGATAAGTCAGAAATTGTTATTTTACGTGCCATCTTCTATGATAGACAACGTCATCCGTACGAATCACGAAGAGATAGGACATCAGGGTTTAAATAAAACGTTAGAGTACGTCACTCGAGTCTATTGGTTCCCGGATGCTCGAAATAAAATTAAAAAGTATATCGCTAACTGTCTAAAATGCATTACGTATGCTACGACCGCTAATCGTATTGAAGGAAGGTTACAATGTCCAGACAAGGGAGATATTCCTTTTCAATGTATACACATCGATCATTATGGCCCTTTGGATCGGACAAACCATCGATATAAGTATATCTTCGAAGTAATAGATGCTTTCAGCAAATTTGTTAAGTTATATCCCACAGTTAGCACGGGTGTAGACGAGGTTATGCGGCATTTAAGCAGTTATTTTTCGACGTACAGTAGACCGAAGAAGATAGTTTCCGACCGAGGTAGTGCTTTTACTTCCACGAAATTTAAAGATTTCGTATCGCAGCATGGGATACAGCACGTTTTGATAGCTACGGCTACTCCCCATGCTAACGGCCAAATAGAACGCGTCAATCGTTCTTTGACCCCGATGTTGGCAAAATTGACAAAGACAACTCATACTTGGGATCGTATTTTATCGGAAATTGAATACGCATTTAATAACAGTGTGAACAGAGCCACAGGTCATACGCCTGCCAAATTATTATTTGGGACCGACCAAATAGGTACTGTTAATGATGATTTGCGACAGGTTTTAGGAGAACCGATAAATGTAAATAGAAATTTAGATGAGATACGAGAAAGCGCAGTCGCAAATATACACGCTAGTAACGCTTATAACCAAAATTATTATGATAAGAAACGTAAAAAACCGACAAATTATAAATTAGGCGAATATGTAATGATTAAAAACGTAGATGTAACGCCAGGAATTAATAAGAAATTACTGCCAAAATTTAGAGGACCCTATGAAATAAAGCGTGTGCTTGATTACGATAGATATGTAGTATGTGATCTTGATGGACATCAACTCACTCAAATCCCTTTTGAAACCGTATGTTCACCAGAAAACATGAAGCCTTGGGTCAAAGTATAAAACAAACCATGTTTGCCGATAACTTAGCTATGTTTTGTTTAATTATAATTATATCATTTTTAACCATATTTGTATAAGTTAAGTGTATATCATAATTAATATTAGCCGTTAAGAATTACTTAATGTACCGAGTGATTGAGGGCAATCATCTGTCAGGATGGACGAGCTATAGTGCCCCTTTCAACAAAAAAAAAAAGGGAAAAAGATGGTATTAGATGAACGGATTTCGTAGGTACGGGCCTGAATAGCCCGTACCCGCGTGTCATCTGTTTAGCGACCAAACGCCGATGCGTGGCTTTTGACGAAGTCTGATTCGATCATCTTAGTGAGACGGATGTCGTGCCTTTATTACTTTTATTACCGTTATTATTATTATTATTATTAACCTTATTACTATTATCCTTGTTACTACATATAATTATCACCAAATATATACTCTAGTTATTTTGTTTAATTTGTGTCGTGTGTGTGTTTTCATTTATTTATTACCTTACTTACATATTTAATACCTTACTACAAACAATGGGGCTCGTTGTTCACTTAAACTTGAAGAACAAGAAATTGGCGAATTGTACTGTTTCGATGCTTTGCATATATGTTTCTTAGACTATATAGAAGCAATATATACAATGATTTCAACCGTCTACCTATTCCATTCATTGTTCTACTTGTCGAAATTTACAAATAATTTCCTTTAAAGGATTAACAATGGGGCTCGTTGTTCACTTAAACTTGAAGAACAATAAATTGGCCAATTGTACTGTTTGGATGCTTTGCGTACATGTTTCTTAGACTATATGGAAGCAATATATACAAAGATTTCAACAGTCTACGTGTCCCAATCATTGTTCTACTTGTCGAAATTTACAAATAATTTCCTTTAAAGGATTAACAATGGGGCTCGTTGTTCACTTAAACTTGCAGAACAAGAAATTGGCGAATTGTACTGTTTGGATGCTTTGCATATATGTTTCTTAGACTATATAGAAGCAATATATACAATGATTTCAACAGTCTACCTGTTCCATTCATTGTTCTACTTGTCGAAATTTACAAATAATTTCCTTTAAAGGATTAACAATGGGGCTCGTTGTTCACTTAAACTTGCAGAACAAGAAATTGGCGATTGTTACTGTTTAGATGCTTTGCATATAGGTTTCTTAGACTATATAGAAGAAACATATACAAAGATTTCAACCGTCTACCTGTTCTATTCATTGTTCTACTTGTAGAAAGTTACAAATAATTTCCGTTTCATGATTATCAATGGGGCTCGTTGTTCACTTAAACTTGAAGAACAATAAATTGGCGAATTGTACTGTTTGGATGCTTTGCATATATGTTTCTTAGACTATATAGACGCAATATATACAAGGATTTCAACCGTCTACCTGTTCCAGACATTGTTCTACTTGTCGAAAGTTACAAATAATTTCCGATAAAGGATTAACAATGGGGCTGATTGTTCACTTAAACTTGAAGGACAAAAAATTGGCGAATGGTACTGTTTGGATACTTTGTATATATGTTTCTTAGACTATATGGAAGCAATATATACAAAGATTTCAGCCGTCTACGTGTTCCAATCATTGTTCTACTTGTAGAAAGTTACAATTAATTTCCGTTAAAGGATTAACAATGGGGCTCGTAGTTCACTTAAACTTGAAGAACAAAAAATTGGCGAATTGTACTGTTTGGATGCATGGCATATTTGTTTCGTAGACTATATAGAAGCAATATATACAATGATTTCAACCGTCTACATGATCCATTCATTGTTCTACTTGTCGAAATTTACAAATAATTTCCTTTAAAGGATTAACAATGGGGCTCGTAGTTCATTTAATCATGAAGATGAAATAATTGGCGAATTGCACTGTTTGGATGCTTTTTCATATGTGTCTCTTAGATTATATAGAAGCAATATATACAATGATTTCAACCGTCTACCTGTTCCATTCATTGTTCTACTAGTCGAAATTTACAAATAATTTCCTTTAAAGGATTAACAATGGGGCTCGTTGTTAACTTAAACTTGAAGAACAAGAAATTGGCGAATTGTACTGTTTGGATGCTTTGCATATATGTTTCTTAGACTATATAGAAGCAATATATACAATGTCATTTCAACCGTCTAACTATTCCATTCATTGTTCTACTTGCCGAAATTTACAAATAATTTCCTTTAAAGGATTAACAATGGGGCTCGTAGTTCACTTAAACTTGAAGAACAAAAAATTGGCGAATTGTACTGTTTGGATGCTTTGCATATATGTTTCTTAGACTATACAGACGCAATATATACAAGGATTTCAACCGTCTACCTGTTCCAGACATTGTTCTACTTGTCGAAAGTTACAAATAATTACCGATAAACGATTAACCATTGGGGCTCATTGTTCACTTAAACTTGAAGAACAAAAAATTGGCGAATTGTACTGTTTGGATGCTTTGCATATATGTTTCATAGACTATATAGAAGCAATATATACAAAGATTTCAACCGTCGACCTGTTCCATTCATTGTTCTACTTGTCGAAATTTACAAATAATTTCCTTTAAAGAATTAACAATGGGGCTCGTAGTTCATTTAATCATGAAGATGAAATAATTGGCGAATTGTACTGTTTGGATGCTTTTTCATATGTGTCTCTTAGATTATATAGAAGCAATATATACAATGATTTCAACCGTCTACATGATCCATTCATTGTTCTACTTGTCGAAATTTACAAATAATTTCCTTTAAAGGATTAACAATGGGGCTCGTAGTTCATTTAATCATGAAGATGAAATAATTGGCGAATTGTACTGTTTGGATGCTTTTTCATATGTGTCTCTTAGATTATATAGAAGCAATATATACAATGATTTCAACCGTCTACCTGTTCCATTCATTGTTCTACTAGTCGAAATTTACAAATATTTTCCTTTAAAGGATTAACAATGTGGCTCATTGTTCACTTAAACATGAAGAACAAAAAATTGGCGAATTGTACTGTTTGGATGCTTTGCATATATGTTTCTTAGACTATATAGAAGCAATATATACAAAGATTTCAACCGTCTACCTGTTCCATTCATTGTTCTACTTGTCGAAAGTTACAAATAATTTCCGATGAAGGATTAACAATGGGGCTCATTGTTCACTTAAACTTGAAGAACAAAAAATTGGCGAATGGTACTGTTTGGATGCTTTGCATATATGTTTCTTAGACTATATAGAAGCAACATATACATTGATTTCAACCGTCTACCTGTTCCATTCATTGTTCTACTTGTCGCAAGTTACAAATAATTTCCGTTAAAGTATTAACAATGGGGCTCGTAGTTCACTTAAACTTGAAGATCAAATAATTGGCGAATTGTACTGTTTGGATGATTTGCATATATGTTTCTTAGACTATATAGAAGCAATATATACAAAGATTTCGACCGTCTACCTGTTCCATTCATTGTTCTACTTGTCGAAAGTTACAAATAATTTCCGATAAAGGATTAACAATGGGGCTCATTGTTCACTTAAACTTGAAGGACAAAAAATTGGCGAATGGTACTGTTTGGATGCTTTGTATATATGTTTCTTAGACTATATGGAAGCAATATATACCAAGATTTCAACCGTCTACGTGTTACAATCATTGTTCTACTTGTAGAAAGTTACAATTAATTTCCGTTAAAGGATTAACAATGGGGCTCGTAGTTCACTTAAACTTGAAGAACAAAAAATTGGCGAATTGTACTGTTTGGATGCTTTGCATATTTGTTTCGTAGACTATATAGAAGCAATATATACAATGATTTCAACCGTCTACATGATCCATTCATTATTCTACTTGTCGAAATTTACAAATAATTTCCTTTAAAGGATTGACAATGGGGCTCGTAGTTCACTTAAACTTGAAGAACAAAAAATTGGCGAATTGTACTGTTTGGATGCTTTGCATATATGTTTCTTAGACTATTTAGAAGCAATATATAGAAAGATTTCACATGTCTACCTGTACTATTCATTGTTCTACTTGTAGAAAGTTACAAATAATTTCCATTTCATGATTATCAATTGGGCTCGCTGTTCACTTAAACTTGAAGATCAAAAAATTGGCGATTGTTACAGTTTGGATGCTTTGCATATATGTTTCTTAGATTATATAGAAGCAATATATACAATTATTTCAACCGTCTACCTGTTCCATTCATTGTTCTACTTGTCGAAATTTGCAAATAATTTCCTTTAAAGAATTAACAATGGGGCTCGTAGTTCATTTAATCATGAAGATGAAATAATTGGCGAATTGTACTGTTTGGATGCTTTTTCATATGTGTCTCTTAGATTATATAGAAGCAATATATACAATGATTTCAACCGTCTACATGATCCATTCATTGTTCTACTTGTCGAAATTTACAAATAATTTCCTTTAAAGGATTAACAATGGGGCTCGTAGTTCATTTAATCATGAAGATGAAATAATTGGCGAATTGTACTGTTTGGATGCTTTTTCATATGTGTCTCTCAGATTATATAGAAGCAATATATACAATGATTTCAACCGTCTACCTGTTCCATTCATTGTTCTACTAGTCGAAATTTACAAATAATTTCCTTTAAAGGATTAACAATGTGGCTCATTGTTCACTTAAACTTGAAGAACAAAAAATTGGCGAATTGTACTGTTTGGATGCTTTGCATATATGTTTCTTAGACTATATATAAGCAATATATACAAAGATTTCAACCGTCTACCTGTTCCATTCATTGTTCTACTTGTCGAAAGTTACAAATAATTTCCGATGAAGGATTAACAATGGGGCTCATTGTTCACTTAAACTTGAAGAACAAAAAATTGGCGAATGGTACTGTTTGGATGCTTTGCATATATGTTTCTTAGACTATATAGAAGCAACATATACATTGATTTCAACCGTCTACCTGTTCCATTCATTGTTCTACTTGTCGCAAGTTACAAATAATTTCCGTTAAAGTATTAACAATGGGGCTCGTAGTTCACTTAAACTTGAAGATCAAATAATTGGCGAATTGTACTGTTTGGATGATTTGCATATATGTTTCTTAGACTATATAGAAGCAATATATACAAAGATTTCGACCGTCTACCTGTTCCATTCATTGTTCTACTTGTCGAAAGTTACAAATAATTTCCGATAAAGGATTAACAATGGGGCTCATTGTTCACTTAAACTTGAAGGACAAAAAATTGGCGAATGGTACTGTTTGGATGCTTTGTATATATGTTTCTTAGACTATATGGAAGCAATATATACAAAGATTTCAACCGTCTACGTGTTCCAATCATTGTTCTACTTGTAGAAAGTTACAATTAATTTCCGTTAAAGGATTAACAATGGGGCTCGTAGTTCACTTAAACTTGAAGAACAAAAAATTGGCGAATTGTACTGTTTGGATGCTTTGCATATTTGTTTCGTAGACTATATAGAAGCAATATATACAATGATTTCAACCGTCTACATGATCCATTCATTATTCTACTTGTCGAAATTTACAAATAATTTCCTTTAAAGGATTAACAATGGGGCTCGTAGTTCATTTAATCATGAAGATGAAATAATTGGCGAATTGTACTGTTTGGATGCTTTGCATATGTTTCTCTTAGATTATATAGAAGCAATATATACAATAATTTCAACCGTCTACCTGTTCCATTCATTGTTCTACTTGTCGAAATTTACAAATAATTTCCTTTAAAGGATTAACAATGGGGCTCGTAGTTCACTTAAACTTGAAGATCAAATAATTGGCGAATTGTACTGTTTGGATGATATGCAGATATGTTTCTTAGACTATATGGAAGCAATATATACAATGATTTCAACCGTCTACCTATTCCATTCATTGTTCTACTTGCCGAAATTTACAAATAATTTCCTTTAAAGGATTGACAATGGGGCTCGTAGTTCACTTAAACTTGAAGAACAAAAAATTGGCGAATTGTACTGTTTGGATGCTTTGCATATATGTTTCTTAGACTATTTAGAAGCAATATATAGAAAGATTTCACATGTCTACCTGTACTATTCATTGTTCTACTTGTAGAAAGTTACAAATAATTTCCATTTCATGATTATCAATTGGGCTCGCTGTTTACTGAAACTTGAAGATCAAAAAATTGGCGATTGTTACAGTTTGAATGCTTTGCATATATGTTTCTTAGATTATATAGAAGCAATATATACAATTATTTCAACCGTCTACCTGTTCCATTCATTGTTCTACTTGTCGAAATTTACAAATAATTTCCTTTAAAGAATTAACAATGGGGCTCGTAGTTCATTTAATCATGAAGATGAAATAATTGGCGAATTGTACTGTTTGGATGCTTTTTCATATGTGTCTCTTAGATTATATAGAAGCAATATATACAATGATTTCAACCGTCTACATGATCCATTCATTGTTCTACTTGTCGAAATTTACAAATAATTTCCTTTAAAGGATTAACAATGGGGCTCGTTGTTCACTTAAACTTTGGAGAACAAGAAATTGGCGAATTGTACTGTTTGGATGCTTTGCATATATGTTTCTTAGACTATATAGAAGCAATATATACAATGATTTCAACCGTCTACCTATTCCATTCATTGTTCCACTTGCCGAAATATACAAATAATTTCCTTTAAAGGATTAACAATGGGGCTCGTAGTTCACTTAAACTTGAAGAGCAAAAAATTGGCGAATTGTACTGTTTGGACGCTATGCATATATGTTTCTTAGACTATATAGAAGCAATATATACAATGATTTCAACAGTCTACCTGTTCAATTCATTGTTCTACTTGTCGAAATTTACAAATAATTACCGATAAAGGATTAACCATTGGGGCTCATTGTTCACTTAAACTTGAAGAACAAAAAATTTGCGAATTGTACTGTTTGGATGCTTTGCATATATGTTTCTTAGACTATATAGAAGCAATATATACAAAGATTTCGACCGTCTACCTGTTCCATTCATTGTTCTACTTGTCGAAAGTTACAAATAATTTCCGATAAAGGATTAACAATGGGGCTCATTGTTCACTTAAACTTGAAGGACAAAAAATTGGCGAATTGTACTGTTTGGATGCTTGCATATATGTTTCTTAGACTATTTAGAAGCAATATATAGAAAGATTTCACATGTCTACCTGTACTATTCATTGTTCTACTTGTAGAAAGTTACAAATAATTTCCATTTCATGATTATCAATGGGGCTGGTTGTTCACTTAAACTTGGAGAACAAAAAATTGGCGAATGGTACTGTTTGGATGCTTTGCATATATGTTTCTTAGATTATATAGAAGCAATATATCCATTGATTTCAACCGTCTACCTGTTCCATTCATTGTTCTACTTGTCGCAAGTTACAAATAATTTCCGTTAAAGTATTAACAGTGGGGCTCGTAGTTCACTTAAACTTGAAGATCAAATAATTGGCGAATTGTACTGTTTGGATGATTTGCATATATGTTTCTTAGACCTTATAGAAGCAAGATATACAAAGATTTCAACCGTATACCAGTTCCATTCATTGTTCTACTTGTCGAAAATTACAAATAATTTCCGTTTCAAGATTGTCAATGGGGCTCGTTGTTCACTTAAACTTGAAGAACAAAAAATTGGCGAATGGTACAGTTTGGATCCTTTGCATATATGTTTCTTAGACTATATAGAAGCAATATATACGAAGATCTCAACCGTCTACCTGTTCCATTCATTTTTCAACTTGTCGAAATTTACAAATAATTTCCTTTAAAGGATTAACAATGGGGCTCGTAGTTCATTTAATCATGAAGATGAAATAATTGGCGAATTGTACTGTTTGGATGCTTTTTCATATGTGTCTCTTAGATTATATAGAAGCAATATATACAATAATTTCAATCGTCTACCTGTTCCATTCATTGTTCTACTAGTCGAAATTTACAAATAATTTCCTTTAAAGGATTAACAATGGGGCTCGTAGTTCACTTAAAATTGAAGGACAAAAAATTGGCGAATTGTACTGTTTGGATGCTTTGCATATATGTTTCTTAGAATATTTAGAAGCAATATATAGAAAGATTTCACATGTCTACCTGTACTATTCATTGTTCTACTTGTAGAAAGTTACAAATAATTTCCGTTTCAAGATTGTCAATGGGGCTCGTTGTTCACTTAAACTTGAAGAACAAAAAATTGGCGAATGGTACTGTTTGGATGCTTTGCATATATGTTTCTTAGACTATATGGAAGCAATATATACAAAGATTTCAACCGTCTACGTGTTCCAATCATCGTTCTACTTGTAGAAAGTTACAATTAATTTCCGTTAAAGGATTAACAATGGGGCTCGTAGTTCACTTAAACTTGAAGAACAAAAAATTGGCGAATTGTACTGTTTGGATGCTTTGCATATATGTTTCTTAGACTATTTAGAAGCAATATATAGAAAGATTTCACCCGTCTACCTGTACTATTCATTGTTCTACTTGTCGAAAGTTACAAATAATTACCGATAAAGGATTAACCATTGGGGCTCATTGTTCACTTAAACTTGAAGAACAAAAAATTGGCGAATTGTACTGTTTGGATGCTTTGCATATATGTTTCTTAGACTATATAGAAGCAATATATACATTGATTTCAACCGTCTACCTGTTCCATTCATTGTTCTACTTGTCGAAAGTTACAAATAATTTCCGATGAAGGATTAACAATGGGGCTCATTGTTCACTTAAACTTGAAGAACAAAAAATTGGCGAATGGTACTGTTTGGATGCTTTGCATATATGTTTCTTAGACTATATAGAAGCAATATATACATTGATTTCAACCGTCTACCTGTTCCATTCATTGTTCTACTTGTCCCAAGTTACAAATAATTTCCGTTAAAGTATTAACAATGGGGCTCGTAGTTCACTTAAACTTGAAGATCAAATAATTGGCGAATTGTACTGTTAGGATGATTTGCATATATGTTTCTTAGAATATATAGAAGCAATATATACAAAGATTTCGACCTTCTACCTGTTCCATTCATTGTTCTACTTGTCGAAAGTTACAAATAATTTCCGATAAAGGATTAACAATGGGGCTCATTGTTCACTTAAACTTGAAGGACAAAAAATTGGCGAATGGTACTGTTTGGATGCTTTGTATATATGTTTCTTAGACTATATGGAAGCAATATATACAAAGATTTCAACCGTCTACGTGTTCCAATCATTGTTCTACTTGTAGAAAGTTACAATTAATTTCCGTTAAAGGATTAACAATGGGGCTCGTAGTTCACTTAAACTTGAAGAACAAAAAATTGGCGAATTGTACTGTTTGGATGCTTTGCATATTTGTTTCGTAGACTATATAGAAGCAATATATACAATGATTTCAACCGTCTACATGATCCATTCATTGTTCTACTTGTCGAAATTTACAAATAATTTCCTTTAAAGGATTAACAATGGGGCTCGTAGTTCATTTAATCATGAAGATGAAATAATTGGCGAATTGTACTGTTTGGATGCTTTTTCATATGTGTCTCTTAGATTATATAGAAGCAATATATACAATAATTTCAACCGTCTACCTGTTCCATTCATTGTTCTACTAGTCGAAATTTACAAATAATTTCCTTTAAAGTATTAACAATGGGGCTCGTAGTTCACTTAAACTTGAAGATCAAATAATTGGCGAATTGTACTGTTTGGATGATATGCAGATATGTTTCTTAGACTATATGGAAGCAATATATACAATGATTTCAATCGTCTACCTATTCCATTCATTGTTCTACTTGCCGAAATTTACAAATAATTTCCTTTAAAGGATTAACAATGGGGCTCGTAGTTCACTGAAACTTGAAGAGCAAAAAATTGGCGAATTGTACTGTTTGGACGCTTTGCATATATGTTCCTTGGACTATATAGAAGCAATATATACAATGATTTCAACCGTCTACGTGTTCCAATCATTGTTCTACTTGTCGAAATTTACAAATAATTTCCTTTAAAGGATTAACAATGGGGCTCGTAGTTCACTTAAACTTGAAGATCAAATAATTGGCGAATTGTACTGTTTGGATGCTTTGCATATATGTTTCTTAGACTATTTAGAAGCAATATATAGAAAGATTTCACCCGTCTACCTGTACTATTCATTGTTCTACTTGTCGAAAGTTACAAATAATTACCGATAAAGGATTAACCATTGGGGCTCATTGTTCACTTAAACTTGAAGAACAAAAAATTGGCGAATTGTACTGTTTGGATGCTTTGCATATATGTTTCTTAGACTATATAGAAGCAATATATACATTGATTTCAACCGTCTACCTGTTCCATTCATTGTTCTACTTGTCGAAAGTTACAAATAATTTCCGATGAAGGATTAACAATGGGGCTCATTGTTCACTTAAACTTAAAGAACAAAAAATTGGCGAATGGTACTGTTTGGATGCTTTGCATATATGTTTCTTAGACTATATAGAAGCAATATATACATTGATTTCAACCGTCTACCTGTTCCATTCATTGTTCTACTTGTCCCAAGTTACAAATATTTTCCGTTAAAGTATTAACAATGGGGCTCGTAGTTCACTTAAACTTGAAGATCAAATAATTGGCGAATTGTACTGTTAGGATGATTTGCATATATGTTTCTTAGAATATATAGAAGCAATATATACAAAGATTTCGACCGTCTACCTGTTCCATTCATTGTTCTACTTGTCGAAAGTTACAAATAATTTCCGATAAAGGATTAACAATGGGGCTCATTGTTCACTTAAACTTGAAGGACAAAAAATTGGCGAATGGTACTGTTTGGATGCTTTGTATATATGTTTCTTAGACTATATGGAAGCAATATATACAAAGATTTCAACCGTCTACGTGTTCCAATCATTGTTCTACTTGTAGAAAGTTACAATTAATTTCCGTTAAAGGATTAACAATGGGGCTCGTAGTTCACTTAAACTTGAAGAACAAAAAATTGGCGAATTGTACTGTTTGGATGCTTTGCATATATGTTTCTTAGACTATATAGAAGCAATGTATACAAAGATTTCAACCGTCTACCTGTTCCATTTATTGTTCTACTTGTCGAAATTTACAAATAATTTCCTTTAAAGGATTAACAATGGGGGCTCATTGTTCACTTAAACTTGAAGAACAAAAAATTGGCGAATGGTACTGTTTGGATGCTTTGCATATATGTTTCTTAGACTATTTAGAAGCAATATATAGAAAGATTTCACCCGTCTACCTGTACTATTCATTGTTCTACTTGTAGAAAGTTACAAATAATTTCCATTTCATGATTATCAATGGGGCACGTAGTTCACTTAAACTTGAAGAACAAAAAATTGGCGAATTGTACTGTTTGGATGCTTTGCATATATGTTTCTTAGATTATATAGAAGCAATATATACAATAATTTCAACCGTCTACCTGTTCCATTCATTGTTCTACTTGTCGAAATTTACAAATAATTTCCTTTAAAGGATTAACAATGGGGCTCGTAGTTCACTTAAACTTGAAGATCAAATAATTGGCGAATTGTACTGTTTGGATGATATGCAGATATGTTTCTTAGACTATATGGAAGCAATATATACAATGATTTCAACCGTCTACCTATTCCATTCATTGTTCTACTTGCCGAAATTTACAAATAATTTCCTTTAAAGGATTGACAATGGGGCTCGTAGTTCACTTAAACTTGAAGAACAAAAAATTGGCGAATTGTACTGTTTGGATGCTTTGCATATATGTTTCTTAGACTATTTAGAAGCAATATATAGAAAGATTTCACATGTCTACCTGTACTATTCATTGTTCTACTTGTAGAAAGTTACAAATAATTTCCATTTCATGATTATCAATTGGGCTCGCTGTTTACTGAAACTTGAAGATCAAAAAATTGGCGATTGTTACAGTTTGAATGCTTTGCATATATGTTTCTTAGATTATATAGAAGCAATATATACAATTATTTCAACCGTCTACCTGTTCCATTCATTGTTCTACTTGTCGAAATTTACAAATAATTTCCTTTAAAGAATTAACAATGGGGCTCGTAGTTCATTTAATCATGAAGATGAAATAATTGGCGAATTGTACTGTTTGGATGCTTTTTCATATGTGTCTCTTAGATTATATAGAAGCAATATATACAATGATTTCAACCGTCTACATGATCCATTCATTGTTCTACTTGTCGAAATTTACAAATAATTTCCTTTAAAGGATTAACAATGGGGCTCGTAGTTCATTTAATCATGAAGATGAAATAATTGGCGAATTGTACTGTTTGGATGCTTTTTCATATGTGTCTCTTAGATTATATAGAAGCAATATATACAATGATTTCAACCGTCTACCTGTTCCATTCATTGTTCTACTAGTCGAAATTTACAAATAATTTCCTTTAAAGGATTAACAATGTGGCTCATTGTTCACTTAAACTTGAAGAACAAAAAATTGGCGAATTGTACTGTTTGGATGCTTTGCATATATGTTTCTTAGACTATATAGAAGCAATATATACAAAGATTTCAACCGTCTACCTGTTCCATTCATTGTTCTACTTGTCGAAAGTTACAAATAATTTCCGATGAAGGATTAACAATGGGGCTCATTGTTCACTTAAACTTGAAGAACAAAAAATTGGCGAATGGTACTGTTTGGATGCTTTGTATATATGTTTCTTAGACTATATGGAAGCAATATATACAAAGATTTCAACCGTCTACGTGTTCCAATCATTGTTCTACTTGTAGAAAGTTACAATTAATTTCCGTTAAGGGATTAACAATGGGGCTCGTAGTTCACTTAAACTTGAAGAACAAAAAATTGGCGAATTGTACTGTTTGGATGCTTTGCATATTTGTTTCGTAGACTATATAGAAGCAATATATACAATGATTTCAACCGTCTACATGATCCATTCATTGTTCTACTTGTCGAAATTTACAAATAATTTCCTTTAAAGGATTAACAATGGGGCTCGTAGTTCATTTAATCATGAAGATGAAATAATTGGCGAATTGTACTGTTTGGATGCTTTTTCATATGTGTCTCTTAGATTATATAGAAGCAATATATACAATAATTTCAACCGTCTACCTGTTCCATTCATTGTTCTACTAGTCGAAATTTACAAATAATTTCCTTTAAAGTATTAACAATGGGGCTCGTAGTTCACTTAAACTTGAAGATCAAATAATTGGCGAATTGTACTGTTTGGATGATATGCAGATATGTTTCTTAGACTATATGGAAGCAATATATACAATGATTTCAATCGTCTACCTATTCCATTCATTGTTCTACTTGCCGAAATTTACAAATAATTTCCTTTAAAGGATTAACAATGGGGCTCGTAGTTCACTTAAACTTGAAGAGCAAAAAATTGGCGAATTGTACTGTTTGGACGCTTTGCATATATGTTCCTTGGACTATATAGAAGCAATATATACAATGATTTTAACCGTCTACGTGTTCCAATCATTGTTCTACTTGTCGAAATTTACAAATAATTTCCTTTAAAGGATTAACAATGGGGCTCGTAGTTCACTTAAACTTGAAGATCAAATAATTGGCGAATTGTACTGTTTGGATGCTTTGCATATATGTTTCTTAGACTATTTAGAAGCAATATATAGAAAGATTTCACCCGTCTACCTGTACTATTCATTGTTCTACTTGTCGAAAGTTACAAATAATTACCGATAAAGGATTAACCATTGGGGCTCATTGTTCACTTAAACTTGAAGAACAAAAAATTGGCGAATTGTACTGTTTGGATGCTTTGCATATATGTTTCTTAGACTATATAGAAGCAATATATACATTGATTTCAACCGTCTACCTGTTCCATTCATTGTTCTACTTGTCGAAAGTTACAAATAATTTCCGATGAAGGATTAACAATGGGGCTCATTGTTCACTTAAACTTGAAGAACAAAAAATTGGCGAATGGTACTGTTTGGATGCTTTGCATATATGTTTCTTAGACTATATAGAAGCAATATATACATTGATTTCAACCGTCTACCTGTTCCATTCATTGTTCTACTTGTCCCAAGTTACAAATAATTTCCGTTAAAGTATTAACAATGGGGCTCGTAGTTCACTTAAACTTGAAGATCAAATAATTGGCGAATTGTACTGTTAGGATGATTTGCATATATGTTTCTTAGAATATATAGAAGCAATATATACAAAGATTTCGACCGTCTACCTGTTCCATTCATTGTTCTACTTGTCGAAAGTTACAAATAATTTCCGATAAAGGATTAACAATGGGGCTCATTGTTCACTTAAACTTGAAGGACAAAAAATTGGCGAATGGTACTGTTTGGATGCTTTGTATATATGTTTCTTAGACTATATGGAAGCAATATATACAAAGATTTCAACCGTCTACGTGTTCCAATCATTGTTCTACTTGTAGAATGTTACAATTAATTTCCGTTAAAGGATTAACAATGGGGCTCGTAGTTCACTTAAACTTGAAGAACAAAAAATTGGCGAATTGTACTGTTTGGATGCTTTGCATATTTGTTTCGTAGACTATATAGAAGCAATATATACAATGATTTCAACCGTCTACATGATCCATTCATTGTTCTACTTGTCGAAATTTACAAATAATTTCCTTTAAAGGATTAACAATGGGGCTCGTAGTTCACTTAAACTTGAAGAACAAAAAATTGGCGAATTGTACTGTTTGGATGCTTTGCATATATGTTTCTTGGACTATTTAGAAGCAATATATAGAAAGATTTCACCCGTCTACCTGTACTATTCATTGTTCTACTTGTAGAAAGTTAGAAATAATTTCCATTTCATGATTATCAATGGGGCTCGATGTTCACTTAAACTTGAAGATCAAAAAATTGGCGATTGTTACTGTTTAGATGCTTTGCATATATGTTTCTTAGATTATATAGAAGCAATATATACAAAGATTTCAACCGTCTACCTGTTCCATTCATTGAACTACTTGTCGAAAATTACAAATAATTTCCGATAAAGGATTAACAATGGGGCTCGTAGTTCACTTAAACATGAAGAGCAAAAAATTGGCGAATTGTACTGATTGGACGCTTTGCATATATGTTTCTTAGACTATATAGACGCAATATATACAAGGGTTTCAGCCGTCTACCTGTTCCATTCATTGTTCTACTTGTCGAAAGTTACAAATAATTACCGATAAAGGATTAACCATTGGGGCTCATTGTTCACTTAAACTTGAAGAACAAAAAATTGGCGAATTGTACTGTTTGGACCCTTTGCATATATGTTTCTTAGACTATATAGAAGCAATATATACAATGATTTCAACCGTCTACCTGTTCCATTCATTGTTCTACTAGTCGAAATTTACAAATAATTTCCTTTAAAGGATTAACAATGTGGCTCATTGTTCACTTAAACTTGAAGAACAAAAAATTGGCGAATTGTACTGTTTGGATGCTTTGCATATATGTTTCTTAGACTATATAGAAGCAATATATACAAAGATTTCAACCGTCTACCTGTTCCATTCATTGTTCTACTTGTCGAAAGTTACAAATAATTTCCGATGAAGGATTAACAATGGGGCTCATTGTTCACTTAAACTTGAAGAACAAAAAATTGGCGAATGGTACTGTTTGGATGCTTTGCATATATGTTTCTTAGACTATATAGAAGCAACATATACATTGATTTCAACCGTCTACCTGTTCCATTCATTGTTCTACTTGTCGCAAGTTACAAATAATTTCCGTTAAAGTATTAACAATGGGGCTCATTGTTCACTTAAACTTGAAGAACAAAAAATTGGCGAATTGTACTGTTTGGACCCTTTGCATATATGTTTCTTAGACTATATAGAAGCAATATATACAATGATTTCAACCGTCTACCTGTTCCATTCATTGTTCTACTAGTCGAAATTTACAAATAATTTCCTTTAAAGGATTAACAATGTGGCTCATTGTTCACTTAAACTTGAAGAACAAAAAATTGGCGAATTGTACTGTTTGGATGCTTTGCATATATGTTTCTTAGACTATATAGAAGCAATATATACAAAGATTTCAACCGTCTACCTGTTCCATTCATTGTTCTACTTGTCGAAAGTTACAAATAATTTCCGATGAAGGATTAACAATGGGGCTCATTGTTCACTTAAACTTGAAGAACAAAAAATTGGCGAATTGTACTGTTTGGATGCTTTGCATATATGTTTCTTAGACTATATAGAAGCAACATATACAATGATTTCAACCGTTTACATGATCCATTCATTGTTCTACTTGTCGAAATTTACAAATAATTTCCTTTAAAGGATTAACAATGGGGCTCGTAGTTCATTTAATCATGAAGATGAAATAATTGGCGAATTGTACTGTTTGGATGCTTTTTCATATGTGTCTCTTAGATTATATAGAAGCAATATATACAATAATTTCAACCGTCTACCTGTTCCATTCATTGTTCTACTAGTCGAAATTTACAAATAATTTCCTTTAAAGTATTAACAATGGGGCTCGTAGTTCACTTAAACTTGAAGATCAAATAATTGGCGAATTGTACTGTTTGGATGATATGCAGATATGTTTCTTAGACTATATGGAAGCAATATATACACTGATTTCAACCGTCTACCTATTCCATTCATTGTTCTACTTGTCGAAATTTACAAATAATTTCCTTTAAAGGATTAACAATGGGGCTCGTAGTTCACTTAAACTTGAAGAGCAAAAAATTGGCGAATTGTACTGTTTGGACGCTTTGCATATATGTTCCTTGGACTATGTAGAAGCAATATATACAATGATTTCAAACGTCTACGTGTTCCAATCATTGTTCTACTTGTCGAAATTTACAAATAATTTCCTTTAAAGGATTAACAATGGGGCTCGTTGTTCACTTAAACTTTGGAGAACAAGAAATTGGCGAATTGTACTGTTTGGATGCTTTGCATATATGTTTCTTAGACTATATAGAAGCAATATATACAATGATTTCAACCGTCTACCTATTCCATTCATTGTTCCACTTGCCGAAATATACAAATAATTTCCTTTAAAGGATTAACAATGGGGCTCGTAGTTCACTTAAACTTGAAGAGCAAAAAATTGGCGAATTGTACTGTTTGGACGCTATGCATATATGTTTCTTAGACTATATAGAAGCAATATATACAATGATTTCAACAGTCTACCTGTTCAATTCATTGTTCTACTTGTCGAAATTTACAAATAATTACCGATAAAGGATTAACCATTGGGGCTCATTGTTCACTTAAACTTGAAGAACAAAAAATTTGCGAATTGTACTGTTTGGATGCTTTGCATATATGTTTCTTAGACTATATAGAAGCAATATATACAAAGATTTCGACCGTCTACCTGTTCCATTCATTGTTCTACTTGTCGAAAGTTACAAATAATTTCCGATAAAGGATTAACAATGGGGCTCATTGTTCACTTAAACTTGAAGGACAAAAAATTGGCGAATTGTACTGTTTGGATGCTTGCATATATGTTTCTTAGACTATTTAGAAGCAATATATAGAAAGATTTCACATGTCTACCTGTACTATTCATTGTTCTACTTGTAGAAAGTTACAAATAATTTCCATTTCATGATTATCAATGGGGCTGGTTGTTCACTTAAACTTGGAGAACAAAAAATTGGCGAATGGTACTGTTTGGATGCTTTGCATATATGTTTCTTAGATTATATAGAAGCAATATATCCATTGATTTCAACCGTCTACCTGTTCCATTCATTGTTCTACTTGTCGCAAGTTACAAATAATTTCCGTTAAAGTATTAACAGTGGGGCTCGTAGTTCACTTAAACTTGAAGATCAAATAATTGGCGAATTGTACTGTTTGGATGATTTGCATATATGTTTCTTAGACCTTATAGAAGCAAGATATACAAAGATTTCAACCGTATACCAGTTCCATTCATTGTTCTACTTGTCGAAAATTACAAATAATTTCCGTTTCAAGATTGTCAATGGGGCTCGTTGTTCACTTAAACTTGAAGAACAAAAAATTGGCGAATGGTACAGTTTGGATCCTTTGCATATATGTTTCTTAGACTATATAGAAGCAATATATACGAAGATCTCAACCGTCTACCTGTTCCATTCATTTTTCAACTTGTCGAAATTTACAAATAATTTCCTTTAAAGGATTAACAATGGGGCTCGTAGTTCATTTAATCATGAAGATGAAATAATTGGCGAATTGTACTGTTTGGATGCTTTTTCATATGTGTCTCTTAGATTATATAGAAGCAATATATACAATAATTTCAATCGTCTACCTGTTCCATTCATTGTTCTACTAGTCGAAATTTACAAATAATTTCCTTTAAAGGATTAACAATGGGGCTCGTAGTTCACTTAAAATTGAAGGACAAAAAATTGGCGAATTGTACTGTTTGGATGCTTTGCATATATGTTTCTTAGAATATTTAGAAGCAATATATAGAAAGATTTCACATGTCTACCTGTACTATTCATTGTTCTACTTGTAGAAAGTTACAAATAATTTCCGTTTCAAGATTGTCAATGGGGCTCGTTGTTCACTTAAACTTGAAGAACAAAAAATTGGCGAATGGTACTGTTTGGATGCTTTGCATATATGTTTCTTAGACTATATGGAAGCAATATATACAAAGATTTCAACCGTCTACGTGTTCCAATCATCGTTCTACTTGTAGAAAGTTACAATTAATTTCCGTTAAAGGATTAACAATGGGGCTCGTAGTTCACTTAAACTTGAAGAACAAAAAATTGGCGAATTGTACTGTTTGGATGCTTTGCATATATGTTTCTTAGACTATTTAGAAGCAATATATAGAAAGATTTCACCCGTCTACCTGTACTATTCATTGTTCTACTTGTCGAAAGTTACAAATAATTACCGATAAAGGATTAACCATTGGGGCTCATTGTTCACTTAAACTTGAAGAACAAAAAATTGGCGAATTGTACTGTTTGGATGCTTTGCATATATGTTTCTTAGACTATATAGAAGCAATATATACATTGATTTCAACCGTCTACCTGTTCCATTCATTGTTCTACTTGTCGAAAGTTACAAATAATTTCCGATGAAGGATTAACAATGGGGCTCATTGTTCACTTAAACTTGAAGAACAAAAAATTGGCGAATGGTACTGTTTGGATGCTTTGCATATATGTTTCTTAGACTATATAGAAGCAATATATACATTGATTTCAACCGTCTACCTGTTCCATTCATTGTTCTACTTGTCCCAAGTTACAAATAATTTCCGTTAAAGTATTAACAATGGGGCTCGTAGTTCACTTAAACTTGAAGATCAAATAATTGGCGAATTGTACTGTTAGGATGATTTGCATATATGTTTCTTAGACTATATGGAAGCAATATATACAAAGATTTCAACCGTCTACGTGTTCCAATCATTGTTCTACTTGTAGAAAGTTACAATTAATTTCCGTTAAAGGATTAACAATGGGGCTCGTAGTTCACTTAAACTTGAAGAACAAAAAATTGGCGAATTGTACTGTTTGGATGCTTTGCATATTTGTTTCGTAGACTATATAGAAGCAATATATACAATGATTTCAACCGTCTACATGATCCATTCATTGTTCTACTTGTCGAAATTTACAAATAATTTCCTTTAAAGGATTAACAATGGGGCTCGTAGTTCATTTAATCATGAAGATGAAATAATTGGCGAATTGTACTGTTTGGATGCTTTTTCATATGTGTCTCTTAGATTATATAGAAGCAATATATACAATAATTTCAACCGTCTACCTGTTCCATTCATTGTTCTACTAGTCGAAATTTACAAATAATTTCCTTTAAAGTATTAACAATGGGGCTCGTAGTTCACTTAAACTTGAAGATCAAATAATTGGCGAATTGTACTGTTTGGATGATATGCAGATATGTTTCTTAGACTATATGGAAGCAATATATACAATGATTTCAATCGTCTACCTATTCCATTCATTGTTCTACTTGCCGAAATTTACAAATAATTTCCTTTAAAGGATTAACAATGGGGCTCGTAGTTCACTGAAACTTGAAGAGCAAAAAATTGGCGAATTGTACTGTTTGGACGCTTTGCATATATGTTCCTTGGACTATATAGAAGCAATATATACAATGATTTCAACCGTCTACGTGTTCCAATCATTGTTCTACTTGTCGAAATTTACAAATAATTTCCTTTAAAGGATTAACAATGGGGCTCGTAGTTCACTTAAACTTGAAGATCAAATAATTGGCGAATTGTACTGTTTGGATGCTTTGCATATATGTTTCTTAGACTATTTAGAAGCAATATATAGAAAGATTTCACCCGTCTACCTGTACTATTCATTGTTCTACTTGTCGAAAGTTACAAATAATTACCGATAAAGGATTAACCATTGGGGCTCATTGTTCACTTAAACTTGAAGAACAAAAAATTGGCGAATTGTACTGCTTAGATGCTTTGCATATATGTTTCTTAGACTATATAGAAGCAATATATACATTGATTTCAACCGTCTACCTGTTCCATTCATTGTACTACTTGTCGAAAGTTACAAATAAATTCCTTTACAGGATTAACAATGTGGCTCGTTGTTCACTTAAACTTGAAGAACAATAAATTGGCAAATTGTACTGATTTGATGCTTTGCATATATGTTTCTTAGACTATATAGAAGCAATATATACAATGATTTCAACCGTCTACCTGTTCCATTCATTGTTCTACTTGTCGAAAATTACAAATAATTTCCGATAAAGGATTAACCATTGGGGCTCATTGTTCACTAAAACTTGAAGAACAAAAAATTGGCGAATTGTACTGTTTAGATGCTTTGCATATATGTTTCTTAGACTATATAGAAGCAATATATACATTGATTTCAACCGTCTACCTGTTCCATTCATTGTTCTACTTGTCGAAAGTTACAAATAATTTCTGTTAAAGGATTAACAATGGGAATCGTAGTTCACTTAAACTTGAAGTACAAAAAATTGGCGAATTGCATTGTTTGGATGCTTTGCATATATGTTTCTTAGACTATATAGAAGCAATATATACAATGATTTCAACCGTCTTCCTGCTCCATTCATTGTTCTACTTGTAGAAAGTTACAAATAATTTCCATTTAAAGGATTAACAATGGGGCTCGTTGTTCACTTAAACTTGAAGAACAATAAATTGGCGAATTGTACTGTTTGGATGCTTTGCATATATATTTCTTAAACTATATAGAAGCAATATATACAAAGATTTCAACCGTCTACCTGTTCCATTCATTGTTCTACTTGTCGAAAGTTACAAATAATTTCCGATAATGGATTAACCATTGGGTCTCATTGTTCACTTATACTTGAAGAACAAAAAATTGGCGAATTGTACTGTTTGGATGCTTTGCATATATGTTTCTTAGACTATATAGAAGCAATATCTACAATGATTTCAACCGTCTACCTGTTCCATTCATTGTTCTACTTGTCGAAATTTACAAATAATTTCCTTTAAAGGAATAACAATGGGGCTCGTTGTTCACTTAAACTTGAAGAACAATAAATTGGCGAATTGTACAGCTTGGATGCTTTGCATATATGTATCTTAGACTATATAGAAGCAATATATAGCAAGATTTCACTCGTCTACCTGTAATATTCATTGTTCTACTTGTAGAAACTTACAAATAATTTCCGTTTCAAGATTGTCAATGGGGCTCGTTGTTCACTTAAACTTGAAGAACAAAGAATTGGCGAATGGTACAGTTTGGATCCTTTGCATATATGTTTCTTAGACTATATAGAAGCAATAGATACAAAGATTTCAACCGTCTACCTTTTCCATTCATTGTTCTTCTTGTCGAAAGTTACAAATAATTTCCGATAACGGATTAACCATTGGTGCTCATTGTTCACTTAAACTTGAAGAACAAAAAATTGGCGAATTGTACTGTTTGGATGCTTTGCATATATGTTTCTTAGATTATATAGAAGCAATATATACAAAGATTTCAACCGTCTACCTGTTCGATTCATTGTTCTACTTGTCGAAAGTTACAAATAATATCCGATAAAGGATTAACAATGGGGCTCATTGTTCACTTAAACTTGAAGGACAAAGAATTGGCGAATGGTACTGTTTGGATGCTTTGCGTACATGTTTCTCAGACTATATGGAAGCAATATATACAAGGATTTCAACCGTGTACCTGTTCCATTCATTGTTCTACTTGTCGAAAGTTACAAATAATTTCCGATAAAGGATTAACAATGGGGCTCATTGTTCACTTAAACTTGAAGAACAAAAAATTGGCGAATGGTACTGTTTGGATGCTTTGCATATATGTTTCTTAGACTATATAGAAGCAATATATACATTGATTTCAACCGTCTACCTGTTCCACTCATTGTTCTACTTGTCGCAAGTTACAAATAATTTCCGTTAAAGTGTTAACAATGGGGCTCGTAGTTCACTTAAACTTGAAGATGAAATAATTGGCGAATTGTACTGTTTGGATGCTTTGCATATATGTTTCTTAGATTATATAGAAGCAATATATACAAAGATTTCAACCGTCTACCTGTTCCATTCATTGTTCTACTTGTCAAAATTTACAAATAATTTCCTTTAAAGGATTAACAATGGGGCTCGTTGTTCACTTAAACTTGAAGAACAAAAAAGTGGCGAATGGTACTGTTTGGATGCTTTGCATATATGTTTCTTAGACTATATAGAAGCAATATATACATTGATTTCAACCGTCTACCTGTTCCATTCATTGTTCTACTTGTCGAAAGTTACAAATAATTTCCGTTAAGGGATTAACAATGGGGATCGTAGTTTACTTAAACTTGAAGAACAAGAAATTGGCGAATTGTACTGTTTGGATGCTTTGCATATATGTTTCTTAGACTATATAGAAGCAATATATACAATGATTTCAACCGTCTACCTATTCCATTCATTGTTCTACTTGACGAAATTTACAAATAATTTCCTTTAAAGGATTAACAATGGGGCTCGTAGTTCACTTAAACTTGAAGAACAAAAAATTGGCGAATGGTACTATTTGGATGCTTTGAATATATGTTTCTTATATTATATAGAAGCAATATATACAAATATTTCAACCGTCTACCGGTTCCATTCATTGTTCGACTTGTCGAAAATTACAAATAATTTCCGATAAAGGATTAACCATTGGGGCTCATTGTTCACTTAAACTTGAAGACCAAAAAATTGGCGAATGGTACTGTTTGGATGATTTGCATATATGTTTCTTAGACTTTATAGAAGCAATATATACAAAGATTTCAACCGTCTACCTGTTCCATTCATTGTTCTACTTGTCGAAAGTTACAAATAATTTCCGTTAAGGGATTAACAATGGGGATCGTAGTTTACTTAAACTTGAAGAACAAGAAATTGGCGAATTGTACTGTTTGGATGCTTTGCATATATGTTTCTTAGACTATATAGAAGCAATATATACAATGATTTCAACCGTCTACCTATTCCATTCATTGTTCTACTTGACGAAATTTACAAATAATTTCCTTTAAAGGATTAACAATGGGGCTCGTAGTTCACTTAAACTTGAAGAACAAAAAATTGGCGAATGGTACTATTTGGATGCTTTGAATATATGTTTCTTATATTATATAGAAGCAATATATACAAATATTTCAACCGTCTACCGGTTCCATTCATTGTTCGACTTGTCGAAAATTACAAATAATTTCCGATAAAGGATTAACCATTGGGGCTCATTGTTCACTTAAACTTGAAGACCAAAAAATTGGCGAATGGTACTGTTTGGATGATTTGCATATATGTTTCTTAGACTTTATAGAAGCAATATATACAAAGATTTCAACCGTCTACCTGTTCCATTCATTATTCTACTTGTCGAAAGTTACAAATAATTTCCGTTAAGGGATTAACAATGGGGATCATAGTTTACTTAAACTTGAAGAACAAGAAATTGGCGAATTGTACTGTTTGGATGCTTTGCATATATGTTTCTTAGACTATATAGAAGCAATATATACAATGATTTCAACCGTCTACCTATTCCATTCATTGTTCTACTTGCCGAAATTTACAAATAATTTCCTTTAAAGGATTAACAATGGGGCGCGTAGTTCACTTAAACTTGAAGAACAAAAAATTGGCGAATGGTACTATTTGGATGCTTTGAATATATGTTTCTTATATTATATAGAAGCAATATATACAAATATTTCAACCGTCTACCTGTTCCATTCATTGTTCGACTTGTCGAAAGTTACAAATAATTTCCGATAAAGGATTAACAATGGGGATCATTGTTCACTTAAACTTGAAGAACAAAAAATTGGCGAATGGTACTGTTTGGATGCTTTGCATATATGTTTCTTAGACTATATGGAAGCAATATATACAAAGATTTCAACCGTCTACATGATCCATTCATTGTTCTACTTGTCGAAATTTACAAATAATTTCCTTTAAAGGATTAACAATGGGGCTCGTAGTTCACTTAAACTTGAAGAACAAAAAATTGGCGAATGGTACTGTTTGGATGCTTTGCGTACATGTTTCTAAAACTATATGGAAGCAATATATACAATGATTTCAACAGTCTACCTGTTCCATTCATTGTTCTACTTGTCGAAAGTTACAAATAATTACCGATAAAGGACTAACCATTGGGGCTCATTGTTCACTTAAACTTGAAGAACAAAAAATTGGCAAATTTTACTGTTTGGATGCTTTGCATATACGTTTTTTAGATTATATAGAAGCAATATATACAAAGATTTCAACCGTCTACCTGTTCCACTCATTGTTCTACTTGTCGCAAGTTACAAATAATTTGCGATAACGGATTAACCATTGGGGCTCATTGTTCACTTAAACTTGAAGAACAAAAAATTGGCGAATTGTACTGTTTGGATGCTTTGCATAAATGTTTCTTAGACTATATAGAAGCAATATATAGCAAGATTTCACTCGTCTACCTGTAATATTCATTGTTCTACTTGTAGAAACTTACAAATAATTTCCGTTTCAAGATTGTCAATGGGGCTCGTTGTTCACTTAAACTTGAAGAACAAAGAATTGGCGAATGGTACAGTTTGGATCCTTTGCATATATGTTTCTTAGACTATATAGAAGCAATATATACAAAGATTTCAACCGTCTGGGTTAGGTACCTGTTCCATTCATTGTTCTACTTGTCGAAAATTACAAATAATTTCCGATAAAGGATTAACGATTGGGGCTCATTGTTCACTTAAACTTGAAGAACAAAAAATTGGCGAATGGTACTGTTTGGATGCTTTCCGTACATGTTTCTTAGACTATATGGAAGCAATATATAAAATGATTTCAACCGTCTACGTGTTCCAATCATTGTCCTACTTGTCGAAATTTACAAATAATTTCCTTTAAAGGATTAACAATGTGGCTCGTTGTTCACTTAAACTTGAAGAAAAATAAATTGGCAAATTGTACTGATTTGATGTTTTGCATATACGTTTCTTAGACTATATAGAAGCAATATATACAAGGTCTCAACCGTCTACCTGTTCTATTCATTGTTCTACTCGTAGAAAGTTACAAATAATTTCCGTTAAAGGATTAACAATGGGGTTCGTAGTTCATTTAAACTTGAAGAACATAAAATTGGCGAATTGTACTGTTTGGATGATTTGCATATATGTTTCTTAGACCTTATAGAAGCAATATATACAAAGATCTCAACCGTCTACCTGTTCCATTCATTGTTCTACTTGTCGAAAGATACAAATAATTTCCGATAAAGGATTAACCATTGGGGCTCATTGTTCACTTATACTTGAAGAACAAAAAATTGGCGAATTGTACTGTTTGGATTCTTTGCATATATGTTTCTTAGACTATATAGAAGCAATATATAGAAAGATTTCAACCATCTACATGTTCCATTCATTGTTCTACTTGTCGAAAATTACAAATAATTTCCGATAAAGGACTAACAATGGGGCTCATTATTCACTTAAACTTGAAGAACAAAAAATTGGCGAATGGTACTATTTGGATGCTTTGTATATATGTTTCTTAGACTATACAGAAGCAATAGATACAAAGATTTCAACCGTCTACCTTTTCCATTCATTGTTCTTCTTGTCGAAAGTTACAAATAATTTCCGATAACGGATTAACCATTGGTGCTCATTGTTCACTTAAACTTGAAGAACAAAAAATTGGCGAATTGTACTGTTTGGATGCTTTGCATATATGTTTCTTAGATTATATAGAAGCAATATATACAAAGATTTCAACCGTCTACCTGTTCGATTCATTGTTCTACTTGTCGAAAGTTACAAATAATATCCGATAAAGGATTAACAATGGGGCTCATTGTTCACTTAAACTTGAAGGACAAAGAATTGGCGAATGGTACTGTTTGGATGCTTTGCGTACATGTTTCTTAGACTATATGGAAGCAATATATACAAGGATTTCAACCGTGTACCTGTTCCATTCATTGTTCTACTTGTCGAAAGTTACAAATAATTTCCGATAAAGGATTAACAATGGGGCTCATTGTTCACTTAAACTTGAAGAACAAAAAATTGGCGAATGGTACTGTTTGGATGCTTTGCATATATGTTTCTTAGACTATATAGAAGCAATATATACATTGATTTCAACCGTCTACCTGTTCCACTCATTGTTCTACTTGTCGCAAGTTACAAATAATTTCCGTTAAAGTGTTAACAATGGGGCTCGTAGTTCACTTAAACTTGAAGATGAAATAATTGGCGAATTGTACTGTTTGGATGCTTTGCATATATGTTTCTTAGATTATATAGAAGCAATATATACAAAGATTTCAACCGTCTACCTGTTCCATTCATTGTTCTACTTGTCAAAATTTACAAATAATTTCCTTTAAAGGATTAACAATGGGGCTCGTTGTTCACTTAAACTTGAAGAACAAAAAAGTGGCGAATGGTACTGTTTGGATGCTTTGCATATATGTTTCTTAGACTATATAGAAGCAATATATACATTGATTTCAACCGTCTACCTGTTCCATTCATTGTTCTACTTGTCGAAAGTTACAAATAATTTCCGTTAAGGGATTAACAATGGGGATCGTAGTTTACTTAAACTTGAAGAACAAGAAATTGGCGAATTGTACTGTTTGGATGCTTTGCATATATGTTTCTTAGACTATATAGAAGCAATATATACAATGATTTCAACCGTCTACCTATTCCATTCATTGTTCTACTTGCCGAAATTTACAAATAATTTCCTTTAAAGGATTAACAATGGGGCTCGTAGTTCACTTAAACTTGAAGAACAAAAAATTGGCGAATGGTACTATTTGGATGCTTTGAATATATGTTTCTTATATTATATAGAAGCAATATATACAAATATTTCAACCGTCTACCAGTTCCATTCATTGTTCGACTTGTCGAAAATTACAAATAATTTCCGATAAAGGATTAACCATTGGGGCTCATTGTTCACTTAAACTTGAAGACCAAAAAATTGGCGAATGGTACTGTTTGGATGATTTGCATATATGTTTCTTAGACTTTATAGAAGCAATATATACAAAGATTTCAACCGTCTACCTGTTCCATTCATTATTCTACTTGTCGAAAGTTACAAATAATTTCCGTTAAGGGATTAACAATGGGGATCATAGTTTACTTAAACTTGAAGAACAAGAAATTGGCGAATTGTACTGTTTGGATGCTTTGCATATATGTTTCTTAGACTATATAGAAGCAATATATACAATGATTTCAACCGTCTACCTATTCCATTCATTGTTCTACTTGCCGAAATTTACAAATAATTTCCTTTAAAGGATAAACAATGGGGCTCGTAGTTCACTTAAACTTGAAGAACAAAAAATTGGCGAATGGTACTATTTGGATGCTTTGAATATATGTTTATTATATTATATAGAAGCAATATATACAAATATTTCAACCGTCTACCTGTTCCATTCATTGTTCGACTTGTCGAAAATTACAAATAATTTCCGATAAAGGATTAACCATTGGGGCTCATTGTTCACTTAAACTTGAAGACCAAAAAATTGGCGAATGGTACTGTTTGGATGCTTTGCGTACATGTTTCTTAGACTATATGGAAGCAATATATACAAAGATTTCAACCGTCTACGTGTACCAATCATTGTTCTACTTGTCGAAATTTACACATAATTTCCTTTAAAGGATTAACAATGGGGCTCGTTGTTAACTTAAACTTGAAGAACAATAAATTGGCGAATTGTACTGTTTGGATGCTTTGCATATATGTTTCTTAGACTATATAGAAGCAATATATACAATAATTTCAACAGTCTACCTGTTCCATTCATTGTTCTACTTGTCGAAATTTACAAATAATTTCCTTTAAAGGATTAACAATGGGGCCCGTAGTTCACTTAAACTTCAAGAACAAAAAATTGGCGAATGGTACTGTTTGGATGCTTTGCATATATGTTTCTTAGACTATATAGAAGCAATATATACAAACATTTCAACCATCTACCTGTTCCATTCATTGTTCTACTTGTCGAAAGTTACAAATAATTTCCGATAACGGATTAACCATTGGGGCTCATTGTTCACTTAAACTTGAAGAACAAAAAATTGGCGAATTGTACTGTTTGGATGCTTTGCATATATGTCTTTTAGATTATATAGAAGCAATATATACAAAGATTTCAACCGTCTACCTGTTCGATTCATTGTTCTACTTGTCGAAATTTACAAATAATTTCCGATAAAGGATTAACAATGGGGCTCATTGTTCACTTAAACTTGAAGGACAAAAGATTGGCGAATGGTACTGTTTGGATGCTTTGCGTACATGTTTCTTAGACTATATGGAAGCAATATATACAAGGATTTCAACCGTCTACCTGTTCCATTCATTGTTCTACTTGTCGAAAGTTACAAATAATTTCCGATAAAGGATTAACAATGGGGCTCATTGTTCACTTAAACTTGAAGAACAAAAAATTGGCGAATGGTACTGTTTGGATGCTTTGCGTACATGTTTCTTAAACTATATGGAAGCAATATATACAATGATTTCAACCGTCTACCTGTTCCATTCATTGTTCTACTTGTCGAAAGTTACAAATAATTTCCGATAAAGGATTAACAATGGGGCTCATTGTTCACTTAAACTTGAAGAACAAAAAATTGGCGAATGGTACTGTTTGGATGCTTTGCATATATGTTTCTTAGACTATATAGAAGCAATATATACATTGATTTCAACCGTCTACCTGTTCCACTCATTGTTCTACTTGTCGCAAGTTACAAATAATTTCAGTTAAAGTGTTAACAATGGGGCTCGTAGTTCACTTAAACTTGAAGATGAAATAATTGGCGAATTGTACTGTTTGGATGCTTTGCATATATGTTTCTTAGATTATATAGAAGCAATATATACAAAGATTTCAACCGTCTACCTGTTCCATTCATTGTTCTACTTGTCGAAATTTACAAATAATTTCCTTTAAAGTATTAACAATGGGGCTCGTTGTTCACTTAAACTTGAAGAACAAAAAAGTGGCGAATGGTACTGTTTGGATGCTTTGCATATACGTTTCTTAGACTATATAGAAGCAATATATACATTGATTTCAACCGTCTACCTGTTCCATTCATTGTTCTACTTGTCGAAAGTTACAAATAATTTCCGTTAAGGGATTAACAGTGGGGATATTAGTTTACTTAAACTTGAAGAACAAGAAATTGGCGAATTGTACTGTTTGGATGCTTTGCATATATGTTTCTTAGACTATATAGAACCAATATATACAATGATTTCAACCGTCTACCTATTCCATTCATTGTTCTACTTGCCGAAATTTACAAATAATTTCCTTTAAAGGATTAACAATGGGGCTCGTAGTTCACTTAAACTTGAAGGACATAAAATTGGCGAATGGTACTATTTGGATGCTTTGAATATATGTTTCTTATATTATATAGAAGCAATATATACAAATATTTCAACCGTCTACCAGTTCCATTCATTGTTCGACTTGTCGAAAATTACAAATAATTTCCGATAAAGGATTAACCATTGGGGCTCATTGTTCACTTAAACTTGAAGACCAAAAAATTGGCGAATGGTACTGTTTGGATGCTTTGCGTACATGTTTCTTAGACTATATTGAAGCAATATATACAAAGATTTCAACCGTCTACGTGTTCCAATCATTGTTTTACTTGTCGAAATTTACACATAATTTCCTTTAAAGGATTAACAATGGGGCTCGTTGTTAACTTAAACTTGAAGAACAATAAATTGGCGAATTGTACTGTTTGGATGCTTTGCATATATGTTTCTTAGACTATATAGAAGCAATATATACAAAGATTTCAACCGTCTACCTGTTCCATTCATTGTTCTACTTGTCGAAATTTACAAATAATTTCCGATAAAGAATTAACCATTGGGGCTCATTGTTCACTTAAACTTGAAGAACAAAAAATTGGCGAATGGTACTGTTTGGATGCTTTGCATATATGTCTTTTAGATTATATAGAAGCAATATATACAAAGATTTCAACCGTCTACCTGTTCGATTCATTGTTCTACTTGTCGAAATTTACAAATAATTTCCGATAAAGGATTAACAATGGGGCTCATTGTTCACTTAAACTTGAAGGACAAAAGATTGGCGAATGGTACTGTTTGGATGCTTTGCGTACATGTTTCTTAGACTATATGGAAGCAATATATATAAGGATTTCAACCGTCTACCTGTTCCATTCATTGTTCTACTTGTCGAAAGTTACAAATAATTTCCGATAAAGGATTAACAATGGGGCTCATTGTTCACTTAAACTTGAAGAACAAAAAATTGGCGAATGGTACTGTTTGGATGCTTTGCGTACATGTTTCTTAAACTATATGGAAGCAATATATACAATGATTTCAACCGTCTACCTGTTCCATTCATTGTTCTACTTGTCGAAAGTTACAAATAATTTCCGATAAAGGATTAACAATGGGGCTCATTGTTCACTTAAACTTGAAGAACAAAAAATTGGCGAATGGTACTGTTTGGATGCTTTGCATATATGTTTCTTAGACTATATAGAAGCAATATATACATTGATTTCAACCGTCTACCTGTTCCACTCATTGTTCTACTTGTCGCAAGTTACAAATAATTTCCGTTAAAGTGTTAACAATGGGGCTCGTAGTTCACTTAAACTTGAAGATGAAATAATTGGCGAATTGTACTGTTTGGATGCTTTGCATATATGTTTCTTAGATTATATAGAAGCAATATATACAAAGATTTCAACCGTCTACCTGTTCCATTCATTGTTCTACTTGTCGAAATTTACAAATAATTTCCTTTAAAGTATTAACAATGGGGCTCGTTGTTCACTTAAACTTGAAGAACAAAAAAGTGGCGAATGGTACTGTTTGGATGCTTTGCATATACGTTTCTTAGACTATATAGAAGCAATATATACATTGATTTCAACCGTCTACCTGTTCCATTCATTGTTCTACTTGTCGAAAGTTACAAATAATTTCCGTTAAGGGATTAACAGTGGGGATATTAGTTTACTTAAACTTGAAGAACAAGAAATTGGCGAATTGTACTGTATGGATGCTTTGCATATATGTTTCTTAGACTATATAGAAGCAATATATACAATGATTTCAACCGTCTACCTATTCCATTCATTGTTCTACTTGCCGAAATTTACAAATAATTTCCTTTAAAGGATTAACAATGGGGCTCGTAGTTCACTTAAACTTGAAGGACATAAAATTGGCGAATGGTACTATTTGGATGCTTTGAATATATGTTTCTTATATTATATAGAAGCAATATATACAAATATTTCAACCGTCTACCAGTTCCATTCATTGTTCGACTTGTCGAAAATTACAAATAATTTCCGATAAAGGATTAACCATTGGGGCTCATTGTTCACTTAAACTTGAAGACCAAAAAATTGGCGAATGGTACTGTTTGGATGCTTTGCGTACATGTTTCTTAGACTATATTGAAGCAATATATACAAAGATTTCAACCGTCTACGTGTTCCAATCATTGTTTTACTTGTCGAAATTTACACATAATTTCCTTTAAAGGATTAACAATGGGGCTCGTTGTTAACTTAAACTTGAAGAACAATAAATTGGCGAATTGTACTGTTTGGATGCTTTGCATATATGTTTCTTAGACTATATAGAAGCAATATATACAAAGATTTCAACCGTCTACCTGTTCCATTCATTGTTCTACTTGTCGAAATTTACAAATAATTTCCGATAAAGGATTAACCATTGGGGCTCATTGTTCACTTAAACTTGAAGAACAAAAAATTGGCGAATGGTACTGTTTGGATGCTTTGCATATATGTCTTTTAGATTATATAGAAGCAATATATACAAAGATTTCAACCGTCTACCTGTTCGATTCATTGTTCTACTTGTCGAAATTTACAAATAATTTCCGATAAAGGATTAACAATGGGGCTCATTGTTCACTTAAACTTGAAGGACAAAAGATTGGCGAATGGTACTGTTTGGATGCTTTGCGTACATGTTTCTTAGACTATATGGAAGCAATATATACAAGGATTTCAACCGTCTACCTGTTCCATTCATTGTTCTACTTGTCGAAAGTTACAAATAATTTCCGATAAAGGATTAACAATGGGGCTCATTGTTCACTTAAACTTGAAGAACAAAAAATTGGCGAATGGTACTGTTTGGATGCTTTGCGTACATGTTTCTTAAACTATATGGAAGCTATATATACAATGATTTCAACCGTCTACCTGTTCCATTCATTGTTCTACTTGTCGAAAGTTACAAATAATTTCCGATAAAGGATTAACAATGGGGCTCATTGTACACTTAAACTTGAAGAACAAAAAATTGGCGAATGGTACTGTTTGGATGCTTTGCATATATGTTTCTTAGACTATATAGAAGCAATATATACATTGATTTCAACCGTCTACCTGTTCCACTCATTGTTCTACTTGTCGCAAGTTACAAATAATTTCCGTTAAAGTGTTAACAATGGGGCTCGTAGTTCACTTAAACTTGAAGATGAAATAATTGGCGAATTGTACTGTTTGGATGCTTTGCATATATGTTTCTTAGATTATATAGAAGCAATATATACAAAGATTTCAACCGTCTACCTGTTCCATTCATTGTTCTACTTGTCGAAATTTACAAATAATTTCCTTTAAAGGATTAACAATGGGGCTCGTTGTTCACTTAAACTTGAAGAACAAAAAAGTGGCGAATGGTACTGTTTGGATGCTTTGCATATACGTTTCTTAGACTATATAGAAGCAATATATACATTGATTTCAACCGTCTACCTGTTCCATTCATTGTTCTACTTGTCCCAAGTTACAAATAATTTCCGTTAAAGTATTAACAATGGGGCTCGTAGTTCACTTAAACTTGAAGATCAAATAATTGGCGAATTGTACTGTTAGGATGATTTGCATATATGTTTCTTAGAATATATAGAAGCAATATATACAAAGATTTCGACCTTCTACCTGTTCCATTCATTGTTCTACTTGTCGAAAGTTACAAATAATTTCCGATAAAGGATTAACAATGGGGCTCATTGTTCACTTAAACTTGAAGGACAAAAAATTGGCGAATGGTACTGTTTGGATGCTTTGTATATATGTTTCTTAGACTATATGGAAGCAATATATACAAAGATTTCAACCGTCTACGTGTTCCAATCATTGTTCTACTTGTAGAAAGTTACAATTAATTTCCGTTAAAGGATTAACAATGGGGCTCGTAGTTCACTTAAACTTGAAGAACAAAAAATTGGCGAATTGTACTGTTTGGATGCTTTGCATATTTGTTTCGTAGACTATATAGAAGCAATATATACAATGATTTCAACCGTCTACATGATCCATTCATTGTTCTACTTGTCGAAATTTACAAATAATTTCCTTTAAAGGATTAACAATGGGGCTCGTAGTTCATTTAATCATGAAGATGAAATAATTGGCGAATTGTACTGTTTGGATGCTTTTTCATATGTGTCTCTTAGATTATATAGAAGCAATATATACAATAATTTCAACCGTCTACCTGTTCCATTCATTGTTCTACTAGTCGAAATTTACAAATAATTTCCTTTAAAGTATTAACAATGGGGCTCGTAGTTCACTTAAACTTGAAGATCAAATAATTGGCGAATTGTACTGTTTGGATGATATGCAGATATGTTTCTTAGACTATATGGAAGCAATATATACAATGATTTCAATCGTCTACCTATTCCATTCATTGTTCTACTTGCCGAAATTTACAAATAATTTCCTTTAAAGGATTAACAATGGGGCTCGTAGTTCACTGAAACTTGAAGAGCAAAAAATTGGCGAATTGTACTGTTTGGACGCTTTGCATATATGTTCCTTGGACTATATAGAAGCAATATATACAATGATTTCAACCGTCTACGTGTTCCAATCATTGTTCTACTTGTCGAAATTTACAAATAATTTCCTTTAAAGGATTAACAATGGGGCTCGTAGTTCACTTAAACTTGAAGATCAAATAATTGGCGAATTGTACTGTTTGGATGCTTTGCATATATGTTTCTTAGACTATTTAGAAGCAATATATAGAAAGATTTCACCCGTCTACCTGTACTATTCATTGTTCTACTTGTCGAAAGTTACAAATAATTACCGATAAAGGATTAACCATTGGGGCTCATTGTTCACTTAAACTTGAAGAACAAAAAATTGGCGAATTGTACTGTTTGGATGCTTTGCATATATGTTTCTTAGACTATATAGAAGCAATATATACATTGATTTCAACCGTCTACCTGTTCCATTCATTGTTCTACTTGTCGAAAGTTACAAATAATTTCCGATGAAGGATTAACAATGGGGCTCATTGTTCACTTAAACTTGAAGAACAAAAAATTGGCGAATGGTACTGTTTGGATGCTTTGCATATATGTTTCTTAGACTATATAGAAGCAATATATACATTGATTTCAACCGTCTACCTGTTCCATTCATTGTTCTACTTGTCCCAAGTTACAAATATTTTCCGTTAAAGTATTAACAATGGGGCTCGTAGTTCACTTAAACTTGAAGATCAAATAATTGGCGAATTGTACTGTTAGGATGATTTGCATATATGTTTCTTAGAATATATAGAAGCAATATATACAAAGATTTCGACCGTCTACCTGTTCCATTCATTGTTCTACTTGTCGAAAGTTACAAATAATTTCCGATAAAGGATTAACAATGGGGCTCATTGTTCACTTAAACTTGAAGGACAAAAAATTGGCGAATGGTACTGTTTGGATGCTTTGTATATATGTTTCTTAGACTATATGGAAGCAATATATACAAAGATTTCAACCGTCTACGTGTTCCAATCATTGTTCTACTTGTAGAAAGTTACAATTAATTTCCGTTAAAGGATTAACAATGGGGCTCGTAGTTCACTTAAACTTGAAGAACAAAAAATTGGCGAATTGTACTGTTTGGATGCTTTGCATATATGTTTCTTAGACTATATAGAAGCAATGTATACAAAGATTTCAACCGTCTACCTGTTCCATTTATTGTTCTACTTGTCGAAATTTACAAATAATTTCCTTTAAAGGATTAACAATGGGGGCTCATTGTTCACTTAAACTTGAAGAACAAAAAATTGGCGAATTGTACTGTTTGGATGCTTTACATATATGTTTCTTAGACTATATGGAAGCAATATATACAATGATTTCAACCGTCTACCTATTCCATTCATTGTCCTACTTGCCGAAATTTACAAATAATTTCCTTTAAAGGATTAACAATGTGGCTCGTAGTTCACTTAAACTTGAAGAGCAAAAAATTGGCGAATTGTACTGTTTGGACGCTTTGCATATATGTTTCTTAGACTATTTAGAAGCAATATATACATTGATTTCAACCGTCTACCTGTTCCATTCATTGTTCTACTTGTCGGAAGTTACAAATAATTTTCGTTAAAGTATTAACAATGGGGCTCGTTGTTCACTTAAACATGAAGATGAAATAATTGGCGAATTGTACTGTTTGGATGCTATGCATATATGTTTCTTAGATTATATAGAAGCAATATATACAAAGATTTCAACCGTCTACCTGTTCCATTCATTGTTCTACTTGTTGAAAGTTACAAATAATTTCCGATAAAGGATTAACCATTGGGGCTCATTGTTCACTTAAACTGGAGGAACAAAAAATTGGCGAATGGTACTGTTTGGATGCTTTGCATATATATTTCTTAGACTATTTAGAAGCAATATATAGAAAGATTTCACCCGTCTACCTGTACTATTCATTGATCTACTTGTAGAAAGCTACAAATAATTTCCATTTCATGATTATCAATGGAGCTCGCTGTTCACTTAAACATGAAGATGAAATAATTGGCGAATTGTACTGTTTGGATGCTATGCATATATGTTTCTTAGATTATATAGAAGCAATATATACAAAGATTTCAACAGTCTACCTGTTTCATTCATTGTTCTACTTGTCGAAAGTTACAAATAAATTCCTTTAAAGGATTAACAATGGGGCTCGTAGTTCACTTAATCTTGAAGAACAAAAAATTGGCGAATGGTACTGTTTGGATGCTTTGCATATATGTTTCTTATACTATATAGAAGCAATAAATACAAAGATTTCAACCGTCTACCTGTTCCATTCATTGTTCTACTTGTCGAAAATTACAAATAATTTCCGATAAAGGATTAACCATTGGGGCTCATTGTTCACTTAAACTTGAAGAACAAAAAATTGGCGAATGGTACTGTTTGGATGCTTTGCGTACATGTTTCTTAGACTATATGGAAGCAATATATACAAAGATTTCAACCGTCTACCTGTTCCATTCATTGTTCTACTTGTCGAAAATTACAAATAATTTCCGATAAAGGATTAACCATTGGGGCTCATTGTTCACTAAAACTTGAAGAACAAAAAATTGGCGAATTGTACTGCTTAGATGCTTTGCATATATGTTTCTTAGACTATATAGAAGCAATATATACATTGATTTCAACCGTCTACCTGTTCCATTCATTGTACTACTTGTCGAAAGTTACAAATAAATTCCTTTACAGGATTAACAATGTGGCTCGTTGTTCACTTAAACTTGAAGAACAATAAATTGGCAAATTGTACTGATTTGATGCTTTGCATATATGTTTCTTAGACTATATAGAAGCAATATATACAATGATTTCAACCGTCTACCTGTTCCATTCATTGTTCTACTTGTCGAAAATTACAAATAATTTCCGATAAAGGATTAACCATTGGGGCTCATTGTTCACTAAAACTTGAAGAACAAAAAATTGGCGAATTGTACTGTTTAGATGCTTTGCATATATGTTTCTTAGACTATATAGAAGCAATATATACATTGATTTCAACCGTCTACCTGTTCCATTCATTGTTCTACTTGTCGAAAGTTACAAATAATTTCTGTTAAAGGATTAACAATGGGAATCGTAGTTCACTTAAACTTGAAGTACAAAAAATTGGCGAATTGCATTGTTTGGATGCTTTGCATATATGTTTCTTAGACTATATAGAAGCAATATATACAATGATTTCAACCGTCTTCCTGCTCCATTCATTGTTCTACTTGTAGAAAGTTACAAATAATTTCCATTTAAAGGATTAACAATGGGGCTCGTTGTTCACTTAAACTTGAAGAACAATAAATTGGCGAATTGTACTGTTTGGATGCTTTGCATATATATTTCTTAAACTATATAGAAGCAATATATACAAAGATTTCAACCGTCTACCTGTTCCATTCATTGTTCTACTTGTCGAAAGTTACAAATAATTTCCGATAATGGATTAACCATTGGGTCTCATTGTTCACTTATACTTGAAGAACAAAAAATTGGCGAATTGTACTGTTTGGATGCTTTGCATATATGTTTCTTAGACTATATAGAAGCAATATCTACAATGATTTCAACCGTCTACCTGTTCCATTCATTGTTCTACTTGTCGAAATTTACAAATAATTTCCTTTAAAGGAATAACAATGGGGCTCGTTGTTCACTTAAACTTGAAGAACAATAAATTGGCGAATTGTACAGCTTGGATGCTTTGCATATATGTATCTTAGACTATATAGAAGCAATATATAGCAAGATTTCACTCGTCTACCTGTAATATTCATTGTTCTACTTGTAGAAACTTACAAATAATTTCCGTTTCAAGATTGTCAATGGGGCTCGTTGTTCACTTAAACTTGAAGAACAAAGAATTGGCGAATGGTACAGTTTGGATCCTTTGCATATATGTTTCTTAGACTATATAGAAGCAATAGATACAAAGATTTCAACCGTCTACCTTTTCCATTCATTGTTCTTCTTGTCGAAAGTTACAAATAATTTCCGATAACGGATTAACCATTGGTGCTCATTGTTCACTTAAACTTGAAGAACAAAAAATTGGCGAATTGTACTGTTTGGATGCTTTGCATATATGTTTCTTAGATTATATAGAAGCAATATATACAAAGATTTCAACCGTCTACCTGTTCGATTCATTGTTCTACTTGTCGAAAGTTACAAATAATATCCGATAAAGGATTAACAATGGGGCTCATTGTTCACTTAAACTTGAAGGACAAAGAATTGGCGAATGGTACTGTTTGGATGCTTTGCGTACATGTTTCTCAGACTATATGGAAGCAATATATACAAGGATTTCAACCGTGTACCTGTTCCATTCATTGTTCTACTTGTCGAAAGTTACAAATAATTTCCGATAAAGGATTAACAATGGGGCTCATTGTTCACTTAAACTTGAAGAACAAAAAATTGGCGAATGGTACTGTTTGGATGCTTTGCATATATGTTTCTTAGACTATATAGAAGCAATATATACATTGATTTCAACCGTCTACCTGTTCCACTCATTGTTCTACTTGTCGCAAGTTACAAATAATTTCCGTTAAAGTGTTAACAATGGGGCTCGTAGTTCACTTAAACTTGAAGATGAAATAATTGGCGAATTGTACTGTTTGGATGCTTTGCATATATGTTTCTTAGATTATATAGAAGCAATATATACAAAGATTTCAACCGTCTACCTGTTCCATTCATTGTTCGACTTGTCGAAAATTACAAATAATTTCCGATAAAGGATTAACCATTGGGGCTCATTGTTCACTTAAACTTGAAGACCAAAAAATTGGCGAATGGTACTGTTTGGATGATTTGCATATATGTTTCTTAGACTTTATAGAAGCAATATATACAAAGATTTCAACCGTCTACCTGTTCCATTCATTGTTCTACTTGTCGAAAGTTACAAATAATTTCCGTTAAGGGATTAACAATGGGGATCGTAGTTTACTTAAACTTGAAGAACAAGAAATTGGCGAATTGTACTGTTTGGATGCTTTGCATATATGTTTCTTAGACTATATAGAAGCAATATATACAATGATTTCAACCGTCTACCTATTCCATTCATTGTTCTACTTGACGAAATTTACAAATAATTTCCTTTAAAGGATTAACAATGGGGCTCGTAGTTCACTTAAACTTGAAGAACAAAAAATTGGCGAATGGTACTATTTGGATGCTTTGAATATATGTTTCTTATATTATATAGAAGCAATATATACAAATATTTCAACCGTCTACCGGTTCCATTCATTGTTCGACTTGTCGAAAATTACAAATAATTTCCGATAAAGGATTAACCATTGGGGCTCATTGTTCACTTAAACTTGAAGACCAAAAAATTGGCGAATGGTACTGTTTGGATGATTTGCATATATGTTTCTTAGACTTTATAGAAGCAATATATACAAAGATTTCAACCGTCTACCTGTTCCATTCATTATTCTACTTGTCGAAAGTTACAAATAATTTCCGTTAAGGGATTAACAATGGGGATCATAGTTTACTTAAACTTGAAGAACAAGAAATTGGCGAATTGTACTGTTTGGATGCTTTGCATATATGTTTCTTAGACTATATAGAAGCAATATATACAATGATTTCAACCGTCTACCTATTCCATTCATTGTTCTACTTGCCGAAATTTACAAATAATTTCCTTTAAAGGATTAACAATGGGGCGCGTAGTTCACTTAAACTTGAAGAACAAAAAATTGGCGAATGGTACTATTTGGATGCTTTGAATATATGTTTCTTATATTATATAGAAGCAATATATACAAATATTTCAACCGTCTACCTGTTCCATTCATTGTTCGACTTGTCGAAAGTTACAAATAATTTCCGATAAAGGATTAACAATGGGGATCATTGTTCACTTAAACTTGAAGAACAAAAAATTGGCGAATGGTACTGTTTGGATGCTTTGCATATATGTTTCTTAGACTATATGGAAGCAATATATACAAAGATTTCAACCGTCTACATGATCCATTCATTGTTCTACTTGTCGAAATTTACAAATAATTTCCTTTAAAGGATTAACAATGGGGCTCGTAGTTCACTTAAACTTGAAGAACAAAAAATTGGCGAATGGTACTGTTTGGATGCTTTGCGTACATGTTTCTAAAACTATATGGAAGCAATATATACAATGATTTCAACAGTCTACCTGTTCCATTCATTGTTCTACTTGTCGAAAGTTACAAATAATTACCGATAAAGGACTAACCATTGGGGCTCATTGTTCACTTAAACTTGAAGAACAAAAAATTGGCAAATTTTACTGTTTGGATGCTTTGCATATACGTTTTTTAGATTATATAGAAGCAATATATACAAAGATTTCAACCGTCTACCTGTTCCACTCATTGTTCTACTTGTCGCAAGTTACAAATAATTTGCGATAACGGATTAACCATTGGGGCTCATTGTTCACTTAAACTTGAAGAACAAAAAATTGGCGAATTGTACTGTTTGGATGCTTTGCATAAATGTTTCTTAGACTATATAGAAGCAATATATAGCAAGATTTCACTCGTCTACCTGTAATATTCATTGTTCTACTTGTAGAAACTTACAAATAATTTCCGTTTCAAGATTGTCAATGGGGCTCGTTGTTCACTTAAACTTGAAGAACAAAGAATTGGCGAATGGTACAGTTTGGATCCTTTGCATATATGTTTCTTAGACTATATAGAAGCAATATATACAAAGATTTCAACCGTCTGGGTTAGGTACCTGTTCCATTCATTGTTCTACTTGTCGAAAATTACAAATAATTTCCGATAAAGGATTAACGATTGGGGCTCATTGTTCACTTAAACTTGAAGAACAAAAAATTGGCGAATGGTACTGTTTGGATGCTTTCCGTACATGTTTCTTAGACTATATGGAAGCAATATATAAAATGATTTCAACCGTCTACGTGTTCCAATCATTGTCCTACTTGTCGAAATTTACAAATAATTTCCTTTAAAGGATTAACAATGTGGCTCGTTGTTCACTTAAACTTGAAGAAAAATAAATTGGCAAATTGTACTGATTTGATGTTTTGCATATACGTTTCTTAGACTATATAGAAGCAATATATACAAGGTCTCAACCGTCTACCTGTTCTATTCATTGTTCTACTCGTAGAAAGTTACAAATAATTTCCGTTAAAGGATTAACAATGGGGTTCGTAGTTCATTTAAACTTGAAGAACATAAAATTGGCGAATTGTACTGTTTGGATGATTTGCATATATGTTTCTTAGACCTTATAGAAGCAATATATACAAAGATCTCAACCGTCTACCTGTTCCATTCATTGTTCTACTTGTCGAAAGATACAAATAATTTCCGATAAAGGATTAACCATTGGGGCTCATTGTTCACTTATACTTGAAGAACAAAAAATTGGCGAATTGTACTGTTTGGATTCTTTGCATATATGTTTCTTAGACTATATAGAAGCAATATATAGAAAGATTTCAACCATCTACATGTTCCATTCATTGTTCTACTTGTCGAAAATTACAAATAATTTCCGATAAAGGACTAACAATGGGGCTCATTATTCACTTAAACTTGAAGAACAAAAAATTGGCGAATGGTACTATTTGGATGCTTTGTATATATGTTTCTTAGACTATACAGAAGCAATAGATACAAAGATTTCAACCGTCTACCTTTTCCATTCATTGTTCTTCTTGTCGAAAGTTACAAATAATTTCCGATAACGGATTAACCATTGGTGCTCATTGTTCACTTAAACTTGAAGAACAAAAAATTGGCGAATTGTACTGTTTGGATGCTTTGCATATATGTTTCTTAGATTATATAGAAGCAATATATACAAAGATTTCAACCGTCTACCTGTTCGATTCATTGTTCTACTTGTCGAAAGTTACAAATAATATCCGATAAAGGATTAACAATGGGGCTCATTGTTCACTTAAACTTGAAGGACAAAGAATTGGCGAATGGTACTGTTTGGATGCTTTGCGTACATGTTTCTTAGACTATATGGAAGCAATATATACAAGGATTTCAACCGTGTACCTGTTCCATTCATTGTTCTACTTGTCGAAAGTTACAAATAATTTCCGATAAAGGATTAACAATGGGGCTCATTGTTCACTTAAACTTGAAGAACAAAAAATTGGCGAATGGTACTGTTTGGATGCTTTGCATATATGTTTCTTAGACTATATAGAAGCAATATATACATTGATTTCAACCGTCTACCTGTTCCACTCATTGTTCTACTTGTCGCAAGTTACAAATAATTTCCGTTAAAGTGTTAACAATGGGGCTCGTAGTTCACTTAAACTTGAAGATGAAATAATTGGCGAATTGTACTGTTTGGATGCTTTGCATATATGTTTCTTAGATTATATAGAAGCAATATATACAAAGATTTCAACCGTCTACCTGTTCCATTCATTGTTCTACTTGTCAAAATTTACAAATAATTTCCTTTAAAGGATTAACAATGGGGCTCGTTGTTCACTTAAACTTGAAGAACAAAAAAGTGGCGAATGGTACTGTTTGGATGCTTTGCATATATGTTTCTTAGACTATATAGAAGCAATATATACATTGATTTCAACCGTCTACCTGTTCCATTCATTGTTCTACTTGTCGAAAGTTACAAATAATTTCCGTTAAGGGATTAACAATGGGGATCGTAGTTTACTTAAACTTGAAGAACAAGAAATTGGCGAATTGTACTGTTTGGATGCTTTGCATATATGTTTCTTAGACTATATAGAAGCAATATATACAATGATTTCAACCGTCTACCTATTCCATTCATTGTTCTACTTGCCGAAATTTACAAATAATTTCCTTTAAAGGATTAACAATGGGGCTCGTAGTTCACTTAAACTTGAAGAACAAAAAATTGGCGAATGGTACTATTTGGATGCTTTGAATATATGTTTCTTATATTATATAGAAGCAATATATACAAATATTTCAACCGTCTACCAGTTCCATTCATTGTTCGACTTGTCGAAAATTACAAATAATTTCCGATAAAGGATTAACCATTGGGGCTCATTGTTCACTTAAACTTGAAGACCAAAAAATTGGCGAATGGTACTGTTTGGATGATTTGCATATATGTTTCTTAGACTTTATAGAAGCAATATATACAAAGATTTCAACCGTCTACCTGTTCCATTCATTATTCTACTTGTCGAAAGTTACAAATAATTTCCGTTAAGGGATTAACAATGGGGATCATAGTTTACTTAAACTTGAAGAACAAGAAATTGGCGAATTGTACTGTTTGGATGCTTTGCATATATGTTTCTTAGACTATATAGAAGCAATATATACAATGATTTCAACCGTCTACCTATTCCATTCATTGTTCTACTTGCCGAAATTTACAAATAATTTCCTTTAAAGGATAAACAATGGGGCTCGTAGTTCACTTAAACTTGAAGAACAAAAAATTGGCGAATGGTACTATTTGGATGCTTTGAATATATGTTTATTATATTATATAGAAGCAATATATACAAATATTTCAACCGTCTACCTGTTCCATTCATTGTTCGACTTGTCGAAAATTACAAATAATTTCCGATAAAGGATTAACCATTGGGGCTCATTGTTCACTTAAACTTGAAGACCAAAAAATTGGCGAATGGTACTGTTTGGATGCTTTGCGTACATGTTTCTTAGACTATATGGAAGCAATATATACAAAGATTTCAACCGTCTACGTGTACCAATCATTGTTCTACTTGTCGAAATTTACACATAATTTCCTTTAAAGGATTAACAATGGGGCTCGTTGTTAACTTAAACTTGAAGAACAATAAATTGGCGAATTGTACTGTTTGGATGCTTTGCATATATGTTTCTTAGACTATATAGAAGCAATATATACAATAATTTCAACAGTCTACCTGTTCCATTCATTGTTCTACTTGTCGAAATTTACAAATAATTTCCTTTAAAGGATTAACAATGGGGCCCGTAGTTCACTTAAACTTCAAGAACAAAAAATTGGCGAATGGTACTGTTTGGATGCTTTGCATATATGTTTCTTAGACTATATAGAAGCAATATATACAAACATTTCAACCATCTACCTGTTCCATTCATTGTTCTACTTGTCGAAAGTTACAAATAATTTCCGATAACGGATTAACCATTGGGGCTCATTGTTCACTTAAACTTGAAGAACAAAAAATTGGCGAATTGTACTGTTTGGATGCTTTGCATATATGTCTTTTAGATTATATAGAAGCAATATATACAAAGATTTCAACCGTCTACCTGTTCGATTCATTGTTCTACTTGTCGAAATTTACAAATAATTTCCGATAAAGGATTAACAATGGGGCTCATTGTTCACTTAAACTTGAAGGACAAAAGATTGGCGAATGGTACTGTTTGGATGCTTTGCGTACATGTTTCTTAGACTATATGGAAGCAATATATACAAGGATTTCAACCGTCTACCTGTTCCATTCATTGTTCTACTTGTCGAAAGTTACAAATAATTTCCGATAAAGGATTAACAATGGGGCTCATTGTTCACTTAAACTTGAAGAACAAAAAATTGGCGAATGGTACTGTTTGGATGCTTTGCGTACATGTTTCTTAAACTATATGGAAGCAATATATACAATGATTTCAACCGTCTACCTGTTCCATTCATTGTTCTACTTGTCGAAAGTTACAAATAATTTCCGATAAAGGATTAACAATGGGGCTCATTGTTCACTTAAACTTGAAGAACAAAAAATTGGCGAATGGTACTGTTTGGATGCTTTGCATATATGTTTCTTAGACTATATAGAAGCAATATATACATTGATTTCAACCGTCTACCTGTTCCACTCATTGTTCTACTTGTCGCAAGTTACAAATAATTTCAGTTAAAGTGTTAACAATGGGGCTCGTAGTTCACTTAAACTTGAAGATGAAATAATTGGCGAATTGTACTGTTTGGATGCTTTGCATATATGTTTCTTAGATTATATAGAAGCAATATATACAAAGATTTCAACCGTCTACCTGTTCCATTCATTGTTCTACTTGTCGAAATTTACAAATAATTTCCTTTAAAGTATTAACAATGGGGCTCGTTGTTCACTTAAACTTGAAGAACAAAAAAGTGGCGAATGGTACTGTTTGGATGCTTTGCATATACGTTTCTTAGACTATATAGAAGCAATATATACATTGATTTCAACCGTCTACCTGTTCCATTCATTGTTCTACTTGTCGAAAGTTACAAATAATTTCCGTTAAGGGATTAACAGTGGGGATATTAGTTTACTTAAACTTGAAGAACAAGAAATTGGCGAATTGTACTGTTTGGATGCTTTGCATATATGTTTCTTAGACTATATAGAACCAATATATACAATGATTTCAACCGTCTACCTATTCCATTCATTGTTCTACTTGCCGAAATTTACAAATAATTTCCTTTAAAGGATTAACAATGGGGCTCGTAGTTCACTTAAACTTGAAGGACATAAAATTGGCGAATGGTACTATTTGGATGCTTTGAATATATGTTTCTTATATTATATAGAAGCAATATATACAAATATTTCAACCGTCTACCAGTTCCATTCATTGTTCGACTTGTCGAAAATTACAAATAATTTCCGATAAAGGATTAACCATTGGGGCTCATTGTTCACTTAAACTTGAAGACCAAAAAATTGGCGAATGGTACTGTTTGGATGCTTTGCGTACATGTTTCTTAGACTATATTGAAGCAATATATACAAAGATTTCAACCGTCTACGTGTTCCAATCATTGTTTTACTTGTCGAAATTTACACATAATTTCCTTTAAAGGATTAACAATGGGGCTCGTTGTTAACTTAAACTTGAAGAACAATAAATTGGCGAATTGTACTGTTTGGATGCTTTGCATATATGTTTCTTAGACTATATAGAAGCAATATATACAAAGATTTCAACCGTCTACCTGTTCCATTCATTGTTCTACTTGTCGAAATTTACAAATAATTTCCGATAAAGAATTAACCATTGGGGCTCATTGTTCACTTAAACTTGAAGAACAAAAAATTGGCGAATGGTACTGTTTGGATGCTTTGCATATATGTCTTTTAGATTATATAGAAGCAATATATACAAAGATTTCAACCGTCTACCTGTTCGATTCATTGTTCTACTTGTCGAAATTTACAAATAATTTCCGATAAAGGATTAACAATGGGGCTCATTGTTCACTTAAACTTGAAGGACAAAAGATTGGCGAATGGTACTGTTTGGATGCTTTGCGTACATGTTTCTTAGACTATATGGAAGCAATATATATAAGGATTTCAACCGTCTACCTGTTCCATTCATTGTTCTACTTGTCGAAAGTTACAAATAATTTCCGATAAAGGATTAACAATGGGGCTCATTGTTCACTTAAACTTGAAGAACAAAAAATTGGCGAATGGTACTGTTTGGATGCTTTGCGTACATGTTTCTTAAACTATATGGAAGCAATATATACAATGATTTCAACCGTCTACCTGTTCCATTCATTGTTCTACTTGTCGAAAGTTACAAATAATTTCCGATAAAGGATTAACAATGGGGCTCATTGTTCACTTAAACTTGAAGAACAAAAAATTGGCGAATGGTACTGTTTGGATGCTTTGCATATATGTTTCTTAGACTATATAGAAGCAATATATACATTGATTTCAACCGTCTACCTGTTCCACTCATTGTTCTACTTGTCGCAAGTTACAAATAATTTCCGTTAAAGTGTTAACAATGGGGCTCGTAGTTCACTTAAACTTGAAGATGAAATAATTGGCGAATTGTACTGTTTGGATGCTTTGCATATATGTTTCTTAGATTATATAGAAGCAATATATACAAAGATTTCAACCGTCTACCTGTTCCATTCATTGTTCTACTTGTCGAAATTTACAAATAATTTCCTTTAAAGTATTAACAATGGGGCTCGTTGTTCACTTAAACTTGAAGAACAAAAAAGTGGCGAATGGTACTGTTTGGATGCTTTGCATATACGTTTCTTAGACTATATAGAAGCAATATATACATTGATTTCAACCGTCTACCTGTTCCATTCATTGTTCTACTTGTCGAAAGTTACAAATAATTTCCGTTAAGGGATTAACAGTGGGGATATTAGTTTACTTAAACTTGAAGAACAAGAAATTGGCGAATTGTACTGTATGGATGCTTTGCATATATGTTTCTTAGACTATATAGAAGCAATATATACAATGATTTCAACCGTCTACCTATTCCATTCATTGTTCTACTTGCCGAAATTTACAAATAATTTCCTTTAAAGGATTAACAATGGGGCTCGTAGTTCACTTAAACTTGAAGGACATAAAATTGGCGAATGGTACTATTTGGATGCTTTGAATATATGTTTCTTATATTATATAGAAGCAATATATACAAATATTTCAACCGTCTACCAGTTCCATTCATTGTTCGACTTGTCGAAAATTACAAATAATTTCCGATAAAGGATTAACCATTGGGGCTCATTGTTCACTTAAACTTGAAGACCAAAAAATTGGCGAATGGTACTGTTTGGATGCTTTGCGTACATGTTTCTTAGACTATATTGAAGCAATATATACAAAGATTTCAACCGTCTACGTGTTCCAATCATTGTTTTACTTGTCGAAATTTACACATAATTTCCTTTAAAGGATTAACAATGGGGCTCGTTGTTAACTTAAACTTGAAGAACAATAAATTGGCGAATTGTACTGTTTGGATGCTTTGCATATATGTTTCTTAGACTATATAGAAGCAATATATACAAAGATTTCAACCGTCTACCTGTTCCATTCATTGTTCTACTTGTCGAAATTTACAAATAATTTCCGATAAAGGATTAACCATTGGGGCTCATTGTTCACTTAAACTTGAAGAACAAAAAATTGGCGAATGGTACTGTTTGGATGCTTTGCATATATGTCTTTTAGATTATATAGAAGCAATATATACAAAGATTTCAACCGTCTACCTGTTCGATTCATTGTTCTACTTGTCGAAATTTACAAATAATTTCCGATAAAGGATTAACAATGGGGCTCATTGTTCACTTAAACTTGAAGGACAAAAGATTGGCGAATGGTACTGTTTGGATGCTTTGCGTACATGTTTCTTAGACTATATGGAAGCAATATATACAAGGATTTCAACCGTCTACCTGTTCCATTCATTGTTCTACTTGTCGAAAGTTACAAATAATTTCCGATAAAGGATTAACAATGGGGCTCATTGTTCACTTAAACTTGAAGAACAAAAAATTGGCGAATGGTACTGTTTGGATGCTTTGCGTACATGTTTCTTAAACTATATGGAAGCTATATATACAATGATTTCAACCGTCTACCTGTTCCATTCATTGTTCTACTTGTCGAAAGTTACAAATAATTTCCGATAAAGGATTAACAATGGGGCTCATTGTACACTTAAACTTGAAGAACAAAAAATTGGCGAATGGTACTGTTTGGATGCTTTGCATATATGTTTCTTAGACTATATAGAAGCAATATATACATTGATTTCAACCGTCTACCTGTTCCACTCATTGTTCTACTTGTCGCAAGTTACAAATAATTTCCGTTAAAGTGTTAACAATGGGGCTCGTAGTTCACTTAAACTTGAAGATGAAATAATTGGCGAATTGTACTGTTTGGATGCTTTGCATATATGTTTCTTAGATTATATAGAAGCAATATATACAAAGATTTCAACCGTCTACCTGTTCCATTCATTGTTCTACTTGTCGAAATTTACAAATAATTTCCTTTAAAGGATTAACAATGGGGCTCGTTGTTCACTTAAACTTGAAGAACAAAAAAGTGGCGAATGGTACTGTTTGGATGCTTTGCATATACGTTTCTTAGACTATATAGAAGCAATATATACATTGATTTCAACCGTCTACCTGTTCCATTCATTGTTCTACTTGTCCCAAGTTACAAATAATTTCCGTTAAAGTATTAACAATGGGGCTCGTAGTTCACTTAAACTTGAAGATCAAATAATTGGCGAATTGTACTGTTAGGATGATTTGCATATATGTTTCTTAGAATATATAGAAGCAATATATACAAAGATTTCGACCTTCTACCTGTTCCATTCATTGTTCTACTTGTCGAAAGTTACAAATAATTTCCGATAAAGGATTAACAATGGGGCTCATTGTTCACTTAAACTTGAAGGACAAAAAATTGGCGAATGGTACTGTTTGGATGCTTTGTATATATGTTTCTTAGACTATATGGAAGCAATATATACAAAGATTTCAACCGTCTACGTGTTCCAATCATTGTTCTACTTGTAGAAAGTTACAATTAATTTCCGTTAAAGGATTAACAATGGGGCTCGTAGTTCACTTAAACTTGAAGAACAAAAAATTGGCGAATTGTACTGTTTGGATGCTTTGCATATTTGTTTCGTAGACTATATAGAAGCAATATATACAATGATTTCAACCGTCTACATGATCCATTCATTGTTCTACTTGTCGAAATTTACAAATAATTTCCTTTAAAGGATTAACAATGGGGCTCGTAGTTCATTTAATCATGAAGATGAAATAATTGGCGAATTGTACTGTTTGGATGCTTTTTCATATGTGTCTCTTAGATTATATAGAAGCAATATATACAATAATTTCAACCGTCTACCTGTTCCATTCATTGTTCTACTAGTCGAAATTTACAAATAATTTCCTTTAAAGTATTAACAATGGGGCTCGTAGTTCACTTAAACTTGAAGATCAAATAATTGGCGAATTGTACTGTTTGGATGATATGCAGATATGTTTCTTAGACTATATGGAAGCAATATATACAATGATTTCAATCGTCTACCTATTCCATTCATTGTTCTACTTGCCGAAATTTACAAATAATTTCCTTTAAAGGATTAACAATGGGGCTCGTAGTTCACTGAAACTTGAAGAGCAAAAAATTGGCGAATTGTACTGTTTGGACGCTTTGCATATATGTTCCTTGGACTATATAGAAGCAATATATACAATGATTTCAACCGTCTACGTGTTCCAATCATTGTTCTACTTGTCGAAATTTACAAATAATTTCCTTTAAAGGATTAACAATGGGGCTCGTAGTTCACTTAAACTTGAAGATCAAATAATTGGCGAATTGTACTGTTTGGATGCTTTGCATATATGTTTCTTAGACTATTTAGAAGCAATATATAGAAAGATTTCACCCGTCTACCTGTACTATTCATTGTTCTACTTGTCGAAAGTTACAAATAATTACCGATAAAGGATTAACCATTGGGGCTCATTGTTCACTTAAACTTGAAGAACAAAAAATTGGCGAATTGTACTGTTTGGATGCTTTGCATATATGTTTCTTAGACTATATAGAAGCAATATATACATTGATTTCAACCGTCTACCTGTTCCATTCATTGTTCTACTTGTCGAAAGTTACAAATAATTTCCGATGAAGGATTAACAATGGGGCTCATTGTTCACTTAAACTTGAAGAACAAAAAATTGGCGAATGGTACTGTTTGGATGCTTTGCATATATGTTTCTTAGACTATATAGAAGCAATATATACATTGATTTCAACCGTCTACCTGTTCCATTCATTGTTCTACTTGTCCCAAGTTACAAATATTTTCCGTTAAAGTATTAACAATGGGGCTCGTAGTTCACTTAAACTTGAAGATCAAATAATTGGCGAATTGTACTGTTAGGATGATTTGCATATATGTTTCTTAGAATATAGAGAAGCAATATATACAAAGATTTCGACCGTCTACCTGTTCCATTCATTGTTCTACTTGTCGAAAGTTACAAATAATTTCCGATAAAGGATTAACAATGGGGCTCATTGTTCACTTAAACTTGAAGGACAAAAAATTGGCGAATGGTACTGTTTGGATGCTTTGTATATATGTTTCTTAGACTATATGGAAGCAATATATACAAAGATTTCAACCGTCTACGTGTTCCAATCATTGTTCTACTTGTAGAAAGTTACAATTAATTTCCGTTAAAGGATTAACAATGGGGCTCGTAGTTCACTTAAACTTGAAGAACAAAAAATTGGCGAATTGTACTGTTTGGATGCTTTGCATATATGTTTCTTAGACTATATAGAAGCAATGTATACAAAGATTTCAACCGTCTACCTGTTCCATTTATTGTTCTACTTGTCGAAATTTACAAATAATTTCCTTTAAAGGATTAACAATGGGGGCTCATTGTTCACTTAAACTTGAAGAACAAAAAATTGGCGAATTGTACTGTTTGGATGCTTTACATATATGTTTCTTAGACTATATGGAAGCAATATATACAATGATTTCAACCGTCTACCTATTCCATTCATTGTCCTACTTGCCGAAATTTACAAATAATTTCCTTTAAAGGATTAACAATGTGGCTCGTAGTTCACTTAAACTTGAAGAGCAAAAAATTGGCGAATTGTACTGTTTGGACGCTTTGCATATATGTTTCTTAGACTATTTAGAAGCAATATATACATTGATTTCAACCGTCTACCTGTTCCATTCATTGTTCTACTTGTCGGAAGTTACAAATAATTTTCGTTAAAGTATTAACAATGGGGCTCGTTGTTCACTTAAACATGAAGATGAAATAATTGGCGAATTGTACTGTTTGGATGCTATGCATATATGTTTCTTAGATTATATAGAAGCAATATATACAAAGATTTCAACCGTCTACCTGTTCCATTCATTGTTCTACTTGTTGAAAGTTACAAATAATTTCCGATAAAGGATTAACCATTGGGGCTCATTGTTCACTTAAACTGGAGGAACAAAAAATTGGCGAATGGTACTGTTTGGATGCTTTGCATATATATTTCTTAGACTATTTAGAAGCAATATATAGAAAGATTTCACCCGTCTACCTGTACTATTCATTGATCTACTTGTAGAAAGCTACAAATAATTTCCATTTCATGATTATCAATGGAGCTCGCTGTTCACTTAAACATGAAGATGAAATAATTGGCGAATTGTACTGTTTGGATGCTATGCATATATGTTTCTTAGATTATATAGAAGCAATATATACAAAGATTTCAACAGTCTACCTGTTTCATTCATTGTTCTACTTGTCGAAAGTTACAAATAATTTCCTTTAAAGGATAAACAATGGGGCTCGTAGTTCACTTAAACTTGAAGAACAAAAAATTGGCGAATGGTACTATTTGGATGCTTTGAATATATGTTTATTATATTATATAGAAGCAATATATACAAATATTTCAACCGTCTACCTGTTCCATTCATTGTTCGACTTGTCGAAAATTACAAATAATTTCCGATAAAGGATTAACCATTGGGGCTCATTGTTCACTTAAACTTGAAGACCAAAAAATTGGCGAATGGTACTGTTTGGATGCTTTGCGTACATGTTTCTTAGACTATATGGAAGCAATATATACAAAGATTTCAACCGTCTACGTGTACCAATCATTGTTCTACTTGTCGAAATTTACACATAATTTCCTTTAAAGGATTAACAATGGGGCTCGTTGTTAACTTAAACTTGAAGAACAATAAATTGGCGAATTGTACTGTTTGGATGCTTTGCATATATGTTTCTTAGACTATATAGAAGCAATATATACAATAATTTCAACAGTCTACCTGTTCCATTCATTGTTCTACTTGTCGAAATTTACAAATAATTTCCTTTAAAGGATTAACAATGGGGCCCGTAGTTCACTTAAACTTCAAGAACAAAAAATTGGCGAATGGTACTGTTTGGATGCTTTGCATATATGTTTCTTAGACTATATAGAAGCAATATATACAAACATTTCAACCATCTACCTGTTCCATTCATTGTTCTACTTGTCGAAAGTTACAAATAATTTCCGATAACGGATTAACCATTGGGGCTCATTGTTCACTTAAACTTGAAGAACAAAAAATTGGCGAATTGTACTGTTTGGATGCTTTGCATATATGTCTTTTAGATTATATAGAAGCAATATATACAAAGATTTCAACCGTCTACCTGTTCGATTCATTGTTCTACTTGTCGAAATTTACAAATAATTTCCGATAAAGGATTAACAATGGGGCTCATTGTTCACTTAAACTTGAAGGACAAAAGATTGGCGAATGGTACTGTTTGGATGCTTTGCGTACATGTTTCTTAGACTATATGGAAGCAATATATACAAGGATTTCAACCGTCTACCTGTTCCATTCATTGTTCTACTTGTCGAAAGTTACAAATAATTTCCGATAAAGGATTAACAATGGGGCTCATTGTTCACTTAAACTTGAAGAACAAAAAATTGGCGAATGGTACTGTTTGGATGCTTTGCGTACATGTTTCTTAAACTATATGGAAGCAATATATACAATGATTTCAACCGTCTACCTGTTCCATTCATTGTTCTACTTGTCGAAAGTTACAAATAATTTCCGATAAAGGATTAACAATGGGGCTCATTGTTCACTTAAACTTGAAGAACAAAAAATTGGCGAATGGTACTGTTTGGATGCTTTGCATATATGTTTCTTAGACTATATAGAAGCAATATATACATTGATTTCAACCGTCTACCTGTTCCACTCATTGTTCTACTTGTCGCAAGTTACAAATAATTTCAGTTAAAGTGTTAACAATGGGGCTCGTAGTTCACTTAAACTTGAAGATGAAATAATTGGCGAATTGTACTGTTTGGATGCTTTGCATATATGTTTCTTAGATTATATAGAAGCAATATATACAAAGATTTCAACCGTCTACCTGTTCCATTCATTGTTCTACTTGTCGAAATTTACAAATAATTTCCTTTAAAGTATTAACAATGGGGCTCGTTGTTCACTTAAACTTGAAGAACAAAAAAGTGGCGAATGGTACTGTTTGGATGCTTTGCATATACGTTTCTTAGACTATATAGAAGCAATATATACATTGATTTCAACCGTCTACCTGTTCCATTCATTGTTCTACTTGTCGAAAGTTACAAATAATTTCCGTTAAGGGATTAACAGTGGGGATATTAGTTTACTTAAACTTGAAGAACAAGAAATTGGCGAATTGTACTGTTTGGATGCTTTGCATATATGTTTCTTAGACTATATAGAACCAATATATACAATGATTTCAACCGTCTACCTATTCCATTCATTGTTCTACTTGCCGAAATTTACAAATAATTTCCTTTAAAGGATTAACAATGGGGCTCGTAGTTCACTTAAACTTGAAGGACATAAAATTGGCGAATGGTACTATTTGGATGCTTTGAATATATGTTTCTTATATTATATAGAAGCAATATATACAAATATTTCAACCGTCTACCAGTTCCATTCATTGTTCGACTTGTCGAAAATTACAAATAATTTCCGATAAAGGATTAACCATTGGGGCTCATTGTTCACTTAAACTTGAAGACCAAAAAATTGGCGAATGGTACTGTTTGGATGCTTTGCGTACATGTTTCTTAGACTATATTGAAGCAATATATACAAAGATTTCAACCGTCTACGTGTTCCAATCATTGTTTTACTTGTCGAAATTTACACATAATTTCCTTTAAAGGATTAACAATGGGGCTCGTTGTTAACTTAAACTTGAAGAACAATAAATTGGCGAATTGTACTGTTTGGATGCTTTGCATATATGTTTCTTAGACTATATAGAAGCAATATATACAAAGATTTCAACCGTCTACCTGTTCCATTCATTGTTCTACTTGTCGAAATTTACAAATAATTTCCGATAAAGAATTAACCATTGGGGCTCATTGTTCACTTAAACTTGAAGAACAAAAAATTGGCGAATGGTACTGTTTGGATGCTTTGCATATATGTCTTTTAGATTATATAGAAGCAATATATACAAAGATTTCAACCGTCTACCTGTTCGATTCATTGTTCTACTTGTCGAAATTTACAAATAATTTCCGATAAAGGATTAACAATGGGGCTCATTGTTCACTTAAACTTGAAGGACAAAAGATTGGCGAATGGTACTGTTTGGATGCTTTGCGTACATGTTTCTTAGACTATATGGAAGCAATATATATAAGGATTTCAACCGTCTACCTGTTCCATTCATTGTTCTACTTGTCGAAAGTTACAAATAATTTCCGATAAAGGATTAACAATGGGGCTCATTGTTCACTTAAACTTGAAGAACAAAAAATTGGCGAATGGTACTGTTTGGATGCTTTGCGTACATGTTTCTTAAACTATATGGAAGCAATATATACAATGATTTCAACCGTCTACCTGTTCCATTCATTGTTCTACTTGTCGAAAGTTACAAATAATTTCCGATAAAGGATTAACAATGGGGCTCATTGTTCACTTAAACTTGAAGAACAAAAAATTGGCGAATGGTACTGTTTGGATGCTTTGCATATATGTTTCTTAGACTATATAGAAGCAATATATACATTGATTTCAACCGTCTACCTGTTCCACTCATTGTTCTACTTGTCGCAAGTTACAAATAATTTCCGTTAAAGTGTTAACAATGGGGCTCGTAGTTCACTTAAACTTGAAGATGAAATAATTGGCGAATTGTACTGTTTGGATGCTTTGCATATATGTTTCTTAGATTATATAGAAGCAATATATACAAAGATTTCAACCGTCTACCTGTTCCATTCATTGTTCTACTTGTCGAAATTTACAAATAATTTCCTTTAAAGTATTAACAATGGGGCTCGTTGTTCACTTAAACTTGAAGAACAAAAAAGTGGCGAATGGTACTGTTTGGATGCTTTGCATATACGTTTCTTAGACTATATAGAAGCAATATATACATTGATTTCAACCGTCTACCTGTTCCATTCATTGTTCTACTTGTCGAAAGTTACAAATAATTTCCGTTAAGGGATTAACAGTGGGGATATTAGTTTACTTAAACTTGAAGAACAAGAAATTGGCGAATTGTACTGTATGGATGCTTTGCATATATGTTTCTTAGACTATATAGAAGCAATATATACAATGATTTCAACCGTCTACCTATTCCATTCATTGTTCTACTTGCCGAAATTTACAAATAATTTCCTTTAAAGGATTAACAATGGGGCTCGTAGTTCACTTAAACTTGAAGGACATAAAATTGGCGAATGGTACTATTTGGATGCTTTGAATATATGTTTCTTATATTATATAGAAGCAATATATACAAATATTTCAACCGTCTACCAGTTCCATTCATTGTTCGACTTGTCGAAAATTACAAATAATTTCCGATAAAGGATTAACCATTGGGGCTCATTGTTCACTTAAACTTGAAGACCAAAAAATTGGCGAATGGTACTGTTTGGATGCTTTGCGTACATGTTTCTTAGACTATATTGAAGCAATATATACAAAGATTTCAACCGTCTACGTGTTCCAATCATTGTTTTACTTGTCGAAATTTACACATAATTTCCTTTAAAGGATTAACAATGGGGCTCGTTGTTAACTTAAACTTGAAGAACAATAAATTGGCGAATTGTACTGTTTGGATGCTTTGCATATATGTTTCTTAGACTATATAGAAGCAATATATACAAAGATTTCAACCGTCTACCTGTTCCATTCATTGTTCTACTTGTCGAAATTTACAAATAATTTCCGATAAAGGATTAACCATTGGGGCTCATTGTTCACTTAAACTTGAAGAACAAAAAATTGGCGAATGGTACTGTTTGGATGCTTTGCATATATGTCTTTTAGATTATATAGAAGCAATATATACAAAGATTTCAACCGTCTACCTGTTCGATTCATTGTTCTACTTGTCGAAATTTACAAATAATTTCCGATAAAGGATTAACAATGGGGCTCATTGTTCACTTAAACTTGAAGGACAAAAGATTGGCGAATGGTACTGTTTGGATGCTTTGCGTACATGTTTCTTAGACTATATGGAAGCAATATATACAAGGATTTCAACCGTCTACCTGTTCCATTCATTGTTCTACTTGTCGAAAGTTACAAATAATTTCCGATAAAGGATTAACAATGGGGCTCATTGTTCACTTAAACTTGAAGAACAAAAAATTGGCGAATGGTACTGTTTGGATGCTTTGCGTACATGTTTCTTAAACTATATGGAAGCTATATATACAATGATTTCAACCGTCTACCTGTTCCATTCATTGTTCTACTTGTCGAAAGTTACAAATAATTTCCGATAAAGGATTAACAATGGGGCTCATTGTACACTTAAACTTGAAGAACAAAAAATTGGCGAATGGTACTGTTTGGATGCTTTGCATATATGTTTCTTAGACTATATAGAAGCAATATATACATTGATTTCAACCGTCTACCTGTTCCACTCATTGTTCTACTTGTCGCAAGTTACAAATAATTTCCGTTAAAGTGTTAACAATGGGGCTCGTAGTTCACTTAAACTTGAAGATGAAATAATTGGCGAATTGTACTGTTTGGATGCTTTGCATATATGTTTCTTAGATTATATAGAAGCAATATATACAAAGATTTCAACCGTCTACCTGTTCCATTCATTGTTCTACTTGTCGAAATTTACAAATAATTTCCTTTAAAGGATTAACAATGGGGCTCGTTGTTCACTTAAACTTGAAGAACAAAAAAGTGGCGAATGGTACTGTTTGGATGCTTTGCATATACGTTTCTTAGACTATATAGAAGCAATATATACATTGATTTCAACCGTCTACCTGTTCCATTCATTGTTCTACTTGTCCCAAGTTACAAATAATTTCCGTTAAAGTATTAACAATGGGGCTCGTAGTTCACTTAAACTTGAAGATCAAATAATTGGCGAATTGTACTGTTAGGATGATTTGCATATATGTTTCTTAGAATATATAGAAGCAATATATACAAAGATTTCGACCTTCTACCTGTTCCATTCATTGTTCTACTTGTCGAAAGTTACAAATAATTTCCGATAAAGGATTAACAATGGGGCTCATTGTTCACTTAAACTTGAAGGACAAAAAATTGGCGAATGGTACTGTTTGGATGCTTTGTATATATGTTTCTTAGACTATATGGAAGCAATATATACAAAGATTTCAACCGTCTACGTGTTCCAATCATTGTTCTACTTGTAGAAAGTTACAATTAATTTCCGTTAAAGGATTAACAATGGGGCTCGTAGTTCACTTAAACTTGAAGAACAAAAAATTGGCGAATTGTACTGTTTGGATGCTTTGCATATTTGTTTCGTAGACTATATAGAAGCAATATATACAATGATTTCAACCGTCTACATGATCCATTCATTGTTCTACTTGTCGAAATTTACAAATAATTTCCTTTAAAGGATTAACAATGGGGCTCGTAGTTCATTTAATCATGAAGATGAAATAATTGGCGAATTGTACTGTTTGGATGCTTTTTCATATGTGTCTCTTAGATTATATAGAAGCAATATATACAATAATTTCAACCGTCTACCTGTTCCATTCATTGTTCTACTAGTCGAAATTTACAAATAATTTCCTTTAAAGTATTAACAATGGGGCTCGTAGTTCACTTAAACTTGAAGATCAAATAATTGGCGAATTGTACTGTTTGGATGATATGCAGATATGTTTCTTAGACTATATGGAAGCAATATATACAATGATTTCAATCGTCTACCTATTCCATTCATTGTTCTACTTGCCGAAATTTACAAATAATTTCCTTTAAAGGATTAACAATGGGGCTCGTAGTTCACTGAAACTTGAAGAGCAAAAAATTGGCGAATTGTACTGTTTGGACGCTTTGCATATATGTTCCTTGGACTATATAGAAGCAATATATACAATGATTTCAACCGTCTACGTGTTCCAATCATTGTTCTACTTGTCGAAATTTACAAATAATTTCCTTTAAAGGATTAACAATGGGGCTCGTAGTTCACTTAAACTTGAAGATCAAATAATTGGCGAATTGTACTGTTTGGATGCTTTGCATATATGTTTCTTAGACTATTTAGAAGCAATATATAGAAAGATTTCACCCGTCTACCTGTACTATTCATTGTTCTACTTGTCGAAAGTTACAAATAATTACCGATAAAGGATTAACCATTGGGGCTCATTGTTCACTTAAACTTGAAGAACAAAAAATTGGCGAATTGTACTGTTTGGATGCTTTGCATATATGTTTCTTAGACTATATAGAAGCAATATATACATTGATTTCAACCGTCTACCTGTTCCATTCATTGTTCTACTTGTCGAAAGTTACAAATAATTTCCGATGAAGGATTAACAATGGGGCTCATTGTTCACTTAAACTTGAAGAACAAAAAATTGGCGAATGGTACTGTTTGGATGCTTTGCATATATGTTTCTTAGACTATATAGAAGCAATATATACATTGATTTCAACCGTCTACCTGTTCCATTCATTGTTCTACTTGTCCCAAGTTACAAATATTTTCCGTTAAAGTATTAACAATGGGGCTCGTAGTTCACTTAAACTTGAAGATCAAATAATTGGCGAATTGTACTGTTAGGATGATTTGCATATATGTTTCTTAGAATATAGAGAAGCAATATATACAAAGATTTCGACCGTCTACCTGTTCCATTCATTGTTCTACTTGTCGAAAGTTACAAATAATTTCCGATAAAGGATTAACAATGGGGCTCATTGTTCACTTAAACTTGAAGGACAAAAAATTGGCGAATGGTACTGTTTGGATGCTTTGTATATATGTTTCTTAGACTATATGGAAGCAATATATACAAAGATTTCAACCGTCTACGTGTTCCAATCATTGTTCTACTTGTAGAAAGTTACAATTAATTTCCGTTAAAGGATTAACAATGGGGCTCGTAGTTCACTTAAACTTGAAGAACAAAAAATTGGCGAATTGTACTGTTTGGATGCTTTGCATATATGTTTCTTAGACTATATAGAAGCAATGTATACAAAGATTTCAACCGTCTACCTGTTCCATTTATTGTTCTACTTGTCGAAATTTACAAATAATTTCCTTTAAAGGATTAACAATGGGGGCTCATTGTTCACTTAAACTTGAAGAACAAAAAATTGGCGAATTGTACTGTTTGGATGCTTTACATATATGTTTCTTAGACTATATGGAAGCAATATATACAATGATTTCAACCGTCTACCTATTCCATTCATTGTCCTACTTGCCGAAATTTACAAATAATTTCCTTTAAAGGATTAACAATGTGGCTCGTAGTTCACTTAAACTTGAAGAGCAAAAAATTGGCGAATTGTACTGTTTGGACGCTTTGCATATATGTTTCTTAGACTATTTAGAAGCAATATATACATTGATTTCAACCGTCTACCTGTTCCATTCATTGTTCTACTTGTCGGAAGTTACAAATAATTTTCGTTAAAGTATTAACAATGGGGCTCGTTGTTCACTTAAACATGAAGATGAAATAATTGGCGAATTGTACTGTTTGGATGCTATGCATATATGTTTCTTAGATTATATAGAAGCAATATATACAAAGATTTCAACCGTCTACCTGTTCCATTCATTGTTCTACTTGTTGAAAGTTACAAATAATTTCCGATAAAGGATTAACCATTGGGGCTCATTGTTCACTTAAACTGGAGGAACAAAAAATTGGCGAATGGTACTGTTTGGATGCTTTGCATATATATTTCTTAGACTATTTAGAAGCAATATATAGAAAGATTTCACCCGTCTACCTGTACTATTCATTGATCTACTTGTAGAAAGCTACAAATAATTTCCATTTCATGATTATCAATGGAGCTCGCTGTTCACTTAAACATGAAGATGAAATAATTGGCGAATTGTACTGTTTGGATGCTATGCATATATGTTTCTTAGATTATATAGAAGCAATATATACAAAGATTTCAACAGTCTACCTGTTTCATTCATTGTTCTACTTGTCGAAAGTTACAAATAAATTCCTTTAAAGGATTAACAATGGGGCTCGTAGTTCACTTAATCTTGAAGAACAAAAAATTGGCGAATGGTACTGTTTGGATGCTTTGCATATATGTTTCTTATACTATATAGAACCAATAAATACAAAGATTTCAACCGTCTACCTGTTCCATTCATTGTTCTACTTGTCGAAAATTACAAATAATTTCCGATAAAGGATTAACCATTGGGGCTCATTGTTCACTTAAACTTGAAGAACAAAAAATTGGCGAATTGTACTGTTTAGATGCTTTGCATATATGTTTCTTAGACTATATAGAAGCAATATATACAAAGATTTCAACCGTCTACCTGTTCCATTCATTGTTCTACTTGTCGAAAGTTACAAATAATTTCCGATAATGGATTAACCATTGGGTCTCATTGTTCACTTATACTTGAAGAACAAAAAATTGGCGAATGGTACAGTTTGGATCCTTTGCATATATGTTTCTTAGACTATATAGAAGCAATATATACAAAGATTTCAACCGTCTGGGTTAGGCACCTGTCCCATTCATTGTTCTACTTGCCGAAATTTACAAATAATTTCCTTTAAAGGATTAACAATGGGGCTCGTAGTTCACTTAAACTTGAAGAACAAAAAATTGGCGAATTGTACTGTCTGGATGCTTTGCATATATGTTTCTTAGACTATATAGAAGTAATATATAGAAAGATTTCAACCGTCTACCTTTTCCATTCATTGTTTTACTTGTCGAATGTTACAAATAATTTCCGTTAAATAATTAACAATGGGGTTCGTAGTTCATTTAAACTTGAAGAACATAAAATTGGCGAATTCTACTGTTTGGATGCTTTGCATATATGTTTCTTAGACTATATAGAAGCAATATATACAATGATTTCAACTGTCTACCTGTTCAATTCATTGTTCTACTTGTCGAAAATTACAAATAATTTCCGATAGAGGAAGAACCATTGGGGCTCATTGTTCACTAAAACTTGAAGAACAAAAAATTGGCGAATTGTACTGTTTGGATGCTTTGCATATATGTTTCTTAGACTATATAGAAGCAATATATACAATGATTTCAACAGTCTACCTGTTCCATTCATTGTTCTACTTGTAGAAACTTACAAATAATTTCCGTTTCAAGATTGTCAATGGGACTCGTTGTTCACTTAAACTTGAAGAACATAAAATTGGCGAATTGTACTGTTTGGATGCTTTGCATATGTGTTTCTTAGACTATATAGAAGCAATATAAACTATGATTTCAACCGTCTACCTGTTCCATTCATTGTTCTACTTGTCGAAATTTACAAATAATTTCCGTTAAAGGATTAACAATGGGGCTCGTAGTTCACTTAAACTTGAAGAACAATAAATTGGCGAATTGTACTGTTTGGATGCTTTGCATAAATGTTTCTTAGACTATATAGAAGCAACATATACGAAGAATTCAACCGTCTACCTGTTCTATTCATTGTTCTTCTTGTAGAAACTTACAAAAAATTTCCCTTTCCTGATTATCAATGGGGCTCGTTGTTCACTTAAACTTGAAGAACAAAAAATTGGCGAATGGTACTGTTTGGATGCTTTGCGTACATGTTTCTTAGACTATATGGAAGCAATATATACAAAGATTTCAACCGTCTACCTGTTCCATTCATTGTTCTACTTGTCGAAAATTACAAATAATTTCCGATAAAGGATTAACCATTGGGGCTCATTGTTCACTAAAACTTGAAGAACAAAAAATTGGCGAATTGTACTGCTTAGATGCTTTGCATATATGTTTCTTAGACTATATAGAAGCAATATATACATTGATTTCAACCGTCTACCTGTTCCATTCATTGTACTACTTGTCGAAAGTTACAAATAAATTCCTTTACAGGATTAACAATGTGGCTCGTTGTTCACTTAAACTTGAAGAACAATAAATTGGCAAATTGTACTGATTTGATGCTTTGCATATATGTTTCTTAGACTATATAGAAGCAATATATACAATGATTTCAACCGTCTACCTGTTCCATTCATTGTTCTACTTGTCGAAAATTACAAATAATTTCCGATAAAGGATTAACCATTGGGGCTCATTGTTCACTAAAACTTGAAGAACAAAAAATTGGCGAATTGTACTGTTTAGATGCTTTGCATATATGTTTCTTAGACTATATAGAAGCAATATATACATTGATTTCAACCGTCTACCTGTTCCATTCATTGTTCTACTTGTCGAAAGTTACAAATAATTTCTGTTAAAGGATTAACAATGGGAATCGTAGTTCACTTAAACTTGAAGTACAAAAAATTGGCGAATTGCATTGTTTGGATGCTTTGCATATATGTTTCTTAGACTATATAGAAGCAATATATACAATGATTTCAACCGTCTTCCTGCTCCATTCATTGTTCTACTTGTAGAAAGTTACAAATAATTTCCATTTAAAGGATTAACAATGGGGCTCGTTGTTCACTTAAACTTGAAGAACAATAAATTGGCGAATTGTACTGTTTGGATGCTTTGCATATATATTTCTTAAACTATATAGAAGCAATATATACAAAGATTTCAACCGTCTACCTGTTCCATTCATTGTTCTACTTGTCGAAAGTTACAAATAATTTCCGATAATGGATTAACCATTGGGTCTCATTGTTCACTTATACTTGAAGAACAAAAAATTGGCGAATTGTACTGTTTGGATGCTTTGCATATATGTTTCTTAGACTATATAGAAGCAATATCTACAATGATTTCAACCGTCTACCTGTTCCATTCATTGTTCTACTTGTCGAAATTTACAAATAATTTCCTTTAAAGGAATAACAATGGGGCTCGTTGTTCACTTAAACTTGAAGAACAATAAATTGGCGAATTGTACAGCTTGGATGCTTTGCATATATGTATCTTAGACTATATAGAAGCAATATATAGCAAGATTTCACTCGTCTACCTGTAATATTCATTGTTCTACTTGTAGAAACTTACAAATAATTTCCGTTTCAAGATTGTCAATGGGGCTCGTTGTTCACTTAAACTTGAAGAACAAAGAATTGGCGAATGGTACAGTTTGGATCCTTTGCATATATGTTTCTTAGACTATATAGAAGCAATAGATACAAAGATTTCAACCGTCTACCTTTTCCATTCATTGTTCTTCTTGTCGAAAGTTACAAATAATTTCCGATAACGGATTAACCATTGGTGCTCATTGTTCACTTAAACTTGAAGAACAAAAAATTGGCGAATTGTACTGTTTGGATGCTTTGCATATATGTTTCTTAGATTATATAGAAGCAATATATACAAAGATTTCAACCGTCTACCTGTTCGATTCATTGTTCTACTTGTCGAAAGTTACAAATAATATCCGATAAAGGATTAACAATGGGGCTCATTGTTCACTTAAACTTGAAGGACAAAGAATTGGCGAATGGTACTGTTTGGATGCTTTGCGTACATGTTTCTCAGACTATATGGAAGCAATATATACAAGGATTTCAACCGTGTACCTGTTCCATTCATTGTTCTACTTGTCGAAAGTTACAAATAATTTCCGATAAAGGATTAACAATGGGGCTCATTGTTCACTTAAACTTGAAGAACAAAAAATTGGCGAATGGTACTGTTTGGATGCTTTGCATATATGTTTCTTAGACTATATAGAAGCAATATATACATTGATTTCAACCGTCTACCTGTTCCACTCATTGTTCTACTTGTCGCAAGTTACAAATAATTTCCGTTAAAGTGTTAACAATGGGGCTCGTAGTTCACTTAAACTTGAAGATGAAATAATTGGCGAATTGTACTGTTTGGATGCTTTGCATATATGTTTCTTAGATTATATAGAAGCAATATATACAAAGATTTCAACCGTCTACCTGTTCCATTCATTGTTCTACTTGTCAAAATTTACAAATAATTTCCTTTAAAGGATTAACAATGGGGCTCGTTGTTCACTTAAACTTGAAGAACAAAAAAGTGGCGAATGGTACTGTTTGGATGCTTTGCATATATGTTTCTTAGACTATATAGAAGCAATATATACATTGATTTCAACCGTCTACCTGTTCCATTCATTGTTCTACTTGTCGAAAGTTACAAATAATTTCCGTTAAGGGATTAATAATGGGGATCGTAGTTTACTTAAACTTGAAGAACAAGAAATTGGCGAATTGTACTGTTTGGATGCTTTGCATATATGTTTCTTAGACTATATAGAAGCAATATATACAATGATTTCAACCGTCTACCTATTCCATTCATTGTTCTACTTGACGAAATTTACAAATAATTTCCTTTAAAGGATTAACAATGGGGCTCGTAGTTCACTTAAACTTGAAGAACAAAAAATTGGCGAATGGTACTATTTGGATGCTTTGAATATATGTTTCTTATATTATATAGAAGCAATATATACAAATATTTCAACCGTCTACCGGTTCCATTCATTGTTCGACTTGTCGAAAATTACAAATAATTTCCGATAAAGGATTAACCATTGGGGCTCATTGTTCACTTAAACTTGAAGACCAAAAAATTGGCGAATGGTACTGTTTGGATGATTTGCATATATGTTTCTTAGACTTTATAGAAGCAATATATACAAAGATTTCAACCGTCTACCTGTTCCATTCATTATTCTACTTGTCGAAAGTTACAAATAATTTCCGTTAAGGGATTAACAATGGGGATCATAGTTTACTTAAACTTGAAGAACAAGAAATTGGCGAATTGTACTGTTTGGATGCTTTGCATATATGTTTCTTAGACTATATAGAAGCAATATATACAATGATTTCAACCGTCTACCTATTCCATTCATTGTTCTACTTGCCGAAATTTACAAATAATTTCCTTTAAAGGATTAACAATGGGGCGCGTAGTTCACTTAAACTTGAAGAACAAAAAATTGGCGAATGGTACTATTTGGATGCTTTGAATATATGTTTCTTATATTATATAGAAGCAATATATACAAATATTTCAACCGTCTACCTGTTCCATTCATTGTTCGACTTGTCGAAAGTTACAAATAATTTCCGATAAAGGATTAACAATGGGGATCATAGTTTACTTAAACTTGAAGAACAAGAAATTGGCGAATTGTACTGTTTGGATGCTTTGCATATATGTTTCTTAGACTATATAGAAGCAATATATACAATGATTTCAACCGTCTACCTATTCCATTCATTGTTCTACTTGCCGAAATTTACAAATAATTTCCTTTAAAGGATTAACAATGGGGCGCGTAGTTCACTTAAACTTGAAGAACAAAAAATTGGCGAATGGTACTATTTGGATGCTTTGAATATATGTTTCTTATATTATATAGAAGCAATATATACAAATATTTCAACCGTCTACCTGTTCCATTCATTGTTCGACTTGTCGAAAGTTACAAATAATTTCCGATAAAGGATTAACCATTGGGGCTCATTGTTCACTTAAACTTGAAGAACAAAAAATTGGCGAATGGTACTGTTTGGATGCTTTGCATATATGTTTCTTAGACTATATGGAAGCAATATATACAAAGATTTCAACCGTCTACATGATCCATTCATTGTTCTACTTGTCGAAATTTACAAATAATTTCCTTTAAAGGATTAACAATGGGGCTCGTAGTTCACTTAAACTTGAAGAACAAAAAATTGGCGAATGGTACTGTTTGGATGCTTTGCGTACATGTTTCTAAAACTATATGGAAGCAATATATACAATGATTTCAACAGTCTACCTGTTCCATTCATTGTTCTACTTGTCGAAAGTTACAAATAATTACCGATAAAGGACTAACCATTGGGGCTCATTGTTCACTTAAACTTGAAGAACAAAAAATTGGCAAATTTTACTGTTTGGATGCTTTGCATATACGTTTTTTAGATTATATAGAAGCAATATATACAAAGATTTCAACCGTCTACCTGTTCCACTCATTGTTCTACTTGTCGCAAGTTACAAATAATTTGCGATAACGGATTAACCATTGGGGCTCATTGTTCACTTAAACTTGAAGAACAAAAAATTGGCGAATTGTACTGTTTGGATGCTTTGCATAAATGTTTCTTAGACTATATAGAAGCAATATATAGCAAGATTTCACTCGTCTACCTGTAATATTCATTGTTCTACTTGTAGAAACTTACAAATAATTTCCGTTTCAAGATTGTCAATGGGGCTCGTTGTTCACTTAAACTTGAAGAACAAAGAATTGGCGAATGGTACAGTTTGGATCCTTTGCATATATGTTTCTTAGACTATATAGAAGCAATATATACAAAGATTTCAACCGTCTGGGTTAGGTACCTGTTCCATTCATTGTTCTACTTGTCGAAAATTACAAATAATTTCCGATAAAGGATTAACGATTGGGGCTCATTGTTCACTTAAACTTGAAGAACAAAAAATTGGCGAATGGTACTGTTTGGATGCTTTCCGTACATGTTTCTTAGACTATATGGAAGCAATATATAAAATGATTTCAACCGTCTACGTGTTCCAATCATTGTCCTACTTGTCGAAATTTACAAATAATTTCCTTTAAAGGATTAACAATGTGGCTCGTTGTTCACTTAAACTTGAAGAAAAATAAATTGGCAAATTGTACTGATTTGATGTTTTGCATATACGTTTCTTAGACTATATAGAAGCAATATATACAAGGTCTCAACCGTCTACCTGTTCTATTCATTGTTCTACTCGTAGAAAGTTACAAATAATTTCCGTTAAAGGATTAACAATGGGGTTCGTAGTTCATTTAAACTTGAAGAACATAAAATTGGCGAATTGTACTGTTTGGATGATTTGCATATATGTTTCTTAGACCTTATAGAAGCAATATATACAAAGATCTCAACCGTCTACCTGTTCCATTCATTGTTCTACTTGTCGAAAGATACAAATAATTTCCGATAAAGGATTAACCATTGGGGCTCATTGTTCACTTATACTTGAAGAACAAAAAATTGGCGAATTGTACTGTTTGGATTCTTTGCATATATGTTTCTTAGACTATATAGAAGCAATATATAGAAAGATTTCAACCATCTACATGTTCCATTCATTGTTCTACTTGTCGAAAATTACAAATAATTTCCGATAAAGGACTAACAATGGGGCTCATTATTCACTTAAACTTGAAGAACAAAAAATTGGCGAATGGTACTATTTGGATGCTTTGTATATATGTTTCTTAGACTATACAGAAGCAATAGATACAAAGATTTCAACCGTCTACCTTTTCCATTCATTGTTCTTCTTGTCGAAAGTTACAAATAATTTCCGATAACGGATTAACCATTGGTGCTCATTGTTCACTTAAACTTGAAGAACAAAAAATTGGCGAATTGTACTGTTTGGATGCTTTGCATATATGTTTCTTAGATTATATAGAAGCAATATATACAAAGATTTCAACCGTCTACCTGTTCGATTCATTGTTCTACTTGTCGAAAGTTACAAATAATATCCGATAAAGGATTAACAATGGGGCTCATTGTTCACTTAAACTTGAAGGACAAAGAATTGGCGAATGGTACTGTTTGGATGCTTTGCGTACATGTTTCTTAGACTATATGGAAGCAATATATACAAGGATTTCAACCGTGTACCTGTTCCATTCATTGTTCTACTTGTCGAAAGTTACAAATAATTTCCGATAAAGGATTAACAATGGGGCTCATTGTTCACTTAAACTTGAAGAACAAAAAATTGGCGAATGGTACTGTTTGGATGCTTTGCATATATGTTTCTTAGACTATATAGAAGCAATATATACATTGATTTCAACCGTCTACCTGTTCCACTCATTGTTCTACTTGTCGCAAGTTACAAATAATTTCCGTTAAAGTGTTAACAATGGGGCTCGTAGTTCACTTAAACTTGAAGATGAAATAATTGGCGAATTGTACTGTTTGGATGCTTTGCATATATGTTTCTTAGATTATATAGAAGCAATATATACAAAGATTTCAACCGTCTACCTGTTCCATTCATTGTTCTACTTGTCAAAATTTACAAATAATTTCCTTTAAAGGATTAACAATGGGGCTCGTTGTTCACTTAAACTTGAAGAACAAAAAAGTGGCGAATGGTACTGTTTGGATGCTTTGCATATATGTTTCTTAGACTATATAGAAGCAATATATACATTGATTTCAACCGTCTACCTGTTCCATTCATTGTTCTACTTGTCGAAAGTTACAAATAATTTCCGTTAAGGGATTAACAATGGGGATCGTAGTTTACTTAAACTTGAAGAACAAGAAATTGGCGAATTGTACTGTTTGGATGCTTTGCATATATGTTTCTTAGACTATATAGAAGCAATATATACAATGATTTCAACCGTCTACCTATTCCATTCATTGTTCTACTTGCCGAAATTTACAAATAATTTCCTTTAAAGGATTAACAATGGGGCTCGTAGTTCACTTAAACTTGAAGAACAAAAAATTGGCGAATGGTACTATTTGGATGCTTTGAATATATGTTTCTTATATTATATAGAAGCAATATATACAAATATTTCAACCGTCTACCAGTTCCATTCATTGTTCGACTTGTCGAAAATTACAAATAATTTCCGATAAAGGATTAACCATTGGGGCTCATTGTTCACTTAAACTTGAAGACCAAAAAATTGGCGAATGGTACTGTTTGGATGATTTGCATATATGTTTCTTAGACTTTATAGAAGCAATATATACAAAGATTTCAACCGTCTACCTGTTCCATTCATTATTCTACTTGTCGAAAGTTACAAATAATTTCCGTTAAGGGATTAACAATGGGGATCATAGTTTACTTAAACTTGAAGAACAAGAAATTGGCGAATTGTACTGTTTGGATGCTTTGCATATATGTTTCTTAGACTATATAGAAGCAATATATACAATGATTTCAACCGTCTACCTATTCCATTCATTGTTCTACTTGCCGAAATTTACAAATAATTTCCTTTAAAGGATAAACAATGGGGCTCGTAGTTCACTTAAACTTGAAGAACAAAAAATTGGCGAATGGTACTATTTGGATGCTTTGAATATATGTTTATTATATTATATAGAAGCAATATATACAAATATTTCAACCGTCTACCTGTTCCATTCATTGTTCGACTTGTCGAAAATTACAAATAATTTCCGATAAAGGATTAACCATTGGGGCTCATTGTTCACTTAAACTTGAAGACCAAAAAATTGGCGAATGGTACTGTTTGGATGCTTTGCGTACATGTTTCTTAGACTATATGGAAGCAATATATACAAAGATTTCAACCGTCTACGTGTACCAATCATTGTTCTACTTGTCGAAATTTACACATAATTTCCTTTAAAGGATTAACAATGGGGCTCGTTGTTAACTTAAACTTGAAGAACAATAAATTGGCGAATTGTACTGTTTGGATGCTTTGCATATATGTTTCTTAGACTATATAGAAGCAATATATACAATAATTTCAACAGTCTACCTGTTCCATTCATTGTTCTACTTGTCGAAATTTACAAATAATTTCCTTTAAAGGATTAACAATGGGGCCCGTAGTTCACTTAAACTTCAAGAACAAAAAATTGGCGAATGGTACTGTTTGGATGCTTTGCATATATGTTTCTTAGACTATATAGAAGCAATATATACAAACATTTCAACCATCTACCTGTTCCATTCATTGTTCTACTTGTCGAAAGTTACAAATAATTTCCGATAACGGATTAACCATTGGGGCTCATTGTTCACTTAAACTTGAAGAACAAAAAATTGGCGAATTGTACTGTTTGGATGCTTTGCATATATGTCTTTTAGATTATATAGAAGCAATATATACAAAGATTTCAACCGTCTACCTGTTCGATTCATTGTTCTACTTGTCGAAATTTACAAATAATTTCCGATAAAGGATTAACAATGGGGCTCATTGTTCACTTAAACTTGAAGGACAAAAGATTGGCGAATGGTACTGTTTGGATGCTTTGCGTACATGTTTCTTAGACTATATGGAAGCAATATATACAAGGATTTCAACCGTCTACCTGTTCCATTCATTGTTCTACTTGTCGAAAGTTACAAATAATTTCCGATAAAGGATTAACAATGGGGCTCATTGTTCACTTAAACTTGAAGAACAAAAAATTGGCGAATGGTACTGTTTGGATGCTTTGCGTACATGTTTCTTAAACTATATGGAAGCAATATATACAATGATTTCAACCGTCTACCTGTTCCATTCATTGTTCTACTTGTCGAAAGTTACAAATAATTTCCGATAAAGGATTAACAATGGGGCTCATTGTTCACTTAAACTTGAAGAACAAAAAATTGGCGAATGGTACTGTTTGGATGCTTTGCATATATGTTTCTTAGACTATATAGAAGCAATATATACATTGATTTCAACCGTCTACCTGTTCCACTCATTGTTCTACTTGTCGCAAGTTACAAATAATTTCAGTTAAAGTGTTAACAATGGGGCTCGTAGTTCACTTAAACTTGAAGATGAAATAATTGGCGAATTGTACTGTTTGGATGCTTTGCATATATGTTTCTTAGATTATATAGAAGCAATATATACAAAGATTTCAACCGTCTACCTGTTCCATTCATTGTTCTACTTGTCGAAATTTACAAATAATTTCCTTTAAAGTATTAACAATGGGGCTCGTTGTTCACTTAAACTTGAAGAACAAAAAAGTGGCGAATGGTACTGTTTGGATGCTTTGCATATACGTTTCTTAGACTATATAGAAGCAATATATACATTGATTTCAACCGTCTACCTGTTCCATTCATTGTTCTACTTGTCGAAAGTTACAAATAATTTCCGTTAAGGGATTAACAGTGGGGATATTAGTTTACTTAAACTTGAAGAACAAGAAATTGGCGAATTGTACTGTTTGGATGCTTTGCATATATGTTTCTTAGACTATATAGAACCAATATATACAATGATTTCAACCGTCTACCTATTCCATTCATTGTTCTACTTGCCGAAATTTACAAATAATTTCCTTTAAAGGATTAACAATGGGGCTCGTAGTTCACTTAAACTTGAAGGACATAAAATTGGCGAATGGTACTATTTGGATGCTTTGAATATATGTTTCTTATATTATATAGAAGCAATATATACAAATATTTCAACCGTCTACCAGTTCCATTCATTGTTCGACTTGTCGAAAATTACAAATAATTTCCGATAAAGGATTAACCATTGGGGCTCATTGTTCACTTAAACTTGAAGACCAAAAAATTGGCGAATGGTACTGTTTGGATGCTTTGCGTACATGTTTCTTAGACTATATTGAAGCAATATATACAAAGATTTCAACCGTCTACGTGTTCCAATCATTGTTTTACTTGTCGAAATTTACACATAATTTCCTTTAAAGGATTAACAATGGGGCTCGTTGTTAACTTAAACTTGAAGAACAATAAATTGGCGAATTGTACTGTTTGGATGCTTTGCATATATGTTTCTTAGACTATATAGAAGCAATATATACAAAGATTTCAACCGTCTACCTGTTCCATTCATTGTTCTACTTGTCGAAATTTACAAATAATTTCCGATAAAGAATTAACCATTGGGGCTCATTGTTCACTTAAACTTGAAGAACAAAAAATTGGCGAATGGTACTGTTTGGATGCTTTGCATATATGTCTTTTAGATTATATAGAAGCAATATATACAAAGATTTCAACCGTCTACCTGTTCGATTCATTGTTCTACTTGTCGAAATTTACAAATAATTTCCGATAAAGGATTAACAATGGGGCTCATTGTTCACTTAAACTTGAAGGACAAAAGATTGGCGAATGGTACTGTTTGGATGCTTTGCGTACATGTTTCTTAGACTATATGGAAGCAATATATATAAGGATTTCAACCGTCTACCTGTTCCATTCATTGTTCTACTTGTCGAAAGTTACAAATAATTTCCGATAAAGGATTAACAATGGGGCTCATTGTTCACTTAAACTTGAAGAACAAAAAATTGGCGAATGGTACTGTTTGGATGCTTTGCGTACATGTTTCTTAAACTATATGGAAGCAATATATACAATGATTTCAACCGTCTACCTGTTCCATTCATTGTTCTACTTGTCGAAAGTTACAAATAATTTCCGATAAAGGATTAACAATGGGGCTCATTGTTCACTTAAACTTGAAGAACAAAAAATTGGCGAATGGTACTGTTTGGATGCTTTGCATATATGTTTCTTAGACTATATAGAAGCAATATATACATTGATTTCAACCGTCTACCTGTTCCACTCATTGTTCTACTTGTCGCAAGTTACAAATAATTTCCGTTAAAGTGTTAACAATGGGGCTCGTAGTTCACTTAAACTTGAAGATGAAATAATTGGCGAATTGTACTGTTTGGATGCTTTGCATATATGTTTCTTAGATTATATAGAAGCAATATATACAAAGATTTCAACCGTCTACCTGTTCCATTCATTGTTCTACTTGTCGAAATTTACAAATAATTTCCTTTAAAGTATTAACAATGGGGCTCGTTGTTCACTTAAACTTGAAGAACAAAAAAGTGGCGAATGGTACTGTTTGGATGCTTTGCATATACGTTTCTTAGACTATATAGAAGCAATATATACATTGATTTCAACCGTCTACCTGTTCCATTCATTGTTCTACTTGTCGAAAGTTACAAATAATTTCCGTTAAGGGATTAACAGTGGGGATATTAGTTTACTTAAACTTGAAGAACAAGAAATTGGCGAATTGTACTGTATGGATGCTTTGCATATATGTTTCTTAGACTATATAGAAGCAATATATACAATGATTTCAACCGTCTACCTATTCCATTCATTGTTCTACTTGCCGAAATTTACAAATAATTTCCTTTAAAGGATTAACAATGGGGCTCGTAGTTCACTTAAACTTGAAGGACATAAAATTGGCGAATGGTACTATTTGGATGCTTTGAATATATGTTTCTTATATTATATAGAAGCAATATATACAAATATTTCAACCGTCTACCAGTTCCATTCATTGTTCGACTTGTCGAAAATTACAAATAATTTCCGATAAAGGATTAACCATTGGGGCTCATTGTTCACTTAAACTTGAAGACCAAAAAATTGGCGAATGGTACTGTTTGGATGCTTTGCGTACATGTTTCTTAGACTATATTGAAGCAATATATACAAAGATTTCAACCGTCTACGTGTTCCAATCATTGTTTTACTTGTCGAAATTTACACATAATTTCCTTTAAAGGATTAACAATGGGGCTCGTTGTTAACTTAAACTTGAAGAACAATAAATTGGCGAATTGTACTGTTTGGATGCTTTGCATATATGTTTCTTAGACTATATAGAAGCAATATATACAAAGATTTCAACCGTCTACCTGTTCCATTCATTGTTCTACTTGTCGAAATTTACAAATAATTTCCGATAAAGGATTAACCATTGGGGCTCATTGTTCACTTAAACTTGAAGAACAAAAAATTGGCGAATGGTACTGTTTGGATGCTTTGCATATATGTCTTTTAGATTATATAGAAGCAATATATACAAAGATTTCAACCGTCTACCTGTTCGATTCATTGTTCTACTTGTCGAAATTTACAAATAATTTCCGATAAAGGATTAACAATGGGGCTCATTGTTCACTTAAACTTGAAGGACAAAAGATTGGCGAATGGTACTGTTTGGATGCTTTGCGTACATGTTTCTTAGACTATATGGAAGCAATACATACAAGGATTTCAACCGTCTACCTGTTCCATTCATTGTTCTACTTGCCGAAAGTTACAAATAATTTCCGATAAAGGATTAACAATGGGGCTCATTGTTCACTTAAACTTGAAGAACAAAAAATTGGCGAATGGTACTGTTTGGATGCTTTGCGTACATGTTTCTTAAACTATATGGAAGCTATATATACAATGATTTCAACCGTCTACCTGTTCCATTCATTGTTCTACTTGTCGAAAGTTACAAATAATTTCCGATAAAGGATTAACAATGGGGCTCATTGTACACTTAAACTTGAAGAACAAAAAATTGGCGAATGGTACTGTTTGGATGCTTTGCATATATGTTTCTTAGACTATATAGAAGCAATATATACATTGATTTCAACCGTCTACCTGTTCCACTCATTGTTCTACTTGTCGCAAGTTACAAATAATTTCCGTTAAAGTGTTAACAATGGGGCTCGTAGTTCACTTAAACTTGAAGATGAAATAATTGGCGAATTGTACTGTTTGGATGCTTTGCATATATGTTTCTTAGATTATATAGAAGCAATATATACAAAGATTTCAACCGTCTACCTGTTCCATTCATTGTTCTACTTGTCGAAATTTACAAATAATTTCCTTTAAAGGATTAACAATGGGGCTCGTTGTTCACTTAAACTTGAAGAACAAAAAAGTGGCGAATGGTACTGTTTGGATGCTTTGCATATACGTTTCTTAGACTATATAGAAGCAATATATACATTGATTTCAACCGTCTACCTGTTCCATTCATTGTTCTACTTGTCGAAAGTTACAAATAATTTCCGTTAAGGGATTAACAGTGGGGATATTAGTTTACTTAAACTTGAAGAACAAGAAATTGGCGAATTGTACTGTTTGGATGCTTTGCATATATGTTTCTTAGACTATATAGAAGCAATATATACAATGATTTCAACCGTCTACCTATTCCATTCATTGTTCTACTTGCCGAAATTTACAAATAATTTCCTTTAAAGGATTAACAATGGGGCTCGTAGTTCACTTAAACTTGAAGGACAAAAAATTGGCGAATGGTACTATTTGGATGCTTTGAATATATGTTTCTTATATTATATAGAAGCAATATATACAAATATTTCAACCGTCTACCAGTTCCATTCATTGTTCGACTTGTCGAAAATTACAAATAATTTCCGATAAAGGATTAACCATTGGGGCTCATTGTTCACTTAATCTTGAAGACCAAAAAATTGGCGAATGGTACTGTTTGGATGCTTTGCGTACATGTTTCTTAGACTATATTGAAGCAATATATACAAAGATTTCAACCGTCTACGTGTTCCAATCATTGTTTTACTTGTCGAAATTTACACATAATTTCCTTTAAAGGATTAACAATGGGGCTCGTTGTTAACTTAAACTTGAAGAACAATAAATTGGCGAATTGTACTGTTTGGATGCTTTGCATATATGTTTCTTAGACTATATAGAAGCAATATATACAAAGATTTCAACCGTCTACCTGTTCCATTCATTGTTCTACTTGTCGAAATTTACAAATAATTTCCGATAAAGGATTAACCATTGGGGCTCATTGTTCACTTAAACTTAAAGAACAAAAAATTGGCGAATGGTACTGTTTGGATGCTTTGCATATATGTTTCTTAGACTATATGGAAGCAATATATACAAAGATTTCAACCGTCTACATGATCCATTCATTGTTCTACTTGTCGAAATTTACAAATAATTTCCTTTAAAGGATTAACAATGGGGCTCGTAGTTTACTTAAACTTGAAGAACAAAAGATTGGCGGATTGTACTGTTTGGATTCTTTGCATAGATGTGTTCTTAGACTATTTAGAAGCAATATATAGAAAGATTTCACCCGTCTACCTGTACTATTCATTGTTCTACTTGTAGAAAGTTACAAATAATTTCTATTCCATGATTATTAATGGGGCTCGCTGTTCACTTAAACTTGAAGATCAAAAAATTGGCGATTGTTACTGTTTCGATGCTTTGCATATATGTTTCTTAGATTATATAGAAGCAATATATACAAAGATTTCAACCGTCTACCAGTTCCATTCATTGTTCTACTTGTCGAAAATTACAGATAATTTCCGATAAAGGATTAACCATTGGGGCTCATTGTTCACTTAAACTTGAAGAACAAAAAATTGGCGAATTGTACTGTTTGGATGCTTTGCATATATGTTTCTTAGATTATATAGAAGCAATATATACAAAGATTTCAACCGTCTACCTGTTCGATTCATTGTTCTACTTGTCGAAAGTTACAAATAATTTCCGATAAAGGATTAACAATGGGGCTCATTGTTCACTTAAACTTGAAGGACAAAGAATTGGCGAATGGTACTGTTTGGATGCTTTGCGTACATGTTTCTTAGACTATATGGAAGCAATATATACAAGGATTTCAACCGTCTACATGATCCATTCATTGTTCTACTTGTCGAAATTTACAAATAATTTCATTTAAAGGATTAACAATGGGGCTCGTAGTTCACTTAAACTTGAAGAACAAAAAATTGGCGAATTGTACTGTTTGGATGCTTTGCATAGATGTGTTCTGAGACTATTTAGAAGCAATATATAGAAAGATTTCACCCGTCTACCTGTACTATTCATTGTTCTACTTGTAGAAAGTTACAAATAATTTCTATTCCATGATTATTAATGGGGCTCGCTGTTCACTTAAACTTGGAGATCAAAAAATTGGCGATTGTTACTGTTTAGATGCTTTGCATATATGTTTCTTAGATTATATAGAAGCAATATATACAAAGATTACAACCGTCTACCAGTTCCATTCATTGTTCTACTTGTCGAAAGTTACAGATAATTTCCGATAAAGGATTAACCATTGGGGCTCATTGTTCACTTAAACTTGAAGAACAAAAAATTGGCGAATTGTACTGTTTGGATGCTTTGCATATATGTTTCTTAGATTATATAGAAGCAATATATACAAAGATTTCAACCGTCTACCTGTTCGATTCATTGTTCTACTTGTCGAAAGTTACAAATAATTTCCGATAAAGGATTAACAATGGGGCTCATTGTTCACTTAAACTTGAAGGACAAAAGATTGGCGAATGGTACTGTTTGGATGCTTTGCGTACATGTTGCTTAGACTATATAGAAGCAATATATACAAAGATTTCAACCGTCTACGTGCTCCAATCATTGTTCTACTTGTAGAAAGTTACAATTAATTTCCTTTAAAGGATTAACAATGGGGCTCGTAGTTCACATAAACTTGAAGAACAAAAAATTGGCGAATTGTACTGTTTGGATGCTTTGCATAGATGTTTCTTAGACTATTTAGAAGCAATATATAGAAAGATTTCACCCGTCTACCTGTACTATTCATTGTTCTACTTGTAGAAAGTTACAAACAATTTCCATTTCATGATTATCAATGGGGCTCGCTGTTCACTTAAACTTGAAGATCAAAAAATTGGCGATTGTTACTGTTTAGATGCTTTGCATATATGTTTCTTAGATTATATAGAAGCAATATATACAAAGATTTCCACCGTCTACCTGTTCCATTCTTTGTTCTACTTGTCGAAAGCTAAAAATAATTTCCGATAACGGATTAACCATTGGGGCTCATTGTTCACTTAAACTTGAAGAACAAAAAATTGGCGAATTGTACTGTTTGGATGCTTTGCATATATGTTTCCGATACTATATAGAAGTAATATATACAAAGATTTCAACCGTCTACCTGTTCCATTCACTGTTCTACTTGTCGAAAGTTACAAATAATTTCCGTTAAGGGATTAACAATGGGGATCGTAGTTTACTTAAACTTGAAGAACAAAAAATTGGCGAATGGTACTGTTTGGATGCTTTGCGTACATGTTTCTTAAACTATATGGAAGCAATATATACAATGATTTCAACCGTCTACCTGTTCCATTCATTGTTCTACTTGTCGAAAGTTACAAATAATTACCGATAAAGGACTAACCATTGGGGCTCATTGTTCACTTAAACTTGAAGAACAAAAAATTGGCGAATTGTACTGTTTGGATGCTTTGCATATATATTTTTTAGATTATATAGAAGCAATATATACAATGATTTCAACCGTCTACCAGTTCCATTCATTGTTCTACTTGTCGAAAGTTACAAATAATTTACGATAAAGGATTAACAATGGGGCTCATTGTTCACTTAAACTTGAAGAACAAAAAATTGGCGAATGGTACTGTTTGGATGCTTTGCATATATGTTTCATAGACTATATAGAAGCAATATATACATTGATTTCAACTGTCTACCTGTTCCATTCATTGATCTACTTGTCGAAAGTTACAAATAATTTCCGATAAAGGATTAACAATGGGTCTCATTGTTCACTTAAACTTGAAGAACAAAAAATTGGCGAATGGTACTGTTTGGATGCTTTGCATATATGTTTCTTAGACTATATGGAAGCAATATATACAAAGATTTCAACGGTCTACGTGTTCCAATCATTGTTCTACTTGTAGAAAGTTACAATTAATTTCCGTTAAAGGATTAACAATGGGGCTCGTAGTTCACATAAACTTGAAGAACAAAAAATTGGCGAATTGTACTGTTTGGATGCTTTGCATAGATGTTTCTTAGACTATTTAGAAGCAATATATAGAAAGATTTCACCCGTCTACCTGTACTATTCATTGTTCTACTTGTAGAAAGTTACAAATAATTTCCATTTCATGATTATCAATGGGGCTCGCTGTTCACTTAAACTTGAAGAACAAAAAAGTGGCGAATGGTACTGTTTGGATGCTTTGCAGATATGTTACATAGACTATATAGAAGCAATATATACATTGATTTCAACCGTCTACCTGTTCCATTCATTGTTCTACTTGTCGCAAGTTACAAATAATTTCCGTTAAAGTATTAACAATGGGGCTCGTAGTTCAGTTAAACTTGAAGAACAAATAATTGGCGAATTGTACTGTTTGGATGATTTGCATATATGTTTCTTAGACTTTATAGAAGCAATATATACAAAGATTTCAACCGTCTACCTGTTCCATTCATTGTTCTACTTGTCGAAAGTTACAAATAATTTCCGTTAAGGGATTAACAATGGGGATCGTAGTTTACTTAAACTTGAAGAACAAGAAATAGGCGAATTGTACTGTTTGGATGCTTTGCATATATGTTTCTTAGACTATATAGAAGCAATATATACAATGATTTCAACCGTCTACCTATTCCATTCATTGTTCTACTTGCCGAAATTTACAAATAATTTCCTTTAAAGGATTAACAATGGGGCGCGTAGTTCACTTAAACTTGAAGAACAAAAAATTGGCGAATGGTACTATTTGGATGCTTTGAATATATGTTTCTTATATTATATAGAAGCAATATATACAAATATTTCAACCGTCTACCTGTTCCATTCATTGTTCGACTTGTCGAAAGTTACAAATAATTTCCGATAAAGGATTAACCATTGGGGCTCATTGTTCACTTAAACTTGAAGAACAAAAAATTGGCGAATGGTACTGTTTGGATGCTTTGCATATATGTTTCTTAGACTATATGGAAGCAATATATACAAAGATTTCAACCGTCTACATGATCCATTCATTGTTCTACTTGTCGAAATTTACAAATAATTTCCTTTAAAGGATTAACAATGGGGCTCGTAGTTCACTTAAACTTGAAGAACAAAAAATTGGCGAATGGTACTGTTTGGATGCTTTGCGTACATGTTTCTAAAACTATATGGAAGCAATATATACAATGATTTCAACAGTCTACCTGTTCCATTCATTGTTCTACTTGTCGAAAGTTACAAATAATTACCGATAAAGGACTAACCATTGGGGCTCATTGTTCACTTAAACTTGAAGAACAAAAAATTGGCGAATTTTACTGTTTGGATGCTTTGCATATACGTTTTTTAGATTATATAGAAGCAATATATACAAAGATTTCAACCGTCTACCTGTTCCACTCATTGTTCTACTTGTCGCAAGTAACAAATAATTTGCGATAACGGATTAACCATTGGGGCTCATTGTTCACTTAAACTTGAAGAACAAAAAATTGGCGAATTGTACTGTTTGGATGCTTTGCATAAATGTTTCTTAGACTATATAGAAGCAATATATACAAAGATTTCAACCGTCTACCTGTTCCATTCATTGTTCCACTTGTCGAAAGTTACAAATAATTTCCGATAAAGGATTAACAATGGGGCTCGTTGTTCACTTAAACTTGAAGGACAAAAAATTGGCGAATGGTACTGTTTGGATGCTTTGCGTACATGTTTCTTAGACTATATGGAAGCAATATATACAAGGATTTCAACCGTCTAGCTGTTCCATTCATTGTTCTACTTGTCGAAAGTTACAAATAATTTACGATAAAGGATTAACAATGGGGCTCATTGTTCACTTAAACTTGAAGAACAAAAAATTGGCGAATGGTACTGATTGGATGCTTTGCATATGTGTTTCTTAGACTATATAGAAGCAATATATACATTGATTTCAACCGTCTACCTGTTCCATTCATTGATCTACTTGTCGAAAGTTACAAATAATTTCCGATAAAGGATTAACAATGGGTCTCATTGTTCACTTAAACTTGAAGAACAAAAAATTGGCGAATGGTACTGTTTGGATGCTTTGCATATATGTTTCTTAGATTATATAGAAGCAATATATACAAAGATTTCAACCGTCTACCTGTTCGATTCATTGTTCTACTTGTCGAAAGTTACAAATAATTTCCGATAAAGGATTAACAATGGGGCTCATTGTTCACTTAAACTTGAAGGACAAAGAATTGGCGAATGGTACTGTTTGGATGCTTTGCGTACATGTTTCTTAGACTATATGGAAGCAATATATACAAGGATTTCAACCGTCTACATGATCCATTCATTGTTCTACTTGTCGAAATTTACAAATAATTTCATTTAAAGGATTAACAATGGGGCTCGTAGTTCACTTAAACTTGAAGAACAAAAAATTGGCGAATTGTACTGTTTGGATGCTTTGCATAGATGTGTTCTGAGACTATTTAGAAGCAATATATAGAAAGATTTCACCCGTCTACCTGTACTATTCATTGTTCTACTTGTAGAAAGTTACAAATAATTTCTATTCCATGATTATTAATGGGGCTCGCTGTTCACTTAAACTTGGAGATCAAAAAATTGGCGATTGTTACTGTTTAGATGCTTTGCATATATGTTTCTTAGATTATATAGAAGCAATATATACAAAGATTACAACCGTCTACCAGTTCCATTCATTGTTCTACTTGTCGAAAGTTACAGATAATTTCCGATAAAGGATTAACCATTGGGGCTCATTGTTCACTTAAACTTGAAGAACAAAAAATTGGCGAATTGTACTGTTTGGATGCTTTGCATATATGTTTCTTAGATTATATAGAAGCAATATATACAAAGATTTCAACCGTCTACCTGTTCGATTCATTGTTCTACTTGTCGAAAGTTACAAATAATTTCCGATAAAGGATTAACAATGGGGCTCATTGTTCACTTAAACTTGAAGGACAAAAGATTGGCGAATGGTACTGTTTGGATGCTTTGCGTACATGTTGCTTAGACTATATAGAAGCAATATATACAAAGATTTCAACCGTCTACGTGCTCCAATCATTGTTCTACTTGTAGAAAGTTACAATTAATTTCCTTTAAAGGATTAACAATGGGGCTCGTAGTTCACATAAACTTGAAGAACAAAAAATTGGCGAATTGTACTGTTTGGATGCTTTGCATAGATGTTTCTTAGACTATTTAGAAGCAATATATAGAAAGATTTCACCCGTCTACCTGTACTATTCATTGTTCTACTTGTAGAAAGTTACAAACAATTTCCATTTCATGATTATCAATGGGGCTCGCTGTTCACTTAAACTTGAAGATCAAAAAATTGGCGATTGTTACTGTTTAGATGCTTTGCATATATGTTTCTTAGATTATATAGAAGCAATATATACAAAGATTTCAACCGTCTACCTGTTCCATTCTTTGTTCTACTTGTCGAAAGCTAAAAATAATTTCCGATAACGGATTAACCATTGGGGCTCATTGTTCACTTAAACTTGAAGAACAAAAAATTGGCGAATTGTACTGTTTGGATGCTTTGCATATATGTTTCCGATACTATATAGAAGCAATATATACAAAGATTTCAACCGTCTACCTGTTCCATTCACTGTTCTACTTGTCGAAAGTTACAAATAATTTCCGTTAAGGGATTAACAATGGGGATCGTAGTTTACTTAAACTTGAAGAACAAAAAATTGGCGAATGGTACTGTTTGGATGCTTTGCGTACATGTTTCTTAAACTATATGGAAGCAATATATACAATGATTTCAACCGTCTACCTGTTCCATTCATTGTTCTACTTGTCGAAAGTTACAAATAATTACCGATAAAGGACTAACCATTGGGGCTCATTGTTCACTTAAACTTGAAGAACAAAAAATTGGCGAATTGTACTGTTTGGATGCTTTGCATATATATTTTTTAGATTATATAGAAGCAATATATACAATGATTTCAACCGTCTACCTGTTCGATTCATTGTTCCACTTTTCGAAAGTTACAAATAATTTCCGATAAAGGATTAACAATGGGGCTCATTGTTCACTTAAACTTGAAGGACAAAAAATTGGCGAATGGTACTGTTTGGATGCTTTGCGTACATGTTTCTTAGACTATATGGAAGCAATATATACAAGGATTTCAACCGTCTACCAGTTCCATTCATTGTTCTACTTGTCGAAAGTTACAAATAATTTACGATAAAGGATTAACAATGGGGCTCATTGTTCACTTAAACTTGAAGAACAAAAAATTGGCGAATGGTACTGTTTGGATGCTTTGCATATATGTTTCATAGACTATATAGAAGCAATATATACATTGATTTCAACTGTCTACCTGTTCCATTCATTGATCTACTTGTCGAAAGTTACAAATAATTTCCGATAAAGGATTAACAATGGGTCTCATTGTTCACTTAAACTTGAAGAACAAAAAATTGGCGAATGGTACTGTTTGGATGCTTTGCATATATGTTTCTTAGACTATATGGAAGCAATATATACAAAGATTTCAACGGTCTACGTGTTCCAATCATTGTTCTACTTGTAGAAAGTTACAATTAATTTCCGTTAAAGGATTAACAATGGGGCTCGTAGTTCACATAAACTTGAAGAACAAAAAATTGGCGAATTGTACTGTTTGGATGCTTTGCATAGATGTTTCTTAGACTATTTAGAAGCAATATATAGAAAGATTTCACCCGTCTACCTGTACTATTCATTGTTCTACTTGTAGAAAGTTACAAATAATTTCCATTTCATGATTATCAATGGGGCTCGCTGTTCACTTAAACTTGAAGAACAAAAAAGTGGCGAATGGTACTGTTTGGATGCTTTGCAGATATGTTACATAGACTATATAGAAGCAATATATACATTGATTTCAACCGTCTACCTGTTCCATTCATTGTTCTACTTGTCGCAAGTTACAAATAATTTCCGTTAAAGTATTAACAATGGGGCTCGTAGTTCAGTTAAACTTGAAGAACAAATAATTGGCGAATTGTACTGTTTGGATGATTTGCATATATGTTTCTTAGACTTTATAGAAGCAATATATACAAAGATTTCAACCGTCTACCTGTTCCATTCATTGTTCTACTTGTCGAAAGTTACAAATAATTTCCGTTAAGGGATTAACAATGGGGATCGTAGTTTACTTAAACTTGAAGAACAAGAAATAGGCGAATTGTACTGTTTGGATGCTTTGCGTACATGTTTCTTAAACTATATGGAAGCAATATATACAATGATTTCAACCGTCTACCTGTTCCATTCATTGTTCTACTTGTCGAAAGCTAAAAATAATTTCCGATAACGGATTAACCATTGGGGCTCATTGTTCACTTAAACTTGAAGAACAAAAAATTGGCGAATTGTACTGTTTGGATGCTTTGCATATATGTTTCCGATACTATATAGAAGCAATATATACAAAGATTTCAACCGTCTACCTGTTCCATTCACTGTTCTACTTGTCGAAAGTTACAAATAATTTCCGTTAAGGGATTAACAATGGGGATCGTAGTTTACTTAAACTTGAAGAACAAAAAATTGGCGAATGGTACTGTTTGGATGCTTTGCGTACATGTTTCTTAAACTATATGGAAGCAATATATACAATGATTTCAACCGTCTACCTGTTCCATTCATTGTTCTACTTGTCGAAAGTTACAAATAATTACCGATAAAGGACTAACCATTGGGGCTCATTGTTCACTTAAACTTGAAGAACAAAAAATTGGCGAATTGTACTGTTTGGATGCTTTGCATATATATTTTTTAGATTATATAGAAGCAATATATACAATGATTTCAACCGTCTACCTGTTCGATTCATTGTTCCACTTTTCGAAAGTTACAAATAATTTCCGATAAAGGATTAACAATGGGGCTCATTGTTCACTTAAACTTGAAGGACAAAAAATTGGCGAATGGTACTGTTTGGATGCTTTGCGTACATGTTTCTTAGACTATATGGAAGCAATATATACAAGGATTTCAACCGTCTACCAGTTCCATTCATTGTTCTACTTGTCGAAAGTTACAAATAATTTACGATAAAGGATTAACAATGGGGCTCATTGTTCACTTAAACTTGAAGAACAAAAAATTGGCGAATGGTACTGTTTGGATGCTTTGCATATATGTTTCATAGACTATATAGAAGCAATATATACATTGATTTCAACTGTCTACCTGTTCCATTCATTGATCTACTTGTCGAAAGTTACAAATAATTTCCGATAAAGGATTAACAATGGGTCTCATTGTTCACTTAAACTTGAAGAACAAAAAATTGGCGAATGGTACTGTTTGGATGCTTTGCATATATGTTTCTTAGACTATATGGAAGCAATATATACAAAGATTTCAACGGTCTACGTGTTCCAATCATTGTTCTACTTGTAGAAAGTTACAATTAATTTCCGTTAAAGGATTAACAATGGGGCTCGTAGTTCACATAAACTTGAAGAACAAAAAATTGGCGAATTGTACTGTTTGGATGCTTTGCATAGATGTTTCTTAGACTATTTAGAAGCAATATATAGAAAGATTTCACCCGTCTACCTGTACTATTCATTGTTCTACTTGTAGAAAGTTACAAATAATTTCCATTTCATGATTATCAATGGGGCTCGCTGTTCACTTAAACTTGAAGAACAAAAAAGTGGCGAATGGTACTGTTTGGATGCTTTGCAGATATGTTACATAGACTATATAGAAGCAATATATACATTGATTTCAACCGTCTACCTGTTCCATTCATTGTTCTACTTGTCGCAAGTTACAAATAATTTCCGTTAAAGTATTAACAATGGGGCTCGTAGTTCAGTTAAACTTGAAGAACAAATAATTGGCGAATTGTACTGTTTGGATGATTTGCATATATGTTTCTTAGACTTTATAGAAGCAATATATACAAAGATTTCAACCGTCTACCTGTTCCATTCATTGTTCTACTTGTCGAAAGTTACAAATAATTTCCGTTAAGGGATTAACAATGGGGATCGTAGTTTACTTAAACTTGAAGAACAAGAAATAGGCGAATTGTACTGTTTGGATGCTTTGCATATATGTTTCTTAGACTATATAGAAGCAATATATACAATGATTTCAACCGTCTACCTATTCCATTCATTGTTCTACTTGCCGAAATTTACAAATAATTTCCTTTAAAGGATTAACAATGGGGCGCGTAGTTCACTTAAACTTGAAGAACAAAAAATTGGCGAATGGTACTATTTGGATGCTTTGAATATATGTTTCTTATATTATATAGAAGCAATATATACAAATATTTCAACCGTCTACCTGTTCCATTCATTGTTCGACTTGTCGAAAGTTACAAATAATTTCCGATAAAGGATTAACCATTGGGGCTCATTGTTCACTTAAACTTGAAGAACAAAAAATTGGCGAATGGTACTGTTTGGATGCTTTGCATATATGTTTCTTAGACTATATGGAAGCAATATATACAAAGATTTCAACCGTCTACATGATCCATTCATTGTTCTACTTGTCGAAATTTACAAATAATTTCCTTTAAAGGATTAACAATGGGGCTCGTAGTTCACTTAAACTTGAAGAACAAAAAATTGGCGAATGGTACTGTTTGGATGCTTTGCGTACATGTTTCTAAAACTATATGGAAGCAATATATACAATGATTTCAACAGTCTACCTGTTCCATTCATTGTTCTACTTGTCGAAAGTTACAAATAATTACCGATAAAGGACTAACCATTGGGGCTCATTGTTCACTTAAACTTGAAGAACAAAAAATTGGCGAATTTTACTGTTTGGATGCTTTGCATATACGTTTTTTAGATTATATAGAAGCAATATATACAAAGATTTCAACCGTCTACCTGTTCCACTCATTGTTCTACTTGTCGCAAGTAACAAATAATTTGCGATAACGGATTAACCATTGGGGCTCATTGTTCACTTAAACTTGAAGAACAAAAAATTGGCGAATTGTACTGTTTGGATGCTTTGCATAAATGTTTCTTAGACTATATAGAAGCAATATATACAAAGATTTCAACCGTCTACCTGTTCCATTCATTGTTCCACTTGTCGAAAGTTACAAATAATTTCCGATAAAGGATTAACAATGGGGCTCGTTGTTCACTTAAACTTGAAGGACAAAAAATTGGCGAATGGTACTGTTTGGATGCTTTGCGTACATGTTTCTTAGACTATATGGAAGCAATATATACAAGGATTTCAACCGTCTAGCTGTTCCATTCATTGTTCTACTTGTCGAAAGTTACAAATAATTTACGATAAAGGATTAACAATGGGGCTCGTAGTTCACATAAACTTGAAGAACAAAAAATTGGCGAATTGTACTGTTTGGATGCTTTGCATAGATGTGTTCTTAGACTATTTAGAAGCAATATATAGAAAGATTTCACCCGTCTACCTGTACTATTCATTGTTCTACTTGTAGAAAGTTACAAATAATTTCTATTCCATGATTATTAATGGGGCTCGCTGTTCACTTAAACTTGAAGATCAAAAAATTGGCGATTGTTACTGTTTAGATGCTTTGCATATATGTTTCTTAGATTATATAGAAGCAATATATACAAAGATTTCAACCGTCTACCAGTTCCATTCATTGTTCTACTTGTCGAAAATTACAGATAATTTCCGATAATGGATTAACCATTGGGGCTCATTGTTCACATAAACTTGAAGAACAAAAAATTGGCGAATTGTACTGTTTGGATGCTTTGCATATATGTTTCTTAGATTATATAGAAGCAATATATACAAAGATTTCAACCATCTACCTGTTCGATTCATTGTTCTACTTGTCGAAAGTTACATATAATTTCCGATAAAGGATTAACAATGGGGCTCATTGTTCACTTAAACTTGAAGGACAAAGAATTGGCGAATGGTACTGTTTGGATGCTTTGCGTACATGTTTCTTAGACTATATGGAAGCAATATATACAAAGATTTCAACCGTCTACGTGTTCCAATCATTGTTCTACTTGTCGAAATTTACAAATAATTTCCTTTAAAGGATTAACAATGGGGCTCGTCGTTCACTTAAACTTGAAGAACAAAAAATTGGCGAATGGTACTGTTTGGATGCTTTGCGTACATGTTTCTTAGACTATATGGAAGCAATATATACAAGGATTTCAACCGTCTACCTGTTCCATTCATTGTTCTACTTGTCGAAAATTACAGATAATTTCCGATAAAGGATTAACCATTGGGGCTCATTGTTCACTTAAACTTGAAGAACAAAAAATTGGCGAATGGTACTGTTTGGATGCTTTGTGTACATGTTTCTTAGACTATATGGAAGCAATATATACAAAGATTTCAACCGTCTACGTGTTCCAATCATTGTTCTACTTGTCGAAATTTACAAATAATTTCCTTTAAAGGATTAACAATGGGGCTCGTTGTTCACTTAAACTTGAAGAACAAAAAATTGGCGAATGGTACTGTTTGGGTGCTTTGCATATATGTCTCTTATACTATATAGAAGCAATATATACAAAGATTTCAACCGTCTACCTGTTCCATTCATTGTTCTACTTGTCGAAAGTTACAAATAATTTCCGATAACGGATTAACCATTGGGGCTCATTGTTCAGTTAAACTTGAAGAACAAAAAATTGGCGAATTGTACTGTTTGGATGCTTTGCATATATGTTTCTTATACTATATAGAAGCAATATATACAAAGATTTCAACCGTCTACCTGTTCCATTCATTGTTCTACTTGTCGAAAGTTACAGATAATTTCCGATAAAGGATTAACCATTGGGGCTCATTGTTCACTTAAACTTGAAGAACAAAAAATTGGCGAATGGTACTGTTTGGATGCTTTGCGTACATGTTTCTTAGACTATATAGAAGCAATATATACATTGATTTCAACCGTCTACCTGTTCCATTCATTGTTCTACTTGTCGCAAGTTACAAATAATTTCCGTTAAAGTATTAACAATGGGGCTCGTAGTTCAGTTAAACTTGAAGAACAAGAAATAGGCGAATTGTACTGTTTGGATGCTTTGCATATATGTTTCTTAGACTATATAGAAGCAATATATACAATGATTTCAACCGTCTACCTATTCCATTCATTGTTCTACTTGCCGAAATTTACAAATAATTTCCTTTAAAGGATTAACAATGGGGCGCGTAGTTCACTTAAACTTGAAGAACAAAAAATTGGCGAATGGTACTATTTGGATGCTTTGAATATATGTTTCTTATATTATATAGAAGCAATATATACAAATATTTCAACCGTCTACCTGTTCCATTCATTGTTCGACTTGTCGAAAGTTACAAATAATTTCCGATAAAGGATTAACCATTGGGGCTCATTGTTCACTTAAACTTGAAGAACAAAAAATTGGCGAATGGTACTGTTTGGATGCTTTGCATATATGTTTCTTAGACTATATGGAAGCAATATATACAAAGATTTCAACCGTCTACATGATCCATTTATTGTTCTACTTGTCGAAATTTACAAATAATTTCCTTTAAAGGATTAACAATGGGGCTCGTAGTTCACTTAAACTTGAAGAACAATGAATTGGCGAATTGTACTGTTTGGATGCTTTGCATATATGTTTCTTAGACTATATGGAAGCAATATATACAATGATTTCAACCGTCTACCTGTTCCATTCATTGTTCTACTTGTAGAAAGTTACAAATAATTTCCGTTTCATGATTATCAATGGGGCTCGTTGTTCACTTAAACTTGAAGGACAAAAAATTGGCGATTGGTACTGTTTGGATGCTTTGCGTACATGTTTCTTAGACTATATGGAAGCAATATATACAAGGATTTCAACCGTCTACCTGTTCCATTCATTGTTCTACTTGTCGAAAGTTACAAATAATTTACGATAAAGGATTAACAATGGGGATCATTGTTCACTTAAACTTGAAGAACAAAAAATTGGCGAATGGTACTGTTTGGATGCTTTGCATATGTGTTTCTTAGACTATATAGAAGCAATATATACATTGATTTCAACCGTCTACCTGTTCCATTCATTGATCTACTTGTCGAAAGTTACAAATAATTTACGATAAAGGATTAACAATGGGTCTCGTCGTTCACTTAAACTTGAAGACCGAAAAATAGGCGAATGGTACTGTTTGGATGCTTTGCGTACATGTTTCTTAAACTATATGGAAGCAATATATACAAATATTTCAACCGTCTACGTGTTCCAATCATTGTTCTACTTGTCGAAATTTACAAATAATTTCCTTTAAAGGATTAACAATGGGGCTCGTTGTTCACTTAAACTTGAAGAACAAAAAAGTGGCGAATGGTACTGTTTGGATGCTTTGCATATATGTTTCTTAAACTATATAGAAGCAATATATACATTGATTTCAACCGGCTACATGTTCCATTCATTGTTCTACTTGTCGCAAGTTACAAATAATTCCGTTAAAGTATTAACAATGGGGCTCGTAGTTCACTTTAAATTGAAGATGAAATAATTGGCGAATTGTACTGTTTGGACGCTTTGCATATATGTTTCTTAGACTATATAGAAGCAATATATACAAAGATTTCAACCGTCTACCTGTTCGATTCATTGTTCTACTTGTCGAAAGTTACAAATAATTTCCGATAAAGGATTAACAATGGGGCTCATTGTTCACTTAAACTTGAAGGACAAAAAATTGGCGAATGGTACTCTTTGGATGCTTTGCGTACATGTTTCTTAGACTATATAGAAGCAATATATACAATGATTTCAACCGTCTACCTGTTCCATTCATTGTTCTACTTGTCGAAATTTATAAATAATTTCCTTTAAAGGATTAACAATGGGGCTCGTAGTTCACTTAAACTTGAAGAACAAAAAATTGGCGAATGGTACTGTTTGGATGCTTTGCATATGTGTTTCTTAGACTATATAGAAGCAATATATACATTGATTTCAACCGTCTACCTGTTCCATTCATTGATCTACTTGTCGAAAGTTACAAATAATTTACGATAAAGGATTAACAATGGGGCTCATTGTTCACTTAAACTTGAAGAACAAAAAATTGGCGAATGGTACTATTTGGATGCTTTGAATATATGTTTCTTAGATTATATAGAAGCAATATATACAAAGATTTCAACCGTCTACCAGTTCCATTCATTGCTCTACTTGTCGAAAATTACAAATAATTTCCGATAAAGGATTAACCATTGGGGCTCATTGTTCACTTAAACTTGAAGAACAAAAAATTGGCGCATGGTACTGTTTGGATGCTTTGCGTACATGTTTTTTAGACTATATAGAAGCAATATATACAAAGATTTCAACCGTCTACGTGTTCCATTCATTGTTCTACTTGTCGAAATTTACAAATAATTTCCTTTAAAGGATTAACAATGGGTCTCGTCGTTCACTTAAACTTGAAGACCGAAAAATTGGCGAATGGTACTGTTTGGATGCTTTGCGTACATGTTTCTTAAACTATATGGAAGCAATATATACAAATATTTCAACCGTCTACGTGTTCCAATCATTGTTCTACTTGTCGAAATTTACAAATAATTTCCTTTAAAGGATTAACAATGGGGCTCGTTGTTCACTTAAACTTGAAGAACAAAAAAGTGGCGAATGGTACTGTTTGGATGCTTTGCATATATGTTTCTTAGACTATATAGAAGCAATATATACATTGATTTCAACCGGCTACATGTTCCATTCATTGTTCTACTTGTCGCAAGTTACAAATAATTCCGTTAAAGTATTAACAATGGGGCTCGTAGTTCACTTTAAATTGAAGATGAAATAATTGGCGAATTGTACTGTTTGGACGCTTTGCATATATGTTTCTTAGACTATATAGAAGCAATATATACAAAGATTTCAACCGTCTACCTATTCCATTCATTGTTCTACTTGTAGAAAGTTACAATTAATTTCCGTTAAAGGATTAACAATGGGGCTCGTTGTTCACTTAAACTTGAAGAACAAGAAATTGGCGAATTGTACTGTTTGGATGCTTTGCATAAATGTTACTTAGACTATTTAGAAGCAATATATACAATGATTTCAACCGTCTACCTATTCCATTCATTGTTCTACTTGCCGAAATTTACAAATAATTTCCTTTAAAGGATTAACAATGGGGCTCGTAGTTCACTTAAACTTGAAGAGCAAAAAATTGGCGAATTGTACTGTTTGGACGCTATGCATATATGTTTCTTAGACTATATAGAAGCAATATATACAATGATTTCAACAGTTTACCTGTTGCATTCATTGTTCTACTTGTCGAAATTTACAAATAATTTCCTTTAAAGGATTAACAATGGGGCTCGTAGTTCACTTAAACTTGAAGAACAAAAAATTGGCGAATGGTACTGTTTGGATGCTTTGCATATATGTTTCTTAGATTATATAGAAGCAATATATACAAAGATTTCAACCGTCTACCTGTACTATTTATTGTTCTACTTGTAGAAAGTTACAAATAATTTCCATTTCACGATTATCAATGGGGCTCGCTGTTCACTTAAACTTGAAGAACAAAAAATTCGTGAATTGTACTGTTTGGATGCTTTGCATATATGTTTCGTAGATTATATAGAAGCAATATATACAATGATTTCAACCGTCTACCTGATCCATTCATTGTTTTACTGGTCGAAATTTACAAATAATTTCCTTTAAAGGATTAACAATGGGGCTCGTAGTTCACGTAAACTTGAAGAACAAAAATTGGCGAATGGTACTGTTTGGATGCTTTGCATATATGTTTCCTAGACTATATAGACGCAATATATACAAGGATTTCAACCGTCTACCTGTTCCATTCATTGTTCTACTTGTCGAAAGTTACAAATAATTTCCGATAAAGGATTAACAATGGGGCTCGTAGTTCACTTAAACTTGAAGAACAAAAAATTGGCGAATGGTACTGTTTGGATGCTTTGCATATATGTTTCTTAGATTATATAGAAGCAATATATACAAAGATTTCAACCGTCTACCTGTTCCATTCATTGTTCTACTTGTCGAAATTTACAAATAATTTCCTTTAAAGGATTAACAATGGGGCTCGTTGTTCACTTAAACTTGAAGAACAATAAATTGGCGAATTGTACTGTTTGGATGCTTTGCATATATGTTTCTTAGAGTATATAGAAGCAATATATACAAAGATTTCAACCGTCTACCTATTCCATTCATTGTTCTACTTGTCGAAAGTTACAAATAATTTCCGATAAAGGATTAACAATGGGTCTCATTGTTCACTTAAACTTGAAGAACAAAAAATTGGCGAATGGTACTGTTTGGATGCTTTGCATATATGTTTCTTAGACTATATGGAAGCAATATATACAAAGATGTCAACCGTCTACGTGTTCCAATCATTGTTCTACTTGTCGAAATTTACGAATAATTTCCTTTAAAGGATTAACAATGGGGCTCGTAGTACACTTAAACTTGAAGAACAAAAAATTGGCGAATGGTACTGTTTGGATGCTTTGCATATATGTTTCTTAGACTATATAGACGCAATATATACAAAGATTTCAACCGTCTACCTGTTCCATTCATTGTTCTACTTGTCGAAAGTTACAAATAATTTCCGATAAAGGATTAACAATGGGGCTCATTGTTCACTTAAACTTGAAGAACAAAAAATTGGCGATTTGTACTGTTTGGATGCTTTGCATATATGTTTCGTAGACTATACAGAAGCAATATATACAATGATTTCAACAGTCTAAATGTTCCATTCATTGTTCTACTTGTCGAAATTTACAAATAATTTCCTTTATAGGATTAACAATGGGGCTCGTAGTTCACTTAAACTTGAAGAACAAAAAATTGGCGAATGGTACTGTTTGGATGCTTTGCATATATGTTTCTTAGATTATATAGAAGCAATATATACAAAGATTTCAACCGTCTACCTGTTCCATTCATTGTTCTACTTGTCGAAATTTACAAATAATTTCCTTTAAAGGATTAACAATGGGGCTCGTTGTTCACTTAAACTTGAAGAACAATAAATTGGCGAATTGTACTGTTTGGATGCTTTGCATATATGTTTCTTAGAGTATATAGAAGCAATATATACAAAGATTTCAACCGTCTACCTATTCCATTCATTGTTCTACTTGTAGAAAGTTACAATTAATTTCCGTTAAAGGATTAACAATGGGGCTCGTTGTTCACTTAAACTTGAAGAACAAGAAATTGGCGAATTGTACTGTTTGGATGCTTTGCATATATGTTACTTAGACTATTTAGAAGCAATATATACAATGATTTCAACCGTCTACCTATTCCATTCATTGTTCTACTTGCCGAAATTTACAAATAATTTCCTTTAAAGGATTAACAATGGGGCTCGTAGTTCACTTAAACTTGAAGAGCAAAAAATTGGCGAATTGTACTGTTTGGACGCTATGCATATATGTTTCTTAAACTATATAGAAGCAATATATACAATGATTTCAACAGTTTACCTGTTGCATTCATTGTTCTACTTGTCGAAATTTACAAATAATTTCCTTTAAAGGATTAACAATGGGGCTCGTAGTTCACTTAAACTTGAAGAACAAAAAATTGGCGAATGGTACTGTTTGGATGCTTTGCATATATGTTTCTTAGATTATATAGAAGCAATATATACAAAGATTTCAACCGTCTACCTGTACTATTTATTGTTCTACTTGTAGAAAGTTACAAATAATTTCCATTTCACGATTATCAATGGGGCTCGCTGTTCACTTAAACTTGAAGAACAAAAAATTCGTGAATTGTACTGTTTGGATGCTTTGCATATATGTTTCGTAGATTATATAGAAGCAATATATACAATGATTTCAACCGTCTACCTGATCCATTCATTGTTTTACTGGTCGAAATTTACAAATAATTTCCTTTAAAGGATTAACAATGGGGCTCGTAGTTCACGTAAACTTGAAGAACAAAAATTGGCGAATGGTACTGTTTGGATGCTTTGCATATATGTTTCCTAGACTATATAGACGCAATATATACAAGGATTTCAACCGTCTACCTGTTCCATTCATTGTTCTACTTGTCGAAAGTTACAAATAATTTCCGATAAAGGATTAACAATGGGGCTCGTAGTTCACTTAAACTTGAAGAACAAAAAATTGGCGAATGGTACTGTTTGGATGCTTTGCATATATGTTTCTTAGATTATATAGAAGCAATATATACAAAGATTTCAACCGTCTACCTGTTCCATTCATTGTTCTACTTGTCGAAATTTACAAATAATTTCCTTTAAAGGATTAACAATGGGGCTCGTTGTTCACTTAAACTTGAAGAACAATAAATTGGCGAATTGTACTGTTTGGATGCTTTGCATATATGTTTCTTAGTGTATATAGAAGCAATATATACAAAGATTTCAACCGTCTACCTATTCCATTCATTGTTCTACTTGTCGAAAGTTACAAATAATTTCCGATAAAGGATTAACAATGGGTCTCAATGTTCACTTAAACTTGAAGAACAAAAAATTGGCGAATGGTACTGTTTGGATGCTTTGCATATATGTTTCTTAGACTATATGGAAGCAATATATACAAAGATGTCAACCGTCTACGTGTTCCAATCATTGTTCTACTTGTCGAAATTTACGAATAATTTCCTTTAAAGGATTAACAATGGGGCTCGTAGTACACTTAAACTTGAAGAACAAAAAATTGGCGAATGGTACTGTTTGGATGCTTTGCATATATGTTTCGTAGACTATATAGAAGCAATATATACAATGATTTCAACCGTCTACATGATCCATTCATTGTTCTACTTGTCGAAATTTACAAATAATTTCCTTTAAAGGATTAACAATGTGGCTCGTAGTTCACTTAAACTTGAAGAACAAAAAATTGGCGAATTGTACTGTATGGATGCTTTGCATATATGTTTCTTAGACTATATAGAAGCAATATATACAATGATTTCAACCGTCTACCTGTTCCATTCATTGTTCTACTTGTCGAAATTTATAAATAATTTCCTTTAATGGATTAACAATGGGGCTCGTAGTTCACTTAAACTTGAAGAACAAAAAATTGGCGAATTGTACTGTTTGGATGCTTTGCATAGATGTGTTCTTAGACTATTTAGAAGCAATATATAGAAAGATTTCACCCGTCTACCTGTACTATTCATTGTTCTACTTGTAGAAAGTTACAAATAATTTCTATTCCATGATTATCAATGGGGCTCGCTGTTCACTTAAACTTGAAGATCAAAAAATTGGCGATTGTTACTGTTTAGATGCTTTGCATATATGTTTCTTAGATTATATAGAAGCAATATATACAAAGATTTCAACGGTCTACCAGTTCCATTCATTGTTCTACTTGTCGAAAATTACAGATAATTTCCGATAAAGGATTAACCATTGGGGCTCATTGTTCACTTAAACTTGAAGAACAAAAAATTGGCGAATTGTACTGTTTGGATGCTTTGCATATATGTTTCCGATACTATATAGAAGCAATATATACAAAGATTTCAACAGTCTACCTGTTCCATTCATTGTTCTACTTGTCGAAAGTTACAAATAATTACCGATAAAGTATTAACAATGGGGCTCGTAGTTCACTTAAACTTGAAGATCAAATAATTGGCGAATTGTACTGTTTGGACGCTTTGCATATATGTTTCTTAGACTATACAGAAGCAATATATACAATGATTTCAACAGTCTACCTGTTCCATTCATTGTTCTACTTGTCGAAATTTACAAATAATTTCCTTTAAAGGATTAACAATGGGGCTCGTAGTTCACTTAAACTTGAAGAACAAAAAATTGGCGAATGGTACTGTTTGGATGCTTTGCATATATGTCTCTTATACTATATAGAAGTAATATATACAAAGATTTCAACCGTCTACCTGTTCCATTCATTGTTCTACTTGTCGAAAGTTACAAATAATTTCCGATAAAGGATTAACAATGGGGCTCATTGTTCACTTAAACTTGAAGAACAAAAAATTGGCGAATGGTACTGTTTGGATGCTTTGCATATATGTTTCTTAGATTATATAGAAGCAATATATACAAAGATTTCAACCGTCTACCTGTTCCATTCATTGTTCTACTTGTCGAAATTTACAAATAATTTCCTTTAAAGGATTAACAATGGGGCTCGTTGTTCACTTAAACTTGAAGAACAATAAATTGGCGAATTGTACTGTTTGGATGCTTTGCATATATGTTTCTTAGAGTATATAGAAGCAATATATACAAAGATTTCAACCGTCTACCTATTCCATTCATTGTTCTACTTGTAGAAAGGTACAATTAATTTCCGTTAAAGGATTAACAATGGGGCTCGTTGTTCACTTAAACTTGAAGAACAAAAAATTGGCGAATTGTACTGTTTGGATGCTTTGCATATATGTTTCGTAGACTATATAGAAGCAATATATACAATGATTTCAACCGTCTACCTGTTCCATTCATTGTTCTACTTGTCGAAAGTTACAAATAATTACCGATAAAGTATTAACAATGGGGCTCGTAGTTCACTTAAACTTGAAGATCAAATAATTGGCGAATTGTACTGTTTGGACGCTTTGCATATATGTTTCTTAGACTATACAGAAGCAATATATACAATGATTTCAACAGTCTACCTGTTCCATTCATTGTTCTACTTGTCGAAATTTACAAATAATTTCCTTTAAAGGATTAACAATGGGGCTCGTAGTTCACTTAAACTTGAAGAACAAAAAATTGGCGAATGGTACTGTTTGGATGCTTTGCATATATGTCTCTTATACTATATAGAAGTAATATATACAAAGATTTCAACCGTCTACCTGTTCCATTCATTGTTCTACTTGTCGAAAGTTACAAATAATTACCGATAAAGTATTAACAATGGGGCTCGTAGTTCACTTAAACTTGAAGATCAAATAATTGGCGAATTGTACTGTTTGGACGCTTTGCATATATGTTTCTTAGACTATACAGAAGCAATATATACAATGATTTCAACAGTCTACCTGTTCCATTCATTGTTCTACTTGTCGAAATTTACAAATAATTTCCTTTAAAGGATTAACAATGGGGCTCGTAGTTCACTTAAACTTGAAGAACAAAAAATTGGCGAATGGTACTGTTTGGATGCTTTGCATATATGTCTCTTATACTATATAGAAGTAATATATACAAAGATTTCAACCGTCTACCTGTTCCATTCATTGTTCTACTTGTCGAAAGTTACAAATAATTTCCGATAAAGGATTAACAATGGGGCTCATTGTTCACTTAAACTTGAAGAACAAAAAATTGGCGATTTGTACTGTTTGGATGCTTTGCATATATGTTTCGTAGACTATACAGAAGCAATATATACAATGATTTCAACAGTCTAAATGTTCCATTCATTGTTCTACTTGTCGAAATTTACAAATAATTTCCTTTATAGGATTAACAATGGGGCTCGTCGTTCACTTAAACTTGAAGAACAAAAAATTGGCGAATGGTACTGTTTGGATGCTTTGCATATATGTTTCTTAGACTATATAGAAGCAATATATACAAAGATTTCAACCGTCTATCTATTCCATTCATTGTTCTACTTGTCGAAAGTTACAAATAATTTCCGATAAAGGATTAACAATGGGTCTCATTGTTCACTTAAACTTGAAGAACAAAAAATTGGCGAATGGTACTGTTTGGATGCTTTGCATATATGTTTCTTAGACTATATGGAAGCAATATATACAAAGATGTCAACCGTCTACGTGTTCCAATCATTGTTCTACTTGTCGAAATTTACGAATAATTTCCTTTAAAGGATTAACAATGGGGCTCGTAGTACACTTAAACTTGAAGAACAAAAAATTGGCGAATGGTACTGTTTGGATGCTTTGCATATATGTTTCTTAGACTATATAGACGCAATATATACAAAGATTTCAACCGTCTACCTGTTTCATTCATTGTTCTACTTGTCGAAAGTTACAAATAATTTCCGATAAAGGATTAACCATTGGGGCTCATTGTTCACTTAAACTTGAAGAACAAAAAATTGGCGAATGGTACTGTTTGGATGCTTTGCATATATGTTTCTTAGACTATGTGGAAGCAATATATACAAAGATTTCAACCGTCTACGTGTTCCAATCATTGTTCTACTTGTAGAAAGTTACAATTAATTTCCGTTAAAGGATTAACAATGGGGCTCGTAGTTCACTTAAACTTGAAGAACAAAAAATTGGCGAATTGTACTGTTTGGATGCTTTGCATACATGTTTCGTAGACTATATAGAAGCAATATATACAATGATTTCAACCGTCTACATGATCCATTCATTGTTCTACTTGTCGAAATTTACAAATAATTTCCTTTAAAGGATTAACAATGTGGCTCGTAGTTCACTTAAACTTGAAGAACAAAAAATTGGCGAATTGTACTGTATGGATGCTTTGCATAGATGTGTTCTTAGACTATTTAGAAGCAATATATAGAAAGATTTCACCCGTCTACCTGTACTATTCATTGTTCTACTTGTAGAAAGTTGCAAATAATTTCTATTCCATGATTATCAATGGGGCTCGCTGTTCACTTAAACTTGAAGATCAAAAAATTGGCGATTGTTACTGTTTAGATGCTTTGCATATATGTTTCTTAGATTATATAGAAGCAATATATACAAAGATTTCAACCGTCTACCAGTTCCATTCATTGTTCTACTTGTCGAAAATTACAGATAATTTCCGATAAAGGATTAACCATTGGGGCTCATTGTTCACTTAAACTTGAAGAACAAAAAATTGGCGAATGGTATTATTTGGATGCTTTGCGTACATGTTTCTTAGACTATATGGAAGCAATATATACAAAGATTTCAACCGTCTACCTGTTCCATTCATTGTTCTACTTGTCGAAAGTTACAATTAATTTCCGTTAAAGGATTAACAATGGGGCTCGTCGTTCACTTAAACTTGAAGAACAAAAAATTGGCGAATAGTACTGTTTGGATGCTTTGCGTACATGTTTCTTAAACTATATGGAAGCAATATATACAATGATTTCAACCGTCTACCTGTTCCATTCATTGTTCTACTTGTCGAAAGTTACAAATAATTACCGATAAAGGACTAACCATTGGGGCTCATTATTCACTTAAACTTGAAAAACAAAAAATTGGCGAATTGTACTGTTTGGATGCTTTGCATATATGTTTCTTAGACTATATAGAAGCAATATATACAATGATTTCAACCGTCTACCTGTTCCATTCATTGTTCTACATGTCGAAATTTATAAATAATTTCCTTTAATGGATTAACAATGGGGCTCGTAGTTCACTTAAACTTGAAGAACAAAAAATTGGCGAATTGTACTGTTTGGATGCTTTGCATAGATGTGTTCTTAGACTATTTAGAAGCAATATATAGAAAGATTTCACCCGTCTACCTGTACTATTCATTGTTCTACTTGTAGAAAGTTACAAATAATTTCTATTCCATGATTATCAATGGGGCTCGCTGTTCACTTAAACTTGAAGATCAAAAAATTGGCGATTGTTACTGTTTAGATGCTTTGCATATATGTTTCTTAGATTATATAGAAGCAATATATACAAAGATTTCAACGGTCTACCAGTTCCATTCATTGTTCTACTTGTCGAAAATTACAGATAATTTCCGATAAAGGATTAACCATTGGGGCTCATTGTTCACTTAAACTTGAAGAACAAAAAATTGGCGAATTGTACTGTTTGGATGCTTTGCATATATGTTTCCGATACTATATAGAAGCAATATATACAAAGATTTCAACAGTCTACCTGTTCCATTCATTGTTCTACTTGTCGAAAGTTACAAATAATTACCGATAAAGTATTAACAATGGGGCTCGTAGTTCACTTAAACTTGAAGATCAAATAATTGGCGAATTGTACTGTTTGGACGCTTTGCATATATGTTTCTTAGACTATACAGAAGCAATATATACAATGATTTCAACAGTCTACCTGTTCCATTCATTGTTCTACTTGTCGAAATTTACAAATAATTTCCTTTAAAGGATTAACAATGGGGCTCGTAGTTCACTTAAACTTGAAGAACAAAAAATTGGCGAATGGTACTGTTTGGACGCTTTGCATATATGTTTCTTAGACTATACAGAAGCAATATATACAATGATTTCAACAGTCTACCTGTTCCATTCATTGTTCTACTTGTCGAAATTTACAAATAATTTCCTTTAAAGGATTAACAATGGGGCTCGTTGTTCACTTAAACTTGAAGAACAATAAATTGGCGAATTGTACTGTTTGGATGCTTTGCATATATGTTTCTTAGAGTATATAGAAGCAATATATACAAAGATTTCAACCGTCTACCTATTCCATTCATTGTTCTACTTGTAGAAAGGTACAATTAATTTCCGTTAAAGGATTAACAATGGGGCTCGTTGTTCACTTAAACTTGAAGAACAAAAAATTGGCGAATTGTACTGTTTGGATGCTTTGCATATATGTTTCGTAGACTATATAGAAGCAATATATACAATGATTTCAACCGTCTACCTGTTCCATTCATTGTTCTACTTGTCGAAAGTTACAAATAATTACCGATAAAGTATTAACAATGGGGCTCGTAGTTCACTTAAACTTGAAGATCAAATAATTGGCGAATTGTACTGTTTGGACGCTTTGCATATATGTTTCTTAGACTATACAGAAGCAATATATACAATGATTTCAACAGTCTACCTGTTCCATTCATTGTTCTACTTGTCGAAATTTACAAATAATTTCCTTTAAAGGATTAACAATGGGGCTCGTAGTTCACTTAAACTTGAAGAACAAAAAATTGGCGAATGGTACTGTTTGGATGCTTTGCATATATGTCTCTTATACTATATAGAAGTAATATATACAAAGATTTCAACCGTCTACCTGTTCCATTCATTGTTCTACTTGTGGAAAGTTACAAATAATTTCCGATAAAGGATTAACAATGGGGCTCATTGTTCACTTAAACTTGAAGAACAAAAAATTGGCGATTTGTACTGTTTGGATGCTTTGCATATATGTTTCGTAGACTATACAGAAGCAATATATACAATGATTTCAACAGTCTAAATGTTCCATTCATTGTTCTACTTGTCGAAATTTACAAATAATTTCCTTTATAGGATTAACAATGGGGCTCGTAGTTCACTTAAACTTGAAGAACAAAAAATTGGCGAATGGTACTGTTTGGATGCTTTGCATATATGTTTCTTAGATTATATAGAAGCAATATATACAAAGATTTCAACCGTCTACCTGTTCCATTCATTGTTCTACTTGTCGAAATTTACAAATAATTTCCTTTAAAGGATTAACAATGGGGCTCGTTGTTCACTTAAACTTGAAGAACAATAAATTGGCGAATTGTACTGTTTGGATGCTTTGCATATATGTTTCTTAGAGTATATAGAAGCAATATATACAAAGATTTCAACCGTCTACCTATTCCATTCATTGTTCTACTTGTAGAAAGTTACAATTAATTTCCGTTAAAGGATTAACAATGGGGCTCGTTGTTCACTTAAACTTGAAGAACAAGAAATTGGCGAATTGTACTGTTTGGATGCTTTGCATATATGTTACTTAGACTATTTAGAAGCAATATATACAATGATTTCAACCGTCTACCTATTCCATTCATTGTTCTACTTGCCGAAATTTACAAATAATTTCCTTTAAAGGATTAACAATGGGGCTCGTAGTTCACTTAAACTTGAAGAGCAAAAAATTGGCGAATTGTACTGTTTGGACGCTATGCATATATGTTTCTTAGACTATATAGAAGCAATATATACAATGATTTCAACAGTTTACCTGTTGCATTCATTGTTCTACTTGTCGAAATTTACAAATAATTTCCTTTAAAGGATTAACAATGGGGCTCGTAGTTCACTTAAACTTGAAGAACAAAAAATTGGCGAATGGTACTGTTTGGATGCTTTGCATATATGTTTCTTAGATTATATAGAAGCAATATATACAAAGATTTCAACCGTCTACCTGTACTATTTATTGTTCTACTTGTAGAAAGTTACAAATAATTTCCATTTCACGATTATCAATGGGGCTCGCTGTTCACTTAAACTTGAAGAACAAAAAATTCGTGAATTGTACTGTTTGGATGCTTTGCATATATGTTTCGTAGATTATATAGAAGCAATATATACAATGATTTCAACCGTCTACCTGATCCATTCATTGTTTTACTGGTCGAAATTTACAAATAATTTCCTTTAAAGGATTAACAATGGGGCTCGTTGTTCACTTAAACTTGAAGAACAATAAATTGGCGAATTGTACTGTTTGGATGCTTTGCATATATGTTTCTTAGAGTATATAGAAGCAATATATACATTGATTTCAACCGGCTACCTGTTCCAATCATTGTTCTACTTGTCGAAATTTACAAATAATTTCCTTTAAAGGATTAACAATGGGGCTCGTCGTTCACTTAAACTTGAAGAACAAAAAATTGGCGAATGGTACTGTTTGGATGCTTTGCATATATGTTTCTTAGACTATATGGAAGCAATATATACATTGATTTCAACCGGCTACCTGTTCCATTCATTGTTCTACTTGTCGAAAGTTACAAATAATTTCCGATAAAGGATTAACAATGGGGCTCATTGTTCACTTAAACTTGAAGGACAAAAAATTGGCGAATGGTACTGTTTGGATGCTTTGCGTACATGTTTCTTAAACTATATGGAAGCAATATATACAATGATTTCAACCGTCTACCTGTTCCATTCATTGTTCTACTTGTCGAAAGTTACAAATAATTACCGATAAAGGACTAACCATTGGGGCTCAATGTTCACTTAAACTTGAAGAACAAAAAATTGGCGAATTGTACTGTTTGGATGCTTTGCATATATGTTTTTTAGATTATATAGAAGCAATATATACAAAGATTGCAACCGTCTACCTGTCCGATTCATTGTTCTACTTGTCGAAAGTTACAAATAATTTCCGATAAAGGATTAACAATGGGGCTCATTGTTCACTTAAACTTGAAGAACAAAAAATTGGCGATTGGTACTGTTTGGATGCTTTGCATATATGTTTCTTAGACTATATAGAAGCAATATATATTTTGATTTCAACCGTCTACCTGTTCCACTCATTGTTCTACTTGTCGAAAGTTACAAATAATTTCCGTTAAAGTGTTAACAATGGGGCTCGTAGTTCACTTAAACTTGAAGATGAAATAATTGGCGAATAGTACTGTTTGGATGCTTTGCATATATGTTTCTTAGATTATATAGAAGCAATATATACAAAGATTTCAACCGTCTACCTGTTCCATTCATTGTTCTACTTGTCGAAAGCTACAAATAATTTCCGATAACGGATTAACCATTGGGGCTCATTGTTCACTTAAACTTGAGGAACAACAAATTGGCGAATTGTACTGTTTGGATGCTTTGCATATATGTTTCTTAGACCATATAGAAGCAATATATACAAAGATTTCAACCGTCTACATGTTCCATTCATTGTTCTACTTTTCGAAAGTTACAAATAATTTCCTTTAAAGGATTAACAATGGGGCTCGTTGTTCACTTAAACTTGAAGAACAATAAATTGGCGAATTGTACTGTTTGGATGCTTTGCATATATGTTTCTTAGAGTATATAGAAGCAATATATACAAAGATTTCAACCGTCTACCTATTCCATTCATTGTTCTACTTGTCGAAAGTTACAAATAATTTCCGATAAAGGATTAACAATGGGTCTCATTGTTCACTTAAACTTGAAGAACAAAAAATTGGCGAATGGTACTGTTTGGATGCTTTGCATATATGTTTCTTAGACTATATGGAAGCAATATATACAAAGATGTCAACCGTCTACGTGTTCCAATCATTGTTCTACTTGTCGAAATTTACGAATAATTTCCTTTAAAGGATTAACAATGGGGCTCGTAGTACACTTAAACTTGAAGAACAAAAAATTGGCGAATGGTACTGTTTGGATGCTTTGCATATATGTTTCTTAGACTATATAGACGCAATATATACAAAGATTTCAACCGTCTACCTGTTCCATTCATTGTTCTACTTGTCGAAAGTTACAAATAATTTCCGATAAAGGATTAACAATGGGTCTCATTGTTCACTTAAACTTGAAGAACAAAAAATTGGCGAATTGTACTGTTTGGATGCTTTGCATATATGTTTCTTAGACTATATAGAAGCAATATATACAAAGATTTCAACCGTCTACGTGTTCCAATCATTGTTCTACTTGTAGAAAGTTACAATTAATTTCCGTTAAAGGATTAACAATGGGGCTCGAAGTTCACTTAAACTTGAAGAACAAAAAATTGGCGAATTGTACTGTTTGGATGCTTTGCAAATATATGTTTCGTAGACTATATAGAAGCAATATATACAATGATTTCAACCGTCTACATGATCCATTCATTGTTCTACTTGTCGAAATTTACAAATAATTTCCTTTAAAGGATTAACAATGGGGCTCGTAGTTAACTTAAACTTGAAGAACAAAAAATTGTCGAATTGTACAGTTTGGATGCTTTGCATATATGTTTCTTAGACTATTTAGAAACAGTATTTAAAAAGATTTCACCCGTCTACCTGCACTATTCATTGTTCTACTTGTAGAAAGTTACAATTAATTTCCATTTCATGATTATCAATGGGGCTCGCTGTTCACTTAAACTTGAAGATCAAAAAATTGGCGATTGTTACTGTTTAGATGCTTTGCATATAGGTTTCTTAGACTATATAGAAGCAACATATACAAAGATTTCAACCGTCTACCTGTTCCATTCATTGTTCTACTTGTCGAAAGTTACAATTAATTTCCGTTAAAGGATTAACAATGGGGCTCGTCGTTCACTTAAACTTGAAGAACAAAAAATTGGCGAATAGTACTGTTTGGATGCTTTGCGTACATGTTTCTTAAACTATATGGAAGCAATATATACAATGATTTCAACCGTCTACCTGTTCCATTCATTGTTCTACTTGTCGAAAGTTACAAATAATTACCGATAAAGGACTAACCATTGGGGCTCATTATTCACTTAAACTTGAAAAACAAAAAATTGGCGAATTGTACTGTTTGGATGCTTTGCATATATGTTTCTTAGACTATATAGAAGCAATATATACAATGATTTCAACCGTCTACCTATTCCATTCATTGTTCTACTTGCCGAAATTTACAAATAATTTCCTTTAAAGGATTAACAATGGGGCTCGTACTTCACTTAAACTTGAAGAACAAAAAATTGGCGAATGGTATTATTTGGATGCTTTGAATATATGTTTCTTATATTATATAGAAGCAATATATACAAATATTTCAACCGTCTACCAGTTCCATTCATTGTTCGACTTGTCGAAAATTACAAATAATTTCTGATAAAGGATTAACCAATGGGGCTCATTGTTCACTTAAACTTGAAGACCAAAAAATTGGCGAATGGTACTGTTTGGATGCTTTGCGTACATGTTTCTTAGACTATATGGAAGCATTATATACAAAGATTTCAACAGTCTACGTGTTCCAATCAATGTTCTACTTGTCGAAATTTACACATAATTTCCTTTAAAGGATTAACAATGGGGCTCGTTGTTAACTTCAACTTGAAGAACAAAAAATTGGCGAATTGTACTGTATGGATGCTTTGCATAGATGTGTTCTTAGACTATTTAGAAGCAATATATAGAAAGATTTCACCCGTCTACCTGTACTATTCATTGTTCTACTTGTAGAAAGTTGCAAATAATTTCTATTCCATGATTATCAATGGGGCTCGCTGTTCACTTAAACTTGAAGATCAAAAAATTGGCGATTGTTACTGTTTAGATGCTTTGCATATATGTTTCTTAGATTATATAGAAGCAATATATACAAAGATTTCAACCGTCTACCAGTTCCATTCATTGTTCTACTTGTCGAAAATTACAGATAATTTCCGATAAAGGATTAACCATTGGGGCTCATTGTTCATTTAAACTTGAAGAACAAAAAATTGGCGAATGGTATTGTTTGGATGCTTTGCGTACATGTTTCTTAGACTATATGGAAGCAATATATACAAAGATTTCAACCGTCTACGTGTTCCAATCATTGTTCTACTTGTCGAAATTTACAAATAATTTCCTTTAAAGGATTAACAATGGGGCTCGTCGTTCACTTAAACTTGAAGAACAAAAAATTGGCGAATGGTACTGTTTGGATGCTTTGCATATATGTTTCTTAGACTATATAGAAGCAATATATACATTGATTTCAACCGGCTACCTGTTCCAATCATTGTTCTACTTGTCGAAATTTACAAATAATTTCCTTTAAAGGATTAACAATGGGGCTCGTCGTTCACTTAAACTTGAAGAACAAAAAATTGGCGAATGGTACTGTTTGGATGCTTTGCATATATGTTTCTTAGACTATATAGAAGCAATATATACATTGATTTCAACCGGCTACCTGTTCCATTCATTGTTCTACTTGTCGAAAGTTACAAATAATTTCCGATAAAGGATTAACAATGGGGCTCATTGTTCACTTAAACTTGAAGGACAAAAAATTGGCGAATGGTACTGTTTGGATGCTTTGCGTACATGTTTCTTATACTATATAGAAGCAATATATACAAAGATTTCAACCGTCTACCTGTTTCATTCAATGTTCTACTTGTCGAAATTTACAAATAATTTCCGTTAAAGTGTTAACAATGGGGCTCGTAGTTCACTTAAACTTGAAGATGAAATAATTGGCGAATAGTACTGTTTGGATGCTTTGCATATATGTTTCTTAGACTATATAGAAGGAATATATACAAAGATTTCAACCGTCTACCTGTTCCATTCATTGATCTACTTGTCGAAAGTTACAAATAATTTCCGATAAAGGATTAACAATGGGTCTCATTGTTCACTTAAACTTGAAGAACAAAAAATTGGCGATTGTTACTGTTTAGATGCTTTGCATATATGTTTCTTATACTATATAGAAGCAATATATACAAAGATTTCAACCGTCTACCTGTTTCATTCAATGTTCTACTTGTCGAAATTTACAAATAATTTCCTTTAAAGGATTAACAATGGGGCTCGTTGTTCACTTAAACTTGACGAACAAAAAATTGGCGAATGGTACTGTTTGGATGCTTTGCATATATGTTTCTTAGACTATATAGAAGCAATATATACATTGATTTCAACCGTCTACCTGTTCCATTCATTGTTCTACTTGTCGAAATTTACAAATAATTACCGATAACGGATTAAGCATTGGGGCTCATTGTTCACTTAAACTTGAAGAACAAAGAATTGGCGAATTGTACTGTTTGGATGCTTTGCATATATGTTTCTTATACTATATAGAAGCAATATATACAACGATTTCAACCGTCTACGTGTTCCAATCTTGTCCTACTTGTCGAAGCATATAGAAGCAATATATACATTGATTTCAACCGTCTACCTGTTCCATTCATTGTTCTACTTGTCGAAAGTCACAAATAATTTCCGTTAAGGGATTAACAATGGGGATCGTAGTTTACTTAAACTTGAAGAACAAAAAATTGGCGAATTGTACTGTTTGGATGCTTTGCATATATGTTTCTTATACTATATAGAAGCAATATATACAAAGATTTCAACTGTCTACCTGTTCCATTCACTGTTCTACTTGTCGAAAGTTACAAATAATTTCCGATAAAGGATTAACAATGGGGCTCATTGTTCACTTAAACTTGAAGAACAAAAAATTGGCGATTGTTACCGTTTAGATGCTTTGCCTATATGTTTCTTAGATTATATAGAAGCAATATATACAAAGATTTCAACCGTCTACCTGTTCCATTCATTCTTCTACTTGTCGAAAATTACAAATAATTTCCGATAAAGGATTAACAATGGGGCTCGTAGATCACTTAAACTTGAAGAACAAAAAATTGTCGAATGGTACTGTTTGGATGCTTTGAATATATGTTTCTTAGATTATATAGAATCAATATATACAAAGATTTCAACCGTCTACCTGTTCCATTCATTGTTCTACTTGTCGAAAATTACAAATAATTTCCGATAAAGGATTAACAATGGGGCTCGTAGATCACTTAAACTTGAAGAACAAAAAATTGTCGAATGGTACTGTTTGGATGCTTTGAATATATGTTTCTTAGATTATATAGAATCAATATATACAATGATTTCAACCGTCTACCTGTTCCATTCATTGTCCTACTTGTCGAAAATTACAAGTAATTTCCGATAAAGGATTAACCATTGGGGCTCATTGTTCACTTAAACTTGAACAACAAAAAATTGGCGAATGGTACTGTTTGGATGCTTTGCATATATGTTTCTTAGACTATATAGAAGCAATATATAAAAAGATTTCAACCGTCTACCAGTTCCATTCATTGTTCTACTTGTCGAAAGTTACAAATAATTTCCGTTAAAGTTTTAACAATGGGGCTCGTAGTTCACTTAAACATGAACATGAAATAATTGGCGATTTGTACTGTTTGGATGCTTTGCATATATGTTTCTTAGATTATATAGAAGCAATATATACAAAGATTTCAACCGTCTACCTGTCCGATTCATTGTTCTACTTGTCGAAAGTTACAAATAATTTCCGATAAAGGATTAACAATGGGGCTCATTGTTCACTTAAACTTGAAGGACAAAAAATTGGCGAATGGTACTGTTTGGATGCTTTGCGTACATGTTTCTTAGACTATATGGAAGCAATATATACAAGGATTTCAACCGTCTACCTGCTCCATTCATTGTTCTACTTGTCGAAAGTTACAAATAATTTCCGATAAAGGATTAACAATGGGGCTCATTGTTCACTTAAACTTGAAGAACAAAAAATTGGCGATTGGTACTGTTTGGATGCTTTGCATATATGTTTCTTAGACTATATAGAAGCAATATATATATTGATTTCAACCGTCTACCTGTTCCACTCATTGTTCTACTTGTCGAAAGTTACAAATAATTTCCGTTAAAGTGTTAACAATGGGGCTCGTAGTTCACTTAAACTTGAAGAAGAAATAATTGGCGAATAGTACTGTTTGGATGCTTTGCATATATGTTTCTTAGATTATATAGAAGCAATATATACAAAGATTTCAACCGTCTACCTGTTCCATTCATTGTTCTACTTGTCGAAAGCTACAAATAATTTCCGATAACGGATTAACCATTGGGGCTCATTGTTCACTTAAACTTGAAGAACAAAAAATTGGCGAATTGTACTTTTTGGATGCTTTGCATATATGTTTCTTAGACTATATAGAAGGATTATATACAAAGATTTCAACCGTCTACCTGTTCCATTCATTGATCTACTGGTCGAAAGTTACAAATAATTTCCGATAAAGGATTAACAATGGGTCTCATTGTTCACTTAAACTTGAAGAACAAAAAATTGGCGAATGGTACTGTTTGGATGCTTTGCATATATGTTTCTTAGACTATATAGAAGGAATATATACAAAGATTTCAACCTTCTACGTGTTCCAATCATTGTTCTACTTGTCGAAATTTACAAATAATTTCCTTTAAAGGATTAACAATGGGGCTCGTCGTTCACATAAACTTGAAGAACAAAAAATTGGCGAATGGTACTGTTTGGATGCTTTGCATATATGTTTCTTAGACTATATAGAATCAATATATACAAAGAATTCAACCGTCTACCTGTTCCATTCATTGTTCTACTTGTCGAAAGTTACAAATAATTTCCGATAAAGGATTAACCATAGGGGCTCGTTGTTCACTTAAACTTGAAGAACAATAAATTGGCGAATTGTACTGTTTGGATGCTTTGCATATATGTTTCTTAGACTATATAGAAACAATATATACAAAGATTTCAACTGTCTACCTGTTCCATTCATTGTTCTTCTTGTCGAAAGTTACAAATAATTTCCGATAAAGGTTTAACCATTGGGGCTCATTGTTCACTTAAACTTGAGGAACAAAAAATTGGCGAATTGTACTGTTTGGACGCTATGCGTATATGTTTCTTAGACTATATAGAAGCAATATATACAATGATTTCAACCGTCTACCTGTTCCTTTCATTGTTCTTCTTGTCGAAAGTTACAAATAATTTCCGATAAAGGTTTAACCATTGGGGCTCATTGTTCACTTAAACTTGAGGAACAAAAAATTGGCGAATTGTACTGTTTGGACGCTATGCGTATATGTTTCTTAGACTATATAGAAGCAATATATACAATGATTTCAACCGTCTACCTGTTCCATTCATTGTTCTACTTGTCGAAATTTACAAATAATTTCCGATAAAGGATTAACCATTGGGGCACATTGTTCACTTAAACTTGAAGAACAAGAAATTGGCGAATTGAACTGTTTGGATGCTTTGCATATATGTTTCTTAGACTATATAGAAGCAATATATACTATGATTTCAACCGTCTACCTGTTCCATTCATTGTTCTACTTGTCGAAAATTACAAATAATTTCCGATAAAGGATTAACCATTGGGGCTTGTTGTTCACTTAAACTTGAAGAACAATAAATTGGCGAATTGTACTGTTTGGATGCTTTGCACGTATGTTTCTTAGACTATATAGAAGTAATATATACAAAGATTTCAACTGTCTACCTGTTCCATTCATTGTTCTACTTGTGGAAAGTTACAAATAATTTCCGATGAAGGATTAACCATTGGGGCTCATTGTTCACTTAAACTTGAGGAACAAAAAATTGGCGAATTGTACTGTTTGGACGCTATGGGTATATGTTTCTTAGACTATATAGAAGCAATATATACAAAGATTTCAACCGTCTACCTGTTCCATTCATTGTTCTACTTGTCGAAAATTACAAATAATTTCCGATAAAGGATTAACCATTGGGGCTCGTTGTTCACTTAAACTTGAAGAACAATAAATTGGCGAATTGTACTGTTTGGATGCTTTGCACATATGTTTCTCAGACTATATAGAAACAATATATACAAAGATTTCAACTGTCTACCTGTTCCATTCATTGTTCTTCTTGTCGAAAGTTACAAATAATTTCCGATAAAGGTTTAACCATTGGGGCTCATTGTTCACTTAAACTTGAGGAACAAAAAATTGGCGAATTGTACTGTTTGGATACTTTGCATATATGTTTCTTAGACTATATAGAAGCAATATATACAAAGATTTCCACCGTCTACCTGTTCCATTCATTGTTCTACTTGTCGAAAGTTACAAATAATTTCCGATAAAGGATTAACAATGGGGCTCATTGTTCACTTAAACTTGAAGGACAAAAAACTGGCGAATTGTACTGTTTGGATGCTTTGCATATATGTTTCTTAGACTATATGGAAGCAATATATACAAAGATTTCAACCGTCTACGTGTTCCAATCATTGTTCTACTTGTAGAAAGTTACAATTAATTTCCGTTAAAGGATTAACAATGGGGCTCGTAGTTCACTTAAACTTGAAGAACAAAACATTGGCGAATTGTACTGTTTGGATGCTTTGCATATATGTTTCGTAGATTATATAGAAGCAATATATACAATTATTTCAACCGTCTACCTGATCCATTTATTGTTCTACTTGTCGAAATTTACAAATAATTTCCTTTAAAGGATTAACAATGGGGCTCGTTGTTCACTTAAACTTGAAGAACAATAAATTGGCGAATTGTACTGTTTGGATGCTTTGCATATATGTTTCTTAGACTATATGGAAGCAATATATACAAAGATTTCAACCGTCTACGTGTTCCAATCATTGTTCTACTTGTAGAAAGTTACAATTAATTTCCGTTAAAGGATTAACAATGCGGCTCGTAGTTCACTTAAACTTGAAGAACAAAACATTGGCGAATTGTACTGTTTGGATGCTTTGCATATATGTTTCTTAGACTATATAGAAGCATTATATACAAAGATTTCAACCGTCTACCTGTACTATTCATTGTTCTACTTGTAGAAAGTTACAAATAATTTCCATTTCATGATTATCAATGGGGCTCGCTGTTCACTTAAACTTGAAGAACAATAAATTGGCGAATTGTACTGTTTGCATGCTTTGCATATATGTTTCTTAGACTATATAGAAGCAATATATACAAAGATTTCAACCGTCTACCTGTTCCATTCATTGTTCTACTTGTCGAAAATTACAAATAATTTCCGATAAAGATTAACCATTGGGTCTGATTGTTCACTTAAACTTGAAGACCAAGAAATTGGCAAATGGTATTGTTTGGATGCTTTGCGTACATGTTTTTTAGACTATATAGAAGCAACATATACAAAGATTTCAACCGTCTACCTGTTCCATTCATTGTTCTACTTGTAGAAAGTTACAAATAATTTCCTTTAAAGGATTAACAATGTGGCTCGTAGTTCACTTAAACTTGAAGAACAAAAAATTGGCGAATGGTACTGTTTGGATGATTTGCATATATGTTTCTTAGACTATATGGAAGTAATATATACAAAGATTTCAACCGTCTACGTGTTCCAATCATTGTTCTACTTGTCGAAATTCACAAATAATTTCCTTTAAAGGATTAACAATGGGGCTCGTTGTTCACTTAAACTTGAAGAACAAAAAATTGGCGAATGGTACTGTTTGGATGCTTTGCATATATGTTTCTTATACTATATAGAAGCAATATATACAAAGATTTCAACCGTCCACGTGTTCCAATCATTGTTCTACTTGTAGAAAGTTACAATTAATTTCCGTTAAAGGATTAACAATGGGGCTCGTAGGTCACTTAAACTTGAAGAACAAAACATTGGCGAATTGTACTGTTTGGATGCTTTGCATATATGTTTCGTAGATTATATAGAAGCAATATATACAATTATTTCAACCGTCTACCTGATCCATTTATTGTTCTACTTGTCGAAATTTACAAATAATTTCCTTTAAAGGATTAACAATGGGGCTCGTTGTTCACTTAAACTTGAAGAACAATAAATTGGCGAATTGTACTGTTTGGATGCTTTGCATATATGTTTCTTAGACTATATAGACGCAATATATACAAGGATTTCAACCGTCTACATGTTCCATTCATTGTTCTACTTTTCGAAAGTTACAAATAATTTCCGATAAAGGATTAACAATGGGTCTCATTTTACAATGAAACTTGAAGAACAAAAAATTGGCGAATGGTACTGTTTGGATGCTTTGCATATATGTTTCTAAGACTATATAGACGCAACATATACAAGGATTTCAACCGTCTACCTGTACCATTCATTGTTCTACTTGTCGAAAGTTACAAATAATTACCGATAAAGGATTAACAATGGGTCTCATTGTTCACTTAAACTTGAAGAACAAAAAATTGGCGAATGGTACTGTTTGGATGATTTGCATATATGTTTCTTAGACTATATGGAAGTAATATATACAAAGATTTCAACCGTCTACGTGTTCCAATCATTGTTCTACTTGTCGAAATTTACAAATAATTTCCATTAAAGGATTAACAATGGGGCTCGTTGTTCACTTAAACTTGAAGAACAAGAAATTGGCAAATGGTATTGTTTGGATGCTTTACGTACATGTTTTTTAGACTATATGGAAGCAATATATACAAAGATTTCAACCGTCAACTTGTTCCACTCATTGTTCTACTTGTCGAAAGTTACAAATAATTTCCGATAAAGGATTAACGATTGGGCTCATTGTTCACTTAAACTTGAAGAACAAAAAATTGGCGAATTGTACTGTTTGGATGCTTTGCATATATGTTTCTTAGACTATATAGAAGCAATATATACAAAGATTTCAACCGTCTACCTGTTCCATTCATTGTTCTACTTGTCGAAAATTACAAATAATTTCCGATAAAGATTAACCATTGGGTCTGATTGTTCACTTAAACTTGAAGAACAATAAATTGGCGAATTGTACTGTTTGGATGCTTTGCACGTATGTTTCTTAGACTACATAGAAATAATATATACAAAGATTTCAACTGTCTACCTGTTCCATTCATTGTTCTACTTGTCGAAAGTTACAAATAATTTCCGATGAAGGATTAACCATTGGGGCTCGTTGTTCACTTAAGCTTAAAGGACAAAAAACTGGCGAATTGTACTGTTTGGATGCTTTGCATATATGTTTCTTAGACTATATGGAAGCAATATATACAAAGATTTCAACCGTCTACGTGTTCCAATCATTGTTCTACTTGTAGAAAGTTACAATTAATTTCCGTTAAAGGATTAACAATGCGGCTCGTAGTTCACGTAAACTTGAAGAACAAAACATTGGCGAATTGTACTGTTTGGATGCTTTGCATATATGTTTCTTAGACTATATAGAAGCAATATATACAAAGATTTCAACCGTCTACCTGTACTATTCATTGTTCTACTTGTAGAAAGTTACAAATAATTTCCATTTCATGATTATCAATGGGGCTCGCTGTTCACTTAAACTTGAAGAACAATAAATTGGCGAATTGTACTGTTTGCATGCTTTGCATATATGTTTCTTAGACTATATAGAATCAATATATACAAAGAATTCAACCGTCTACCTGTTCCATTCATTGTTCTACTTGTCGAAATTTACAAATAATTTCCTTTAAAGGATTAACAATGGGGCTCGTTGTTCACTTAAACTTGAAGAACAAAAAATTGGCGAATGGTACTGTTTGGGTGCTTTGCATATATGTCTCTTATACTATATAGAAGCAATATATACAAAGATTTCAACCGTCTACCTGTTCCATTCATTGTTCTACTTGTCGAAAGTTACAAATAATTTCCGATAACGGATTAACCATAGGGGCTCGTTGTTCACTTAAACTTGAAGAACAATAAATTGGCGAATTGTACTGTTTGGATGCTTTGCATATATGTTTCTTAGACTATATAGACGCAATATATACAAGGATTTCAACCGTCTACCTGTTCCATTCATTGTTCTACTTGTCGAAAGTTACAAATAATTTCCGATGAAGGATTAACCATTGGGGCTCATTGTTCACTTAAACTTGAGGAACAAAAAATTGGCGAATTGTACTGTTTGGACGCTATGCGTATATGTTTCTTAGACTATATAGAAGCAATATATACAAAGATTTCAACCGTCTACCTGTTCCATTCATTGTTCTACTTGTCGAAAATTACAAATAATTTCCGATAAAGGATTAACCATTGGAGCTCGTTGTTCACTTAAACTTGAAGAACAATAAATTGGCAAATTGTACTGTTTGGATGCTTTGCACATATGTTTCTCAGACTATATAGAAACAATATATACAAAGATTTCAACTGTCTACCTGTTCCATTCATTGTTCTTCTTGTCGAAAGTTACAAATAATTGCCGATAAAGGTTTAACCATTGGGGCTCATTGTTCACTTAAACTTGAGGAACAAAAAATTGGCGAATTGTACTGTTTGGATACTTTGCATATATGTTTCTTAGACTATATAGAAGCAATATATACAAAGATTTCAACCGTCTACCTGTTCCATTCATTGTTCTACTTGTCGAAAGTTACAAATAATTTCCGATAAAGGATTAACAATGGGGCTCATTGTTCACTTAAACTTGAAGGACAAAAAACTGGCGAATTGTACTGTTTGGATGCTTTGCATATATGTTTCTTAGACTATATGGAAGCAATATATACAAAGATTTCAACCGTCTACGTGTTCCAATCATTGTTCTACTTGTCGAAATTTACAAATAATTTCCTTTAAAGGATTAACAATGGGGCTCGTTGTTCACTTAAACTTGAAGAACAAGAAATTGGCGAATTGAACTGTTTGGATGCTTTGCATATATGTTTCTTAGACTATATAGAAGCAATATATGCTATGATTTCAACCGTCTACCTGTTCCATTCATTGTTCTACTTGTCGAAAATTACAAATAATTTCCGATAAAGGATTAACCATTGGGGCTTGTTGTTCACTTAAACTTGAAGAACAATAAATTGGCGAATTGTACTGTTTGGATGCTTTGCACGTATGTTTCTTAGACTATACAGAAGCAATATATACAAAGATTTCAACTGTCTACCTGTTCCATTCATTGTTCTACTTGTCGAAAGTTACAAATAATTTCCGATGAAGGATTAACCATTGGGGCTCATTGTTCACTTAAACTTGAGGAACAAAAAATTGGCGAATTGTACTGTTTGGACGCTATGCGTATATGTTTCTTAGACTATATAGAAGCAATATATACAAAGATTTCAACCGTCTACCTGTTCCATTCATTGTTCTACTTGTCGAAAATTACAAATAATTTCCGATAAAGGATTAACCATTGGGGCTCGTTGTTCACTTAAACTTGAAGAACAATAAATTGGCGAATTGTACTGTTTGGATGCTTTGCACATATGTTTCTCAGACTATATAGAAACAATATATACAAAGATTTCAACTGTCTACCTGTTCCATTCATTGTTCTTCTTGTCGAAAGTTACAAATAATTACCGATAAAGGATTAACCATTGGGGCTCATTGTTCACTTAAACTTGAAGAACAAAAAATTGGCTAATTGTACTGTTTGGATGCTTTGCATATTTGTTTCGTAGACTATATAGAAGCAATATATACAATGATTTCAACCGTCTACATGATCCATTCATTGTTCTACTTGTCGAAATTTACAAATAATTTCCTTTAAAGGATTAACAATGGGGCTCGTAGCTCACTTAATCATGAAGATGAAATAATTGGCGAATTGTACTGTTTGGATGCTTTGCATATGTGTCTCTTAGATTATATAGAAGCAATATATACAAAGATTTCAACCGTCTACCTGTTCCATTCATTGTTCTATTTGTCGAAATTTACAAATAATTTCCTTTAAGGATTAACAATGGGGCTCGTAGTTCACTTAAACTTGAAGAACAAAAAATTGGCGAATTGTACTGTTTGGATGCTTTGCATATATGTTTCTTAGACTATTTAGAAGCAATATATAGAAAGATTTCACCCGTCTACCTGTACTATTCATTGTTCTACTTGTCGAAAATTACAAATAATTTCCGATAAAGGATTAACCATTGGGGCTTGTTGTTCACTTAAACTTGAAGAACAATAAATTGGCGAATTGTACTGTTTGGATGCTTTGCACGTATGTTTCTTAGACTATACAGAAGCAATATATACAAAGATTTCAACTGTCTACCTGTTCCATTCATTGTTCTACTTGTCGAAAGTTACAAATAATTTCCGATGAAGGATTAACCATTGGGGCTCATTGTTCACTTAAACTTGAGGAACAAAAAATTGGCGAATTGTACTGTTTGGACGCTATGCGTATATGTTTCTTAGACTATATAGAAGCAATATATACAAAGATTTCAACCGTCTACCTGTTCCATTCATTGTTCTACTTGTCGAAAATTACAAATAATTTCCGATAAAGGATTAACCATTGGGGCTCGTTGTTCACTTAAACTTGAAGAACAATAAATTGGCGAATTGTACTGTTTGGATGCTTTGCACATATGTTTCTCAGACTATATAGAAACAATATATACAAAGATTTCAACTGTCTACCTGTTCCATTCATTGTTCTTCTTGTCGAAAGTTACAAATAATTACCGATAAAGGATTAACCATTGGGGCTCATTGTTCACTTAAACTTGAAGAACAAAAAATTGGCTAATTGTACTGTTTGGATGCTTTGCATATTTGTTTCGTAGACTATATAGAAGCAATATATACAATGATTTCAACCGTCTACATGATCCATTCATTGTTCTACTTGTCGAAATTTACAAATAATTTCCTTTAAAGGATTAACAATGGGGCTCGTAGCTCACTTAATCATGAAGATGAAATAATTGGCGAATTGTACTGTTTGGATGCTTTGCATATGTGTCTCTTAGATTATATAGAAGCAATATATACAAAGATTTCAACCGTCTACCTGTTCCATTCATTGTTCTATTTGTCGAAATTTACAAATAATTTCCTTTAAGGATTAACAATGGGGCTCGTAGTTCACTTAAACTTGAAGAACAAAAAATTGGCGAATTGTACTGTTTGGATGCTTTGCATATATGTTTCTTAGACTATTTAGAAGCAATATATAGAAAGATTTCACCCGTCTACCTGTACTATTCATTGTTCTACTTGTAGAAATTTACAAATAATTTCCATTTCATGATTATCAATGGGGCTCGCTGTTCACTTAAACTTGAAGAACAATAAATTGGCGAATTGTACTGTTTGGATGCTTTGCACGTATGTTTCTTAGACTATACAGAAGCAATATATACAAAGATTTCAACTGTCTACCTGTTCCATTCATTGTTCTACTTGTCGAAAGTTACAAATAATTTCCGATGAAGGATTAACCATTGGGGCTCATTGTTCACTTAAACTTGAGGAACAAAAAATTGGCGAATTGTACTGTTTGGACGCTATGCGTATATGTTTCTTAGACTATATAGAAGCAATATATACAAAGATTTCAACCGTCTACCTGTTCCATTCATTGTTCTACTTGTCGAAAATTACAAATAATTTCCGATAAAGGATTAACCATTGGGGCTCGTTGTTCACTTAAACTTGAAGAACAATAAATTGGCGAATTGTACTGTTTGGATGCTTTGCACATATGTTTCTCAGACTATATAGAAACAATATATACAAAGATTTCAACTGTCTACCTGTTCCATTCATTGTTCTTCTTGTCGAAAGTTACAAATAATTTCCGATAAAGGTTTAACCATTGGGGCTCATTGTTCACTTAAACTTGAGGAACAAAAAATTGGCGAATTGTACTGTTTGGATACTTTGCATATATGTTTCTTAGACTATATAGAAGCAATATATACAAAGATTTCAACCGTCTACCTGTTCCATTCATTGTTCTACTTGTCGAAAGTTACAAATAATTTCCGATAAAGGATTAACAATGGGGCTCATTGTTCACTTAAACTTGAAGGACAAAAAACTGGCGAATTGTACTGTTTGGATGCTTTGCATATATGTTTCTTAGACTATATGGAAGCAATATATACAAAGATTTCAACCGTCTACGTGTACCAATCATTGTTCTACTTGTAGAAACTTACAATTAATTTCCGTTAAAGGATTAACAATGGGGCTCGTAGTTCACTTAAACTTGAAGAACAAAAAATTGGCAAATTGTACTGTTTGGATGCTTTGCATATATGTTTCTTAGACTTTTTAGAAGCAATATATAGAAAGATTTCACCCGTCTACCTGTACTATTCATTGTTCTACTTGTAGAAAGTTACAAATAATTTCCATTTCATGATTATCAATGGGGCACGCTGTTCACTTAAACTTGAAGATCAAAAAATTGGCGATTGTTACTGTTTAGATGCTTTGCATATAGGTTTCGTAGACTATATAGAAGCAACATATACAAAGATTTCAACCGTCTACCTGTTCTATTCATTGTTCTACTTGTCGAAAATTACAAATAATTTCCGATAAAGGATTAACCATTGGGTCTCATTGTTCACTTAAACTTGAAGACCAAAAAATTGGCAAATGGTATTGTTTGGATGCTTGCGTACATATTTCATAGACTATATGGAAGCAATATATACAAAGATTTCAACAGTCTACGTGTTCCAATCATTGCTCTACTTGTCGAAAGTTACAAATAATTTCCGATAAAGGATTAACCACTGCGGCTCATTGTTCACTTGAACTTGAAAAACAAAAAATTGGCGAATTGTACTGTTTGGATGCTTTGCATATATGTTTCTTAGATATATGGAAGCAATATATACAATGATTTCAACCGTCTACCTATTCCATTCATTGTTCTACTAGTCGAAATTTACAAATAATTTCCTTTAAAGGATTAACAATGGGGCTCGTTGTACACTTAAACTTGAAGAACAATAAATTGGCGAATTGTACTATTTGGATGCTTTGCATATATGTTTCTTAGACTATATAGAAGCAATATATACAATGATTTCAACCGTCTACCTGTTCTATTCATTGTTCTACTTGTCGAAAATTACAAATAATTTCCGATAAAGGATTAACCATTGGGGCTCATTGTTCACTTAAGCTTGAAGACCAAAAAATTGGCAATTGGTACTGTTTGGATGCTTGCCATATATGTTTCTTAGACTATATGGAAGCAATATATACAAAGATTTCAACCGTCTACGTGTACCAATCATTGTTCTACTTGTAGAAAGTTACAAATAATTTCCGTTAAGGGATTAACAATGGGGATCGTAGTTTACTTAAACATGAAGAACAAAAAATTGGCGAATTGTACTGTTTGGATGCTTTGCATATATGTTTCTTAGACTATATAGAAGCAATATATACAAAGATTTCAACCGTCTACCTGTTCCATTCATTGTTCTACTTGTCGAAAGATACAAATAATTTCCGATAAAGGATTAACCATTGGGGCTCATTGTCACTTAAACTTGAAAAACAAAAAATTGGCGAATTGTACTGTTTGGATGCTTTGCATATATGTTTCTTAGACTATATGGAAGCAATATATACAATGATTTCAACAGTCTACCTATTCCATTCATTGTTCTACTTGTCGAAATTTACAAATAATTTCCTTTAAAGGATTAACAATGGGGCTCCTTGTACACTTAAACTTGAAGAACAATAAATTGGCGAATTGAACTGTTTGGATGCTTTGCATATATGTTTCTTAGACTATATAGAAGCAATATATACATAGAATTCAACCGTCTACCTGTTCCATTCATTGTTCTACTAGTCGAAAGTTACAAATAATTTCCGATGAAGGATTAACCATTGGGGCTCATTGTTCACTTAAACTTGAGGAACAAAAAATTGGCGAATTGTACTGTTTGGACGCTATGCGTATATGTTTCTTAGACTATATAGAAGCAATATATACAAAGATTTCAACCGTCTACCTGTTCCATTCATTGTTCTACTTGTCGAAAATTACAAATAATTTCCGATAAAGGATTAACCATTGGGGCTCGTTGTTCACTTAAACTTGAAGAACAATAAATTGGCGAATTGTACTGTTTGGATGCTTTGCACATATGTTTCTCAGACTATATAGAAACAATATATACAAAGATTTCAACTGTCTACCTGTTCCATTCATTGTTCTTCTTGTCGAAAGTTACAAATAATTTCCGATAAAGGTTTAACCATTGGGGCTCATTGTTCACTTAAACTTGAGGAACAAAAAATTGGCGAATTGTACTGTTTGGATACTTTGCATATATGTTTCTTAGACTATATAGAAGCAATATATACAAAGATTTCAACCGTCTACCTGTTCCATTCATTGTTCTACTTGTCGAAAGTTACAAATAATTTCCGATAAAGGATTAACAATGGGGCTCATTGTTCACTTAAACTTGAAGGACAAAAAACTGGCGAATTGTACTGTTTGGATGCTTTGCATATATGTTTCTTAGACTATATGGAAGCAATATATACAAAGATTTCAACCGTCTACGTGTACCAATCATTGTTCTACTTGTAGAAACTTACAATTAATTTCCGTTAAAGGATTAACAATGGGGCTCGTAGTTCACTTAAACTTGAAGAACAAAAAATTGGCAAATTGTACTGTTTGGATGCTTTGCATATATGTTTCTTAGACTTTTTAGAAGCAATATATAGAAAGATTTCACCCGTCTACCTGTACTATTCATTGTTCTACTTGTAGAAAGTTACAAATAATTTCCATTTCATGATTATCAATGGGGCACGCTGTTCACTTAAACTTGAAGATCAAAAAATTGGCGATTGTTACTGTTTAGATGCTTTGCATATAGGTTTCGTAGACTATATAGAAGCAACATATACAAAGATTTCAACCGTCTACCTGTTCTATTCATTGTTCTACTTGTCGAAAATTACAAATAATTTCCGATAAAGGATTAACCATTGGGTCTCATTGTTCACTTAAACTTGAAGACCAAAAAATTGGCAAATGGTATTGTTTGGATGCTTGCGTACATATTTCATAGACTATATGGAAGCAATATATACAAAGATTTCAACAGTCTACGTGTTCCAATCATTGCTCTACTTGTCGAAAGTTACAAATAATTTCCGATAAAGGATTAACCACTGCGGCTCATTGTTCACTTGAACTTGAAAAACAAAAAATTGGCGAATTGTACTGTTTGGATGCTTTGCATATATGTTTCTTAGATATATGGAAGCAATATATACAATGATTTCAACCGTCTACCTATTCCATTCATTGTTCTACTAGTCGAAATTTACAAATAATTTCCTTTAAAGGATTAACAATGGGGCTCGTTGTACACTTAAACTTGAAGAACAATAAATTGGCGAATTGTACTATTTGGATGCTTTGCATATATGTTTCTTAGACTATATAGAAGCAATATATACAATGATTTCAACCGTCTACCTGTTCTATTCATTGTTCTACTTGTCGAAAATTACAAATAATTTCCGATAAAGGATTAACCATTGGGGCTCATTGTTCACTTAAGCTTGAAGACCAAAAAATTGGCAATTGGTACTGTTTGGATGCTTGCCATATATGTTTCTTAGACTATATGGAAGCAATATATACAAAGATTTCAACCGTCTACGTGTACCAATCATTGTTCTACTTGTAGAAAGTTACAAATAATTTCCGTTAAGGGATTAACAATGGGGATCGTAGTTTACTTAAACATGAAGAACAAAAAATTGGCGAATTGTACTGTTTGGATGCTTTGCATATATGTTTCTTAGACTATATAGAAGCAATATATACAAAGATTTCAACCGTCTACCTGTTCCATTCATTGTTCTACTTGTCGAAAGATACAAATAATTTCCGATAAAGGATTAACCATTGGGGCTCATTGTCACTTAAACTTGAAAAACAAAAAATTGGCGAATTGTACTGTTTGGATGCTTTGCATATATGTTTCTTAGACTATATGGAAGCAATATATACAATGATTTCAACAGTCTACCTATTCCATTCATTGTTCTACTTGTCGAAATTTACAAATAATTTCCTTTAAAGGATTAACAATGGGGCTCCTTGTACACTTAAACTTGAAGAACAATAAATTGGCGAATTGAACTGTTTGGATGCTTTGCATATATGTTTCTTAGACTATATAGAAGCAATATATACATAGAATTCAACCGTCTACCTGTTCCATTCATTGTTCTACTAGTCGAAAGTTACAAATAATTTCCGATAAAGGATTAACCATTGGGGCTCGTTGTTCACTTAAACTTGAACAACAATAAATTGGCGAATTGTACTGTCTGGATTCTTTGCATATATGTTTCTTAGACTATATAGACGCAATACACACAAGGATTTCAACCGTCTACCTGTTCCATTCATTGTTCTACTTGTCGAAAGTTACAAATAATTACCGATAAAGGATTAACCATTGGGGCTCATTGTTCACTTAAACTTGAAGAACAAAAAATTGGCTAATTGTACTGTTTGGATGCTTTGCATATTTGTTTCTTAGACTATATAGAAGCAATATATAGAAAGATTTCACCCGTCTACCTGTACTATTCATTGTTCTACTTGTAGAAATTTACAAATAATTTCCATTTCATGATTATCAATGGGGCTCGCTGTTCACTTAAACTTGAAGAACAATAAATTGGCGAATTGTACTGTTTGGATGCTTTGCATATATGTTTCTTAGACTATATAGAATCAATATATACAAAGAATTCAACCGTCTACCTGTACTATTCATTGTTCTACTTGTAGAAATTTACAAATAATTTCCATTTCATGATTATCAATGGGGCTCGCTGTTCACTTAAACTTGAAGAACAATAAATTGGCGAATTGTACTGTTTGGATGCTTTGCATATATGTTTCTTAGACTATATAGAATCAATATATACAAAGAATTCAACCGTCTACCTGTTCCATTCATTGTTCTACTTGTCGAAAGTTACAAATAATTTCCGATAAAGGATTAACCATAGGGGCTCGTTGTTCACTTAAACTTGAAGAACAAAAAATTGGCGAATTGTACTGTTTGGATGCTTTGCATATATGTTTCTTAGACTATATAGAACCAATATATACAAAGATTTCAACCGTCTACCTGTTCCATTCATTGTTCTACTTGTCGAAAATTACAAATAATTTCCGATAAAGGATTAACGATTGGGTCTGATTGTTCACTTAAACTTGAAGACCAAGAAATTGGCAAATGGTATTGTTTGGATGCTTTGCGTACATGTTTTTTAGACTATATGGAAGCAATATATACAAAGATTTCAACAGTCTACGTGTTCCAATCATTGTTCAACTTGTCGAAATTTACAAATAATTTCCTTTAAAGGATTAACAATGGGACTCGTTGTTCACTTAAACTTGAAGAACAATAAATTGGCGAATTGTACTGTTTGGATGCTTTGCATATTTGTTTCGTAGACTATATAGAAGCAATATATACAATGATTTCAACCGTCTACATGATCCATTCATTGTTCTACTTGTCGAAATTTACAAATAATTTCCTTTAAAGGATTAACAATGGGGCTCGTAGTTCACTTAATCATGAAGATGAAATAATTGGCGAATTGTACTGTTTGGATGCTTTGCATATGTGTCTCTTAGATTATATAGAACCAATATATACAAAGATTTCAACCGTCTACCTGTTCCATTCATTGTTCTACTTGTCGAAAATTACAAATAATTTCCGATAAAGGATTAACGATTGGGTCTGATTGTTCACTTAAACTTGAAGACCAAGAAATTGGCAAATGGTATTGTTTGGATGCTTTGCGTACATGTTTTTTAGACTATATGGAAGCAATATATACAAAGATTTCAACAGTCTACGTGTTCCAATCATTGTTCAACTTGTCGAAAATTACAAATAATTTCCGATAAAGGATTAACGATTGGGTCTGATTGTTCACTTAAACTTGAAGGACAAAAAACTGGCGAATTGTACTGTTTGGATGCTTTGCATATATGTTTCTTAGACTATATGGAAGCAATATATACAAAGATTTCAACCGTCTACGTGTTCCAATCATTGTTCTACTTGTAGAAAGTTACAATTAATTTCCGTTAAAGGATTAACAATGGGGCTCGTAGTTCACTTAAACTTGAAGAACAAAACATTGGCGAATTGTACTGTTTGGATGCTTTGCATATATGTTTCGTAGATTATATAGAAGCAATATATACAATTATTTCAACCGTCTACCTGATCCATTTATTGTTCTACTTGTCGAAATTTACAAATAATTTCCTTTAAAGGATTAACAATGGGGCTCGTTGTTCACTTAAACTTGAAGAACAATAAATTGGCGAATTGTACTGTTTGGATGCTTTGCATATATGTTTCTTAGACTATATGGAAGCAATATATACAAAGATTTCAACCGTCTACGTGTTCCAATCATTGTTCTACTTGTAGAAAGTTACAATTAATTTCCGTTAAAGGATTAACAATGCGGCTCGTAGTTCACTTAAACTTGAAGAACAAAACATTGGCGAATTGTACTGTTTGGATGCTTTGCATATATGTTTCTTAGACTATATAGAAGCATTATATACAAAGATTTCAACCGTCTACCTGTACTATTCATTGTTCTACTTGTAGAAAGTTACAAATAATTTCCATTTCATGATTATCAATGGGGCTCGCTGTTCACTTAAACTTGAAGAACAATAAATTGGCGAATTGTACTGTTTGCATGCTTTGCATATATGTTTCTTAGACTATATAGAAGCAATATATACAAAGATTTCAACCGTCTACCTGTTCCATTCATTGTTCTACTTGTCGAAAATTACAAATAATTTCCGATAAAGATTAACCATTGGGTCTGATTGTTCACTTAAACTTGAAGACCAAGAAATTGGCAAATGGTATTGTTTGGATGCTTTGCGTACATGTTTTTTAGACTATATAGAAGCAACATATACAAAGATTTCAACCGTCTACCTGTTCCATTCATTGTTCTACTTGTAGAAAGTTACAAATAATTTCCTTTAAAGGATTAACAATGTGGCTCGTAGTTCACTTAAACTTGAAGAACAAAAAATTGGCGAATGGTACTGTTTGGATGATTTGCATATATGTTTCTTAGACTATATGGAAGTAATATATACAAAGATTTCAACCGTCTACGTGTTCCAATCATTGTTCTACTTGTCGAAATTCACAAATAATTTCCTTTAAAGGATTAACAATGGGGCTCGTTGTTCACTTAAACTTGAAGAACAAAAAATTGGCGAATGGTACTGTTTGGATGCTTTGCATATATGTTTCTTATACTATATAGAAGCAATATATACAAAGATTTCAACCGTCCACGTGTTCCAATCATTGTTCTACTTGTAGAAAGTTACAATTAATTTCCGTTAAAGGATTAACAATGGGGCTCGTAGGTCACTTAAACTTGAAGAACAAAACATTGGCGAATTGTACTGTTTGGATGCTTTGCATATATGTTTCGTAGATTATATAGAAGCAATATATACAATTATTTCAACCGTCTACCTGATCCATTTATTGTTCTACTTGTCGAAATTTACAAATAATTTCCTTTAAAGGATTAACAATGGGGCTCGTTGTTCACTTAAACTTGAAGAACAATAAATTGGCGAATTGTACTGTTTGGATGCTTTGCATATATGTTTCTTAGACTATATAGACGCAATATATACAAGGATTTCAACCGTCTACATGTTCCATTCATTGTTCTACTTTTCGAAAGTTACAAATAATTTCCGATAAAGGATTAACAATGGGTCTCATTTTACAATGAAACTTGAAGAACAAAAAATTGGCGAATGGTACTGTTTGGATGCTTTGCATATATGTTTCTAAGACTATATAGACGCAACATATACAAGGATTTCAACCGTCTACCTGTACCATTCATTGTTCTACTTGTCGAAAGTTACAAATAATTACCGATAAAGGATTAACAATGGGTCTCATTGTTCACTTAAACTTGAAGAACAAAAAATTGGCGAATGGTACTGTTTGGATGATTTGCATATATGTTTCTTAGACTATATGGAAGTAATATATACAAAGATTTCAACCGTCTACGTGTTCCAATCATTGTTCTACTTGTCGAAATTTACAAATAATTTCCATTAAAGGATTAACAATGGGGCTCGTTGTTCACTTAAACTTGAAGAACAAGAAATTGGCAAATGGTATTGTTTGGATGCTTTACGTACATGTTTTTTAGACTATATGGAAGCAATATATACAAAGATTTCAACCGTCAACTTGTTCCACTCATTGTTCTACTTGTCGAAAGTTACAAATAATTTCCGATAAAGGATTAACGATTGGGCTCATTGTTCACTTAAACTTGAAGAACAAAAAATTGGCGAATTGTACTGTTTGGATGCTTTGCATATATGTTTCTTAGACTATATAGAAGCAATATATACAAAGATTTCAACCGTCTACCTGTTCCATTCATTGTTCTACTTGTCGAAAATTACAAATAATTTCCGATAAAGATTAACCATTGGGTCTGATTGTTCACTTAAACTTGAAGAACAATAAATTGGCGAATTGTACTGTTTGGATGCTTTGCACGTATGTTTCTTAGACTACATAGAAATAATATATACAAAGATTTCAACTGTCTACCTGTTCCATTCATTGTTCTACTTGTCGAAAGTTACAAATAATTTCCGATGAAGGATTAACCATTGGGGCTCGTTGTTCACTTAAGCTTAAAGGACAAAAAACTGGCGAATTGTACTGTTTGGATGCTTTGCATATATGTTTCTTAGACTATATGGAAGCAATATATACAAAGATTTCAACCGTCTACGTGTTCCAATCATTGTTCTACTTGTAGAAAGTTACAATTAATTTCCGTTAAAGGATTAACAATGCGGCTCGTAGTTCACGTAAACTTGAAGAACAAAACATTGGCGAATTGTACTGTTTGGATGCTTTGCATATATGTTTCTTAGACTATATAGAAGCAATATATACAAAGATTTCAACCGTCTACCTGTACTATTCATTGTTCTACTTGTAGAAAGTTACAAATAATTTCCATTTCATGATTATCAATGGGGCTCGCTGTTCACTTAAACTTGAAGAACAATAAATTGGCGAATTGTACTGTTTGCATGCTTTGCATATATGTTTCTTAGACTATATAGAATCAATATATACAAAGAATTCAACCGTCTACCTGTTCCATTCATTGTTCTACTTGTCGAAAGTTACAAATAATTTCCGATAAAGGATTAACCATAGGGGCTCGTTGTTCACTTAAACTTGAAGAACAATAAATTGGCGAATTGTACTGTTTGGATGCTTTGCATATATGTTTCTTAGACTATATAGACGCAATATATACAAGGATTTCAACCGTCTACCTGTTCCATTCATTGTTCTACTTGTCGAAAGTTACAAATAATTTCCGATGAAGGATTAACCATTGGGGCTCATTGTTCACTTAAACTTGAGGAACAAAAAATTGGCGAATTGTACTGTTTGGACGCTATGCGTATATGTTTCTTAGACTATATAGAAGCAATATATACAAAGATTTCAACCGTCTACCTGTTCCATTCATTGTTCTACTTGTCGAAAATTACAAATAATTTCCGATAAAGGATTAACCATTGGAGCTCGTTGTTCACTTAAACTTGAAGAACAATAAATTGGCAAATTGTACTGTTTGGATGCTTTGCACATATGTTTCTCAGACTATATAGAAACAATATATACAAAGATTTCAACTGTCTACCTGTTCCATTCATTGTTCTTCTTGTCGAAAGTTACAAATAATTGCCGATAAAGGTTTAACCATTGGGGCTCATTGTTCACTTAAACTTGAGGAACAAAAAATTGGCGAATTGTACTGTTTGGATACTTTGCATATATGTTTCTTAGACTATATAGAAGCAATATATACAAAGATTTCAACCGTCTACCTGTTCCATTCATTGTTCTACTTGTCGAAAGTTACAAATAATTTCCGATAAAGGATTAACAATGGGGCTCATTGTTCACTTAAACTTGAAGGACAAAAAACTGGCGAATTGTACTGTTTGGATGCTTTGCATATATGTTTCTTAGACTATATGGAAGCAATATATACAAAGATTTCAACCGTCTACGTGTACCAATCATTGTTCTACTTGTAGAAAGTTACAATTAATTTCCGTTAAAGGATTAACAATGGGGCTCGTAGTTCACTTAAACTTGAAGAACAAAACATTGGCGAATTGTACTGTTTGGATGCTTTGCATATATGTTTCGTAGATTATATAGAAGCAACATATACAAAGATTTCAACCGTCTACCTGTTCTATTCATTGTTCTACTTGTAGAAAGTTACAAATAATTTCCTTTAAAGGATTAACAATGTGGCTCGTAGTTCACTTAAACTTGAAGAACAAAAAATTGGCGAATGGTACTGTTTGGATGATTTGCATATATGTTTCTTAGACTATATGGAAGTAATATATACAAAGATTTCAACCGTCTACGTGTTCCAATCATTGTTCTACTTGTCGAAATTTACAAATAATTTCCTTTAAAGGATTAACAATGGGGCTCGTTGTTCACTTAAACTTGAAGAACAAGAAATTGGCGAATTGAACTGTTTGGATGCTTTGCATATATGTTTCTTAGACTATATAGAAGCAATATATGCTATGATTTCAACCGTCTACCTGTTCCATTCATTGTTCTACTTGTCGAAAATTACAAATAATTTCCGATAAAGGATTAACCATTGGGGCTTGTTGTTCACTTAAACTTGAAGAACAATAAATTGGCGAATTGTACTGTTTGGATGCTTTGCACGTATGTTTCTTAGACTATACAGAAGCAATATATACAAAGATTTCAACTGTCTACCTGTTCCATTCATTGTTCTACTTGTCGAAAGTTACAAATAATTTCCGATGAAGGATTAACCATTGGGGCTCATTGTTCACTTAAACTTGAGGAACAAAAAATTGGCGAATTGTACTGTTTGGACGCTATGCGTATATGTTTCTTAGACTATATAGAAGCAATATATACAAAGATTTCAACCGTCTACCTGTTCCATTCATTGTTCTACTTGTCGAAAATTACAAATAATTTCCGATAAAGGATTAACCATTGGGGCTCGTTGTTCACTTAAACTTGAAGAACAATAAATTGGCGAATTGTACTGTTTGGATGCTTTGCACATATGTTTCTCAGACTATATAGAAACAATATATACAAAGATTTCAACTGTCTACCTGTTCCATTCATTGTTCTTCTTGTCGAAAGTTACAAATAATTACCGATAAAGGATTAACCATTGGGGCTCATTGTTCACTTAAACTTGAAGAACAAAAAATTGGCTAATTGTACTGTTTGGATGCTTTGCATATTTGTTTCGTAGACTATATAGAAGCAATATATACAATGATTTCAACCGTCTACATGATCCATTCATTGTTCTACTTGTCGAAATTTACAAATAATTTCCTTTAAAGGATTAACAATGGGGCTCGTAGCTCACTTAATCATGAAGATGAAATAATTGGCGAATTGTACTGTTTTGATGCTTTGCATATGTGTCTCTTAGATTATATAGAAGCAATATATACAAAGATTTCAACCGTCTACCTGTTCCATTCATTGTTCTATTTGTCGAAATTTACAAATAATTTCCTTTAAGGATTAACAATGGGGCTCGTAGTTCACTTAAACTTGAAGAACAAAAAATTGGCGAATTGTACTGTTTGGATGCTTTGCATATATGTTTCTTAGACTATTTAGAAGCAATATATAGAAAGATTTCACCCGTCTACCTGTACTATTCATTGTTCTACTTGTCGAAAATTACAAATAATTTCCGATAAAGGATTAACCATTGGGGCTTGTTGTTCACTTAAACTTGAAGAACAATAAATTGGCGAATTGTACTGTTTGGATGCTTTGCACGTATGTTTCTTAGACTATACAGAAGCAATATATACAAAGATTTCAACTGTCTACCTGTTCCATTCATTGTTCTACTTGTCGAAAGTTACAAATAATTTCCGATGAAGGATTAACCATTGGGGCTCATTGTTCACTTAAACTTGAGGAACAAAAAATTGGCGAATTGTACTGTTTGGACGCTATGCGTATATGTTTCTTAGACTATATAGAAGCAATATATACAAAGATTTCAACCGTCTACCTGTTCCATTCATTGTTCTACTTGTCGAAAATTACAAATAATTTCCGATAAAGGATTAACCATTGGGGCTCGTTGTTCACTTAAACTTGAAGAACAATAAATTGGCGAATTGTACTGTTTGGATGCTTTGCACATATGTTTCTCAGACTATATAGAAACAATATATACAAAGATTTCAACTGTCTACCTGTTCCATTCATTGTTCTTCTTGTCGAAAGTTACAAATAATTACCGATAAAGGATTAACCATTGGGGCTCATTGTTCACTTAAACTTGAAGAACAAAAAATTGGCTAATTGTACTGTTTGGATGCTTTGCATATTTGTTTCGTAGACTATATAGAAGCAATATATACAATGATTTCAACCGTCTACATGATCCATTCATTGTTCTACTTGTCGAAATTTACAAATAATTTCCTTTAAAGGATTAACAATGGGGCTCGTAGCTCACTTAATCATGAAGATGAAATAATTGGCGAATTGTACTGTTTGGATGCTTTGCATATGTGTCTCTTAGATTATATAGAAGCAATATATACAAAGATTTCAACCGTCTACCTGTTCCATTCATTGTTCTATTTGTCGAAATTTACAAATAATTTCCTTTAAGGATTAACAATGGGGCTCGTAGTTCACTTAAACTTGAAGAACAAAAAATTGGCGAATTGTACTGTTTGGATGCTTTGCATATATGTTTCTTAGACTATTTAGAAGCAATATATAGAAAGATTTCACCCGTCTACCTGTACTATTCATTGTTCTACTTGTAGAAATTTACAAATAATTTCCATTTCATGATTATCAATGGGGCTCGCTGTTCACTTAAACTTGAAGAACAATAAATTGGCGAATTGTACTGTTTGGATGCTTTGCACGTATGTTTCTTAGACTATACAGAAGCAATATATACAAAGATTTCAACTGTCTACCTGTTCCATTCATTGTTCTACTTGTCGAAAGTTACAAATAATTTCCGATGAAGGATTAACCATTGGGGCTCATTGTTCACTTAAACTTGAGGAACAAAAAATTGGCGAATTGTACTGTTTGGACGCTATGCGTATATGTTTCTTAGACTATATAGAAGCAATATATACAAAGATTTCAACCGTCTACCTGTTCCATTCATTGTTCTACTTGTCGAAAATTACAAATAATTTCCGATAAAGGATTAACCATTGGGGCTCGTTGTTCACTTAAACTTGAAGAACAATAAATTGGCGAATTGTACTGTTTGGATGCTTTGCACATATGTTTCTCAGACTATATAGAAACAATATATACAAAGATTTCAACTGTCTACCTGTTCCATTCATTGTTCTTCTTGTCGAAAGTTACAAATAATTTCCGATAAAGGTTTAACCATTGGGGCTCATTGTTCACTTAAACTTGAGGAACAAAAAATTGGCGAATTGTACTGTTTGGATACTTTGCATATATGTTTCTTAGACTATATAGAAGCAATATATACAAAGATTTCAACCGTCTACCTGTTCCATTCATTGTTCTACTTGTCGAAAGTTACAAATAATTTCCGATAAAGGATTAACAATGGGGCTCATTGTTCACTTAAACTTGAAGGACAAAAAACTGGCGAATTGTACTGTTTGGATGCTTTGCATATATGTTTCTTAGACTATATGGAAGCAATATATACAAAGATTTCAACCGTCTACGTGTACCAATCATTGTTCTACTTGTAGAAACTTACAATTAATTTCCGTTAAAGGATTAACAATGGGGCTCGTAGTTCACTTAAACTTGAAGAACAAAAAATTGGCAAATTGTACTGTTTGGATGCTTTGCATATATGTTTCTTAGACTTTTTAGAAGCAATATATAGAAAGATTTCACCCGTCTACCTGTACTATTCATTGTTCTACTTGTAGAAAGTTACAAATAATTTCCATTTCATGATTATCAATGGGGCACGCTGTTCACTTAAACTTGAAGATCAAAAAATTGGCGATTGTTACTGTTTAGATGCTTTGCATATAGGTTTCGTAGACTATATAGAAGCAACATATACAAAGATTTCAACCGTCTACCTGTTCTATTCATTGTTCTACTTGTCGAAAATTACAAATAATTTCCGATAAAGGATTAACCATTGGGTCTCATTGTTCACTTAAACTTGAAGACCAAAAAATTGGCAAATGGTATTGTTTGGATGCTTGCGTACATATTTCATAGACTATATGGAAGCAATATATACAAAGATTTCAACAGTCTACGTGTTCCAATCATTGCTCTACTTGTCGAAAGTTACAAATAATTTCCGATAAAGGATTAACCACTGCGGCTCATTGTTCACTTGAACTTGAAAAACAAAAAATTGGCGAATTGTACTGTTTGGATGCTTTGCATATATGTTTCTTAGATATATGGAAGCAATATATACAATGATTTCAACCGTCTACCTATTCCATTCATTGTTCTACTAGTCGAAATTTACAAATAATTTCCTTTAAAGGATTAACAATGGGGCTCGTTGTACACTTAAACTTGAAGAACAATAAATTGGCGAATTGTACTATTTGGATGCTTTGCATATATGTTTCTTAGACTATATAGAAGCAATATATACAATGATTTCAACCGTCTACCTGTTCTATTCATTGTTCTACTTGTCGAAAATTACAAATAATTTCCGATAAAGGATTAACCATTGGGGCTCATTGTTCACTTAAGCTTGAAGACCAAAAAATTGGCAATTGGTACTGTTTGGATGCTTGCCATATATGTTTCTTAGACTATATGGAAGCAATATATACAAAGATTTCAACCGTCTACGTGTACCAATCATTGTTCTACTTGTAGAAAGTTACAAATAATTTCCGTTAAGGGATTAACAATGGGGATCGTAGTTTACTTAAACATGAAGAACAAAAAATTGGCGAATTGTACTGTTTGGATGCTTTGCATATATGTTTCTTAGACTATATAGAAGCAATATATACAAAGATTTCAACCGTCTACCTGTTCCATTCATTGTTCTACTTGTCGAAAGATACAAATAATTTCCGATAAAGGATTAACCATTGGGGCTCATTGTCACTTAAACTTGAAAAACAAAAAATTGGCGAATTGTACTGTTTGGATGCTTTGCATATATGTTTCTTAGACTATATGGAAGCAATATATACAATGATTTCAACAGTCTACCTATTCCATTCATTGTTCTACTTGTCGAAATTTACAAATAATTTCCTTTAAAGGATTAACAATGGGGCTCCTTGTACACTTAAACTTGAAGAACAATAAATTGGCGAATTGAACTGTTTGGATGCTTTGCATATATGTTTCTTAGACTATATAGAAGCAATATATACATAGAATTCAACCGTCTACCTGTTCCATTCATTGTTCTACTAGTCGAAAGTTACAAATAATTTCCGATAAAGGATTAACCATTGGGGCTCGTTGTTCACTTAAACTTGAACAACAATAAATTGGCGAATTGTACTGTCTGGATTCTTTGCATATATGTTTCTTAGACTATATAGACGCAATACACACAAGGATTTCAACCGTCTACCTGTTCCATTCATTGTTCTACTTGTCGAAAGTTACAAATAATTACCGATAAAGGATTAACCATTGGGGCTCATTGTTCACTTAAACTTGAAGAACAAAAAATTGGCTAATTGTACTGTTTGGATGCTTTGCATATTTGTTTCTTAGACTATATAGAAGCAATATATACAATGATTTCAACCGTCTACATGATCCATTCATTGTTCTACTTGTCGAAATTTACAAATAATTTCCTTTAAAGGATTAACAATGGGGCTCGTAGCTCACTTAATCATGAAGATGAAATAATTGGCGAATTGTACTGTTTGGATGCTTTGCATATGTGTCTCTTAGATTATATAGAAGCAATATATACAAAGATTTCAACCGTCTACCTGTTCCATTCATTGTTCTATTTGTCGAAATTTACAAATAATTTCCTTTAAGGATTAACAATGGGGCTCGTAGTTCACTTAAACTTGAAGAACAAAAAATTGGCGAATTGTACTGTTTGGATGCTTTGCATATATGTTTCTTAGACTATTTAGAAGCAATATATAGAAAGATTTCACCCGTCTACCTGTACTATTCATTGTTCTACTTGTAGAAATTTACAAATAATTTCCATTTCATGATTATCAATGGGGCTCGCTGTTCACTTAAACTTGAAGAACAATAAATTGGCGAATTGTACTGTTTGGATGCTTTGCATATATGTTTCTTAGACTATATAGAATCAATATATACAAAGAATTCAACCGTCTACCTGTTCCATTCATTGTTCTACTTGTCGAAAGTTACAAATAATTTCCGATAAAGGATTAACCATAGGGGCTCGTTGTTCACTTAAACTTGAAGAACAAAAAATTGGCGAATTGTACTGTTTGGATGCTTTGCATATATGTTTCTTAGACTATATAGAAGCAATATATACAAAGATTTCAACCGTCTACCTGTTCCATTCATTGTTCTATTTGTCGAAATTTACAAATAATTTCCTTTAAGGATTAACAATGGGGCTCGTAGTTCACTTAAACTTGAAGAACAAAAAATTGGCGAATTGTACTGTTTGGATGCTTTGCATATATGTTTCTTAGACTATTTAGAAGCAATATATAGAAAGATTTCACCCGTCTACCTGTACTATTCATTGTTCTACTTGTAGAAATTTACAAATAATTTCCATTTCATGATTATCAATGGGGCTCGCTGTTCACTTAAACTTGAAGAACAATAAATTGGCGAATTGTACTGTTTGGATGCTTTGCACGTATGTTTCTTAGACTATACAGAAGCAATATATACAAAGATTTCAACTGTCTACCTGTTCCATTCATTGTTCTACTTGTCGAAAGTTACAAATAATTTCCGATGAAGGATTAACCATTGGGGCTCATTGTTCACTTAAACTTGAGGAACAAAAAATTGGCGAATTGTACTGTTTGGACGCTATGCGTATATGTTTCTTAGACTATATAGAAGCAATATATACAAAGATTTCAACCGTCTACCTGTTCCATTCATTGTTCTACTTGTCGAAAATTACAAATAATTTCCGATAAAGGATTAACCATTGGGGCTCGTTGTTCACTTAAACTTGAAGAACAATAAATTGGCGAATTGTACTGTTTGGATGCTTTGCACATATGTTTCTCAGACTATATAGAAACAATATATACAAAGATTTCAACTGTCTACCTGTTCCATTCATTGTTCTTCTTGTCGAAAGTTACAAATAATTTCCGATAAAGGTTTAACCATTGGGGCTCATTGTTCACTTAAACTTGAGGAACAAAAAATTGGCGAATTGTACTGTTTGGATACTTTGCATATATGTTTCTTAGACTATATAGAAGCAATATATACAAAGATTTCAACCGTCTACCTGTTCCATTCATTGTTCTACTTGTCGAAAGTTACAAATAATTTCCGATAAAGGATTAACAATGGGGCTCATTGTTCACTTAAACTTGAAGGACAAAAAACTGGCGAATTGTACTGTTTGGATGCTTTGCATATATGTTTCTTAGACTATATGGAAGCAATATATACAAAGATTTCAACCGTCTACGTGTACCAATCATTGTTCTACTTGTAGAAACTTACAATTAATTTCCGTTAAAGGATTAACAATGGGGCTCGTAGTTCACTTAAACTTGAAGAACAAAAAATTGGCAAATTGTACTGTTTGGATGCTTTGCATATATGTTTCTTAGACTTTTTAGAAGCAATATATAGAAAGATTTCACCCGTCTACCTGTACTATTCATTGTTCTACTTGTAGAAAGTTACAAATAATTTCCATTTCATGATTATCAATGGGGCACGCTGTTCACTTAAACTTGAAGATCAAAAAATTGGCGATTGTTACTGTTTAGATGCTTTGCATATAGGTTTCGTAGACTATATAGAAGCAACATATACAAAGATTTCAACCGTCTACCTGTTCTATTCATTGTTCTACTTGTCGAAAATTACAAATAATTTCCGATAAAGGATTAACCATTGGGTCTCATTGTTCACTTAAACTTGAAGACCAAAAAATTGGCAAATGGTATTGTTTGGATGCTTGCGTACATATTTCATAGACTATATGGAAGCAATATATACAAAGATTTCAACAGTCTACGTGTTCCAATCATTGCTCTACTTGTCGAAAGTTACAAATAATTTCCGATAAAGGATTAACCACTGCGGCTCATTGTTCACTTGAACTTGAAAAACAAAAAATTGGCGAATTGTACTGTTTGGATGCTTTGCATATATGTTTCTTAGATATATGGAAGCAATATATACAATGATTTCAACCGTCTACCTATTCCATTCATTGTTCTACTAGTCGAAATTTACAAATAATTTCCTTTAAAGGATTAACAATGGGGCTCGTTGTACACTTAAACTTGAAGAACAATAAATTGGCGAATTGTACTATTTGGATGCTTTGCATATATGTTTCTTAGACTATATAGAAGCAATATATACAATGATTTCAACCGTCTACCTGTTCTATTCATTGTTCTACTTGTCGAAAATTACAAATAATTTCCGATAAAGGATTAACCATTGGGGCTCATTGTTCACTTAAGCTTGAAGACCAAAAAATTGGCAATTGGTACTGTTTGGATGCTTGCCATATATGTTTCTTAGACTATATGGAAGCAATATATACAAAGATTTCAACCGTCTACGTGTACCAATCATTGTTCTACTTGTAGAAAGTTACAAATAATTTCCGTTAAGGGATTAACAATGGGGATCGTAGTTTACTTAAACATGAAGAACAAAAAATTGGCGAATTGTACTGTTTGGATGCTTTGCATATATGTTTCTTAGACTATATAGAAGCAATATATACAAAGATTTCAACCGTCTACCTGTTCCATTCATTGTTCTACTTGTCGAAAGATACAAATAATTTCCGATAAAGGATTAACCATTGGGGCTCATTGTCACTTAAACTTGAAAAACAAAAAATTGGCGAATTGTACTGTTTGGATGCTTTGCATATATGTTTCTTAGACTATATGGAAGCAATATATACAATGATTTCAACAGTCTACCTATTCCATTCATTGTTCTACTTGTCGAAATTTACAAATAATTTCCTTTAAAGGATTAACAATGGGGCTCCTTGTACACTTAAACTTGAAGAACAATAAATTGGCGAATTGAACTGTTTGGATGCTTTGCATATATGTTTCTTAGACTATATAGAAGCAATATATACATAGAATTCAACCGTCTACCTGTTCCATTCATTGTTCTACTAGTCGAAAGTTACAAATAATTTCCGATAAAGGATTAACCATTGGGGCTCGTTGTTCACTTAAACTTGAACAACAATAAATTGGCGAATTGTACTGTCTGGATTCTTTGCATATATGTTTCTTAGACTATATAGACGCAATACACACAAGGATTTCAACCGTCTACCTGTTCCATTCATTGTTCTACTTGTCGAAAGTTACAAATAATTACCGATAAAGGATTAACCATTGGGGCTCATTGTTCACTTAAACTTGAAGAACAAAAAATTGGCTAATTGTACTGTTTGGATGCTTTGCATATTTGTTTCTTAGACTATATAGAAGCAATATATACAATGATTTCAACCGTCTACATGATCCATTCATTGTTCTACTTGTCGAAATTTACAAATAATTTCCTTTAAAGGATTAACAATGGGGCTCGTAGCTCACTTAATCATGAAGATGAAATAATTGGCGAATTGTACTGTTTGGATGCTTTGCATATGTGTCTCTTAGATTATATAGAAGCAATATATACAAAGATTTCAACCGTCTACCTGTTCCATTCATTGTTCTATTTGTCGAAATTTACAAATAATTTCCTTTAAGGATTAACAATGGGGCTCGTAGTTCACTTAAACTTGAAGAACAAAAAATTGGCGAATTGTACTGTTTGGATGCTTTGCATATATGTTTCTTAGACTATTTAGAAGCAATATATAGAAAGATTTCACCCGTCTACCTGTACTATTCATTGTTCTACTTGTAGAAATTTACAAATAATTTCCATTTCATGATTATCAATGGGGCTCGCTGTTCACTTAAACTTGAAGAACAATAAATTGGCGAATTGTACTGTTTGGATGCTTTGCATATATGTTTCTTAGACTATATAGAATCAATATATACAAAGAATTCAACCGTCTACCTGTTCCATTCATTGTTCTACTTGTCGAAAGTTACAAATAATTTCCGATAAAGGATTAACCATAGGGGCTCGTTGTTCACTTAAACTTGAAGAACAAAAAATTGGCGAATTGTACTGTTTGGATGCTTTGCATATATGTTTCTTAGACTATATAGAACCAATATATACAAAGATTTCAACCGTCTACCTGTTCCATTCATTGTTCTACTTGTCGAAAATTACAAATAATTTCCGATAAAGGATTAACGATTGGGTCTGATTGTTCACTTAAACTTGAAGACCAAGAAATTGGCAAATGGTATTGTTTGGATGCTTTGCGTACATGTTTTTTAGACTATATGGAAGCAATATATACAAAGATTTCAACAGTCTACGTGTTCCAATCATTGTTCAACTTGTCGAAATTTACAAATAATTTCCTTTAAAGGATTAACAATGGGACTCGTTGTTCACTTAAACTTGAAGAACAATAAATTGGCGAATTGTACTGTTTGGATGCTTTGCATATTTGTTTCGTAGACTATATAGAAGCAATATATACAATGATTTCAACCGTCTACATGATCCATTCATTGTTCTACTTGTCGAAATTTACAAATAATTTCCTTTAAAGGATTAACAATGGGGCTCGTAGTTCACTTAATCATGAAGATGAAATAATTGGCGAATTGTACTGTTTGGATGCTTTGCATATGTGTCTCTTAGATTATATAGAAGCAATATATACAAAGATTTCAACCGTCTACCTGTTCCATTCATTGTTCTATTTGTCGAAATTTACAAATAATTTCCTTTAAGGATTAACAATGGGGCTCGTAGTTCACTTAAACTTGAAGAACAAAAAATTGGCGAATTGTACTGTTTGGATGCTTTGCATATATGTTTCTTAGACTATTTAGTAGCAATATATAGAAAGATTTCACCCGTCTACCTGTACTATTCATTGTTCTACTTGTCGAAATTTACAAATAATTTCCATTTCATGATTATCAATGGGGCTCGCTGTTCACTTAAACTTGAAGAACAATAAATTGACGAATTGTACTGTTTGGATGCTTTGCATATATGTTTCTTAGACTATATAGAATCAATATATACAAAGAATTCAACCGTCTACCTGTTCCATTCATTGTTCTACTTGTCGAAATTTACAAATAATTTCCTTTAAAGGATTAACAATGGGGCTCGTTGTACACTTAAACTTGAAGAACAATAAATTGGCGAATTGTACTATTTGGATGCTTTGCATATATGTTTCTTAGACTATATAGAAGCAATATATACAATGATTTCAACCGTCTACCTGTTCCAGTCATTGTTCTATTTGTCGAAATTTACAAATAATTTCCTTTAAGGATTAACAATGGGGCTCGTAGTTCACTTAAACTTGAAGAACAAAAAATTGGCGAACTGTACTGTTTGGATGCTTTGCATATATGTTTCTTAGACTATTTAGAAGCAATATATAGAAAGATTTCACCCGTCAACCTGTACTATTCATTGTTCTACTTGTAGAAATTTACAAATAATTTCCATTTCATGATTATCAATGGGGCTCGCTGTTCACTTAAACTTGAAGAACAATAAATTGGCGAATTGTACTGTTTGGATGCTTTGCATATATGTTTCTTAGACTATATAGAAGCAATATATGCTATGATTTCAACCGTCTACCTGTTCCATTCATTGTTCTACTTGTCGAAAGATACAAATAATTTCCGATAAAGGATTAACCATTGGGGCTCATTGTCACTTAAACTTGAAAAACAAAAAATTGGCGAATTGTACTATTTGGATGCTTTGCATATATGTTTCTTAGACTATATGGAAGCAATATATACAATGATTTCAACAGTCTACCTATTCCATTCATTGTTCTACTTGTCGAAATTTACAAATAATTTCCTTTAAAGGATTAACAATGGGGCTCCTTGTACACTTAAACTTGAAGAACAATAAATTGGCGAATTGAACTGTTTGGATGCTTTGCATATATGTTTCTTAGACTATATAGAAGCAATATATACAAAGAATTCAACCGTCTACCTGTTCCATTCATTGTTCTACTAGTCGAAAGTTACAAATAATTTCCGATAAAGGATTAACCATTGGGGCTCGTTGTTCACTTAAACTTGAACAACAATAAATTGGCGAATTGTACTGTCTGGATTCTTTGCATATATGTTTCTTAGACTATATAGACGCAATACACACAAGGATTTCAACCGTCTACCTGTTCCATTCATTGTTCTACTTGTCGAAAGTTACAAATAATTACCGATAAAGGATTAACCATTGGGGCTCATTGTTCACTTAAACTTGAGGAACAAAAAATTGGCGAATTGTACTGTTTGGATGCTTTGCATATGTGTCTCTTAGATTATATAGAAGCAATATATACAAAGATTTCAACCGTCTACCTGTTCCATTCATTGTTCTATTTGTCGAAATTTACAAATAATTTCCTTTAAGGATTAACAATGGGGCTCGTAGTTCACTTAAACTTGAAGAACAAAAAATTGGCGAATTGTACTGTTTGGATGCTTTGCATATATGTTTCTTAGACTATTTAGTAGCAATATATAGAAAGATTTCACCCGTCTACCTGTACTATTCATTGTTCTACTTGTCGAAATTTACAAATAATTTCCATTTCATGATTATCAATGGGGCTCGCTGTTCACTTAAACTTGAAGAACAATAAATTGGCGAATTGTACTATTTGGATGCTTTGCATATATGTTTCTTAGACTATATAGAAGCAATATATACAATGATTTCAACCGTCTACCTGTTCCATTCATTGTTCTACTTGTCGAAATTTACAAATAATTTCCTATAAAGGATTAACAATGGGGTTCGTTGTACACTTAAACTTGAAGAACAATAAATTGGCGAATTGAACTGTTTGGATGCTTTGCATATATGTTTCTTAGACTATATAGAAGCAATATATACAAAGAATTCAACCGTCTACCTATTCCATTCATTGTTCTACTTGTCGAAATTTACAAATAATTTCCTTTAAAGGATTAACAATGGGGTTCGTTGTACACTTAAACTTGAAGAACAATAAATTGGCGAATTGAACTGTTTGGATGCTTTGCATATATGTTTCTTAGACTATATAGAAGCAATATATACAAAGAATTCAACCGTCTACCTGTTCCATTCATTGTTCTACTTGTCGAAAGTTACAAATAATTACCGATAAAGGATTAACCATTGGGGCTCATTGTTCACTTAAACTTGAAGAACAAAAAATTGGCGAATTGTACTGTTTGGATGCTTTGCATATATGTTTCTTAGACTATATAGAACCAATATATACAAAGATTTCAACCGTCTACCTGTTCCATTCATTGTTCTACTTGTCGAAAATTACAAATAATTTCCGATAAAGGATTAACCATTGAGTCTGATTGTTCACTTAAACTTGAAGACCAAGAAATTGGCAAATGGAATTGTTTGGATGCTTTGCGTACAAGTTTTTTAGACTATATGGAAGCAATATATACAAAGATTTCAACAGTCTACGTGTTCCAATCATTGTTCTACTTGTCGAAATTTACAAATAATTTCCTTTAAAGGATTAACAATGGGACTCGTTGTTCACTTAAACTTGAAGAACAATAAATTGGCGAATTGTACTGTTTGGATGCTTTGCATATATGTTTCTTAGACTATATAGAAGCAATATATACAAAGATTTCAACCGTCTACGTGTTCCAATCATTGTTCTACTTGTCGAAATTTACAAATAATTTCCTTTAAAGGATTAACAATGGGGCTCGTTGTTCACTTAAACTTGAAGAACAATAAATTGGCGAATTGTACTGTTTGGATGCTTTGCATATATGTTTCTTAGACTATATAGACGCAATATATACAATGATTTCAACAGTCTACCTATTCCATTCATTGTTCTACTTGTCGAAATTTACAAATAATTTCCTTTAAAGGATTAACAATGGGGTTCGTTGTACACTTAAACTTGAAGAACAATAAATTGGCGAATTGAACTGTTTGGATGCTTTGCATATATGTTTCTTAGACTATATAGAAGCAATATATACAAAGAATTCAACCGTCTACCTGTTCCATTCATTGTTCTACTTGTAGAAATTTACAAATAATTTCCATTTCATGATTATCAATGGGGCTCGCTGTTCACTTAAACTTGAAGAACAATAAATTGGCGAATTGTACTGTTTGGATGCTTTGCATATATGTTTCTTAGACTATATAGAATCAATATATACAAAGAATTCAACCGTCTACCTGTTCCATTCATTGTTCTACTTGTCGAAAGTTACAAATAATTTCCGATAAAGGATTAACCATAGGGGCTCGTTGTTCACTTAAACTTGAAGAACAATAAATTGGCGAATTGTACTGTTTGGATGCTTTGCATATATGTTTCTTAGACTATATAGACGCAATATATACAAGGATTTCAACCGTCTACCTGTTCCATTCATTGTTCTACTTGTCGAAAGTTACAAATAATTACCGATAAAGGATTAACCATTGGGGCTCATTGTTCACTTAAACTTGAAGAACAAAAAATTGGCGAATTGTACTGTTTGGATGCTTTGCATATATGTTTCTTAGACTATATAGAACCAATATATACAAAGATTTCAACCGTATACCTGTTCCATTCATTGTTCTACTTGTCGAAAATTACAAATAATTTCCGATAAAGGATTAACCATTGGGTCTGATTGTTCACTTAAACTTGAAGACCAAGAAATTGGCAAATGGTATTGTTTGGATGCTTTGCGTACATGTTTTTTAGACTATATGGAAGCAATATATACAAAGATTTCAACAGTGTACGTGTTCCAATCATTGTTCTACTTGTCGAAATTTACAAATAATTTCCTTTAAAGGATTAACAATGGGACTCGTTGTTCACTTAAACTTGAAGAACAATAAATTGGCGAATTCTACTGTTTGGATGCTTTGCATATATGTTTCTTAGACTATATAGAAGCAATATATACAAAGATTTCAACTGTCTACCTGTTCCATTCATTGTTCTACTTGTCGAAAGTTACAAATAATTTCCGATGAAGGATTAACCATTGGGGCTCATTGTTCACTTAAACTTGAGGAACAAAAAATTGGCGAATTGTACTGTTTGGACGCTATGCGTATATGTTTCTTAGACTATATAGAAGCAATATATACAAAGATTTCAACCGTCTACCTGTTCCATTCATTGTTCTACTTGTCGAAAGTTACAAATAATTACCGATAAAGGATTAACCATTGGGGCTCATTGTTCACTTAAACTTGAAGAACAAAAAATTGGCGAATTGTACTGTTTGGATGCTTTGCATATATGTTTCTTAGACTATATAGAACCAATATATACAAAGATTTCAACCGTATACCTGTTCCATTCATTGTTCTACTTGTCGAAAATTACAAATAATTTCCGATAAAGGATTAACCATTGGGTCTGATTGTTCACTTAAACTTGAAGACCAAGAAATTGGCAAATGGTATTGTTTGGATGCTTTGCGTACATGTTTTTTAGACTATATGGAAGCAATATATACAAAGATTTCAACAGTGTACGTGTTCCAATCATTGTTCTACTTGTCGAAATTTACAAATAATTTCCTTTAAAGGATTAACAATGGGACTCGTTGTTCACTTAAACTTGAAGAACAATAAATTGGCGAATTGTACTGTTTGGATGCTTTGCATATATGTTTCTTAGACTATATAGAAGCAATATATACAAAGATTTCAACTGTCTACCTGTTCCATTCATTGTTCTACTTGTCGAAAGTTACAAATAATTTCCGATGAAGGATTAACCATTGGGGCTCATTGTTCACTTAAACTTGAGGAACAAAAAATTGGCGAATTGTACTGTTTGGACGCTATGCGTATATGTTTCTTAGACTATATAGAAGCAATATATACAAAGATTTCAACCGTCTACCTGTTCCATTCATTGTTCTACTTGTCGAAAATTACAAATAATTTCCGATAAAGGATTAACCATTGGGGCTCGTTGTTCACTTAAACTTTAAGAACAATAAATTGGCGAATTGTACTGTTTGGATGCTTTGCACATATGTTTCTCAGACTATATAGAAACAATATATACAAAGATTTCAACTGTCTACCTGTTCCATTCATTGTTCTTCTTGTCGAAAGTTACAAATAATTTCCGATAAAGGTTTAACCATTGGGGCTCATTGTTCACTTAAACTTGAGGAACAAAAAATTGGCGAATTGTACTGTTTGGATACTTTGCATATATGTTTCTTAGACTATATAGAAGCAATATATACGAAGATTTCAACCGTCTACCTGTTCCATTCATTGTTCTACTTTTCGAAAGTTACAAATAATTTCCGATAAAGGATTAACAATGGGGCTCATTGTTCACTTAAACTTGAAGGACAAAAAACTGGCGAATTGTACTGTTTGGATGCTTTGCATATATGTTTCTTAGACTATATGGAAGCAATATATACAAAGATTTCAACCGTCTACGTGTTCCAATCATTGTTCTACTTGTAGAAAGTTACAATTAATTTCCGTTAAAGGATTAACAATGGGGCTCGTAGTTCACTTAAACTTGAAGAACAAGAAATTGGCGAATTGTACTGTTTGGATGCTTTGCATATATGTTTCTTAGACTATATAGAAGCAATATATACAAAGATTTAAACTGTCTACCTGTTCCATTCATTGTTCTGCTTGTCGAAAGTTACAAATAATTTCCGATAAAGGATTAACCATTGGGGCTCATTGTTCACTTAAACTTGAGGAACAAAAAATTGGCGAATTGTACTGTTTGGATGCTTTGCATATATGTTTCTTAGACTATTTAGAAGCAATATATAGAAACATTTCACCCGTCTACCTGTACTATTCATTGTTCTACTTGTAGAAAGTTACAAATAATTTCCTTTAAAGGATTAACAATGGGGCTCGTTGTTCACTTAAACTTGAAGAACAATAAATTGGCGAATTGTACTGTTTGGATGCTTTGCATATATGTTTCTTAGACTATATGGAAGCAATATATACAAAGATTTCAACCGCCTACGTGTTCCAATCATTGTTCTACTTGTAGAAAGTTACAATTAATTTCCGTTAAAGGATTAACAATGCGGCTCGTAGTTCACTTAAACTTGAAGAACAAAACATTGGCGAATTGTACTGTTTGGATGCTTTGCATATATGTTTCTTAGACTATATAGAAGCAATATATACAAAGATTTCAACCGTCTACCTGTTCCATTCATTGTTCTACTTGTAGAAAGTTACAAATAATTTCCTTCAAAGGATTAACAATGTGGCTCGTAGTTCACTTAAACTTGAAGAACAAAAAATTGGCGAATGGTACTGTTTGGATGATTTGCATATATGTTTCTTAGACTATATGGAAGTAATATATACAAAGATTTCAACCGTCTACGTGTTCCAATCATTGTTCTACTTGTCGAAATTTACAAATAATTTCCTTTAAAGGATTAACAATGGGGCTCGTTGTTCACTTAAACTTGAAGAACAAGAAATTGGCGAATTGAACTGTTTGGATGCTTTGCATATATGTTTCTTAGACTATATAGAAGCAATATATACTATGATTTCAACCGTCTACCTGTTCCATTCATTGTTCTACTTGTCGAAAATTACAAATAATTTCCGATAAAGGATTAACAATTGGGGCTTGTTGTTCACTTAAACTTGAAGAACAATAAATTGGCGAATTGTACTGTTTGGATGCTTTGCACGTATGTTTCTTAGACTATATAGAAGTAATATATACAAAGATTTCAACTGTCTACCTGTTCCATTCATTGTTCTACTTGTGGAAAGTTACAAATAATTTCCGATGAAGGATTAACCATTGGGGCTCATTGTTCACTTAAACTTGAGGAACAAAAAATTGGCGAATTGTACTGTTTGGATACTTTGCATATATGTTTCTTAGACTATATAGAAGCAATATATACAAAGATTTCAACCGTCTACTTGTTCCATTCATTGTTCTACTTGTCGAAAGTTACAAATAATTTCCGATAAAGGATTAACCATTGGGGCTCATTGTTCACTTAAACTTGAGGAACAAAAAATTGGCGAATTGTACTGTTTGGATGCTTTGCATATATGTTTCTTAGACTATTTAGAAGCAATATATAGAAACATTTCACCCGTCTACCTGTACTATTCATTGTTCTACTTGTAGCAAGTTACAAATAATTTCCTTTAAAGGATTAACAATGGGGCTCGTTGTTCACTTAAACTTGAAGAACAATAAATTGGCGAATTGTACTGTTTGGATGCTTTGCATATATGTTTCTTAGACTATATGGAAGCAATATATACAAAGATTTCAACCGCCTACGTGTTCCAATCATTGTTCTACTTGTAGAAAGTTACAATTAATTTCCGTTAAAGGATTAACAATGCGGCTCGTAGTTCACTTAAACTTGAAGAACAAAACATTGGCGAATTGTACTGTTTGGATGCTTTGCATATATGTTTCTTAGACTATATAGAAGCAATATATACAAAGATTTCAACCGTCTACCTGTTCCATTCATTGTTCTACTTGTAGAAAGTTACAAATAATTTCCTTTAAAGGATTAACAATGTGGCTCGTAGTTCACTTAAACTTGAAGAACAAAAAATTGGCGAATGGTACTGTTTGGATGATTTGCATATATGTTTCTTAGACTATATGGAAGTAATATATACAAAGATTTCAACCGTCTACGTGTTCCAATCATTGTTCTACTTGTCGAAATTTACAAATAATTTCCTTTAAAGGATTAACAATGGGGCTCGTTGTTCACTTAAACTTGAAGAACAAGAAATTGGCGAATTGAACTGTTTGGATGCTTTGCATATATGTTTCTTAGACTATATAGAAGCAATATATACTATGATTTCAACCGTCTACCTGTTCCATTCATTGTTCTACTTGTCGAAAATTACAAATAATTTCCGATAAAGGATTAACCATTGGGGCTTGTTGTTCACTTAAACTTGAAGAACAATAAATTGGCGAATTGTACTGTTTGGATGCTTTGCACGTATGTTTCTTAGACTATATAGAAGTAATATATACAAAGATTTCAACTGTCTACCTGTTCCATTCATTGTTCTACTTGTGGAAAGTTACAAATAATTTCCGATGAAGGATTAACCATTGGGGCTCATTGTTCACTTAAACTTGAGGAACAAAAAATTGGCGAATTGTACTGTTTGGACGCTATGGGTATATGTTTCTTAGACTATATAGAAGCAATATATACAAAGATTTCAACCGTCTACCTGTTCCATTCATTGTTCTACTTGTCGAAAATTACAAATAATTTCCGATAAAGGATTAACCATTGGGGCTCGTTGTTCACTTAAACTTGAAGAACAATAAATTGGCGAATTGTACTGTTTGGATGCTTTGCACATATGTTTCTCAGACTATATAGAAACAATATATACAAAGATTTCAACTGTCTACCTGTTCCATTCATTGTTCTTCTTGTCGAAAGTTACAAATAATTTCCGATAAAGGTTTAACCATTGGGGCTCATTGTTCACTTAAACTTGAGGAACAAAAAATTGGCGAATTGTACTGTTTGGATACTTTGCATATATGTTTCTTAGACTATATAGAAGCAATATATACAATTATTTCAACCGTCTACCTGATCCATTTATTGTTCTACTTGTCGAAATTTACAAATAATTTCCTTTAAAGGATTAACAATGGGGCTCGTTGTTCACTTAAACTTGAAGAACAATAAATTGGCGAATTGTACTGTTTGGATGCTTTGCATATATGTTTCTTAGACTATATGGAAGCAATATATACAAAGATTTCGACCGTCTACGTGTTCCAATCATTGTTCTACTTGTAGAAAGTTACAAATAATTTCCTTTAAAGGATTAACAATGTGGCTCGTAGTTCACTTAAACTTGAAGAACAATAAATTGGCGAATTGTACTGTTTGGATGCTTTGCATATATGTTTCGTAGATTATATAGAAGCAATATATACAATTATTTCAACCGTCTACCTGATCCATTTATTGTTCTACTTGTCGAAATTTACAAATAATTTCCTTTAAAGGATTAACAATGTGGCTCGTAGTTCACTTAAACTTGAAGAACAAAAAATTTGGGGAAGTGTACTGTTTGGATGCTTTGCATATATGTTTCTTAGACTATTTAGAAGCAATATATAGAAAGATTTCACCCGCCTACCTGTTCCATTCATTGTTCTACTTGTCGAAAGTTACAAATAATTACCGATAAAGGATTAACCAAAGGGGCTCATTGTTCACTTAAACTTGAGGAACAAAAAATTGGCGAATTGTACTGTTTGGACGCTATGCGTATATGTTTCTTAGACTATATAGAAGCAATATATACAAAGATTTCAACCGTCTACCTGTTCCATTCATTGTTCTACTTGTCGAAAATTACAAATAATTTCCGATAAAGGATTAACCATTGGGGCTCGTTGTTCACTTAAACTTGAAGAACAATAAATTGGCGAATTGTACTGTTTGGATGCTTTGCACATATGTTTCTCAGACTATATAGAAACAATATATACAAAGATTTCAACTGTCTACCTGTTCCATTCATTGTTCTTCTTGTCGAAAGTTACAAATAATTTCCGATAAAGGTTTAACCATTGGGGCTCATTGTTCACTTAAACTTGAGGAACAAAAAATTGGCGAATTGTACTGTTTGGATACTTTGCATATATGTTTCTTAGACTATATAGAAGCAATATATACAAAGATTTCAACCGTCTACCTGTTCCATTCATTGTTCTACTTGTCGAAAATTACAAATAATTTCCGATAAAGGATTAACCATTGGGGCTCGTTGTTCACTTAAACTTGAAGAACAATAAATTGGCGAATTGTACTGTTTGGATGCTTTGCACGTATGTTTCTTAGACTATACAGAAGCAATATATACAAAGATTTCAACTGTCTACCTGTTCCATTCATTGTTCTACTTGTCGAAAGTTACAAATAATTTCCGATGAAGGATTAACCATTGGGGCTCATTGTTCACTTAAACTTGAGGAACAAAAAATTGGCGAATTGTACTGTTTGGATGCTTTGCATATATGTTTCTTAGACTATATAGAACCAATATATACAAAGATTTCAACCGTATACCTGTTCCATTCATTGTTCTACTTGTCGAAAATTACAAATAATTTCCGATAAAGGATTAACCATTGGGTCTGATTGTTCACTTAAACTTGAAGACCAAGAAATTGGCAAATGGTATTGTTTGGATGCTTTGCGTACATGTTTTTTAGACTATATGGAAGCAATATATACAAAGATTTCAACAGTGTACGTGTTCCAATCATTGTTCTACTTGTCGAAATTTACAAATAATTTCCTTTAAAGGATTAACAATGGGACTCGTTGTTCACTTAAACTTGAAGAACAATAAATTGGCGAATTGTACTGTTTGGATGCTTTGCATATATGTTTCTTAGACTATATAGAAGCAATATATACAAAGATTTCAACCGTCTACCTGTTCCATTCATTGTTCTACTTGTCGAAAGTTACAAATAATTTCCGATAAAGGATTAACCATTGGGGCTCATTGTTCACTTAAACTTGAGGAACAAAAAATTGGCGAATTGTACTGTTTGGATGCTTTGCATATATGTTTCTTAGACTATATAGAATCAATATATACAAAGAATTCAACCGTCTACCTGTTCCATTCATTGTTCTACTTGTCGAAAGTTACAAATAATTTCCGATAAAGGATTAACCATAGGGGCTCGTTGTTCACTTAAACTTGAAGAACAATAAATTGGCGAATTGTACTGTTTGGATGCTTTGCACGTATGTTTCTTAGACTATATAGAAGCAATATATACAAAGATTTCAACTGTCTACCTGTTCTATTCATTGTTCTACTTGTCGAAAGTTACAAATAATTTCCGATGAAGGATTAACCATTGGGGCTCATTGTTCACTTAAACTTGAGGAACAAAAAATTGGCGCATTGTACTGCTTGGACGCTATGCGGATATGTTTCTTAGACTATATAGAAGCAATATATACAAGGATTTCAACCGTCTACCTGTTCCATTCATTGTTCTACTTGTCGAAAGTTACAAATAATTACCGATAAAGGATTAACCATTGGGGCTCGTAGTTCACTTAAACTTGAAGAACAAAACATTGGCGAATTGTACTGTTTGGATGCTTTGCATATATGTTTCTTAGACTATATAGAATCAATATATACAAAGAATTCAACCGTCTACCTGTTCCATTCATTGTTCTACTTGTCGAAAGTTACAAATAATTTCCGATAAAGGATTAACCATAGGGGCTCGTTGTTCACTTAAACTTGAAGAACAATAAATTGGCGAATTGTACTGTTTGGATGCTTTGCATATATGTTTCTTAGACTATATGGAAGCAATATATACAAAGATTTCAACCGCCTACGTGTTCCAATCATTGGTCTACTTGTAGAAAGTTACAATTAATTTCCGTTAAAGGATTAACAATGCGGCTCGTAGTTCACTTAAACTTGAAGAACAAAACATTGGCGAATTGTACTGTTTGGATGCTTTGCATATATGTTTCTTAGACTATATAGAAGCAATATATACAAAGATTTCAACCGTCTACCTGTACTATTCATTGTTCTACTTGTCGAAAGTTACAAACAATTACCGATAAAGGATTAACCATTGGGGCTCATTGTTCACTTAAACTTGAAGAACAAAAAATTGGCGAATTGTACTGTTTGGATGCTTTGCATATATGTTTCTTAGACTATATAGACGCAATATATACAAGGATTTCAACCGTCTACCTGTTCCATTCATTGTTCTACTTGTCGAAAGTTACAAATAATTACCGATAAAGGATTAACCATTGGGGCTCGTAGTTCACTTAAACTTGAAGAACAAAACATTGGCGAATTGTACTGTTTGGATGCTTTGCATATATGTTTCGTAGATTATATAGAAGCAATATATACAATTATTTCAACCGTCTACCTGATCCATTTATTGTTCTACTTGTCGAAATTTACAAATAATTTCCTTTAAAGGATTAACAATGGGGCTCGTTGTTCACTTAAACTTGAAGAACAATAAATTGGCGAATTGTACTGTTTGGATGCTTTGCATATATGTTTCTTAGACTATATGGAAGCAATATATACAAAGATTTCAACCGTCTACGTGTTCCAATCATTGTTCTACTTGTAGAAAGTTACAATTAATTTCCGTTAAAGGACTAACAATGCGGCTCGTAGTTCACTTAAACTTGAAGAACAAAACATTGGCGAATTGTACTGTTTGGATGCTTTGCATATATGTTTCTTAGACTATATAGAAGCATTATATACAAAGATTTCAACCGTCTACCAGTACTATTCATTGTTCTACTTGTAGAAAGTTACAAATAATTTCCATTTCATGATTATCAATGGGGCTCGCTGTTCACTTAAACTTGAAGAACAATAAATTGGCGAATTGTACTGTTTGCATGCTTTGCATATATGTTTCTTAGACTATATAGAATCAATATATACAAAGATTTCAACCGTCTACCTGTTCCATTCATTGTTCTACTTGTCGAAAGTTACAAATAATTTCCGATAAAGATTAACCATTGGGTCTGATTGTTCACTTAAACTTGAAGACCAAGAAATTGGCAAATGGTATTGTTTGGATGCTTTGCGTACATGTTTTTTAGACTATATGGAAGCAATATATACAAAGATTTCAACCGTCAACTTATTCCACTCATTGTTCTACTTGTCGAAAGTTACAAATAATTTCCGATAAAGGATTAACGATTGGGCTCATTGTTCACTTAAACTTGAAGAACAAAAAATTGGCGAATTGTACTGTTTGGATGCTTTGCATATATGTTTCTTAGACTATATAGAAGCAATATATACAAAGATTTCAACCGTCTACCTGTTCCATTCATTGTTCTACTTGTCGAAAATTACAAATAATTTCCGATAAAGATTAACCATTGGGTCTGATTGTTCACTTAAACTTGAAGACCAAGAAATTGGCAAATGGTATTGTTTGGATGCTTTGCGTACATGTTTTTTAGACTATATAGAAGCAACATATACAAAGATTTCAACCGTCTACCTGTTCCATTCATTGTTCTACTTGTAGAAAGTTACAAATAATTTCCTTTAAAGGATTAACAATGTGGCTCGTAGTTCACTTAAACTTGAAGAACAAAAAATTGGCGAATGGTACTGTTTGGATGATTTGCATATATGTTTCTTAGACTATATGGAAGTAATATATACAAAGATTTCAACCGTCTACGTGTTCCAATCATTGTTCTACTTGTCGAAATTTACAAATAATTTCCTTTAAAGGATTAACAATGGGGCTCGTTGTTCACTTAAACTTGAAGAACAAGAAATTGGCGAATTGAACTGTTTGGATGCTTTGCATATATGTTTCTTAGACTATATAGAAGCAATATATACTATGATTTCAACCGTCTACCTGTTCCATTCATTGTTCTACTTGTCGATAATTACAAATAATTTCCGATAAAGGATTAACCATTGGGGCTTGTTGTTCACTTAAACTTGAAGAACAATAAATTGGCGAATTGTACTGTTTGGATGCTTTGCACGTATGTTTCTTAGACTATTTAGAAGCAATATATAGAAAGATTTCACCCGCCTACCTGTTCCATTCATTGTTCTACTTGTCGAAAGTTACAAATAATTACCGATAAAGGATTAACCAAAGGGGCTCATTGTTCACTTAAACTTGAGGAACAGCAAATTGGCGAATTGTACTGTTTGGATGCTTTGCATATATGTTTCTAAGACTATATAGACGCAATATATACAATTATTTCAACCGTCTACCTGATCCATTCATTGTTCTGCTTGTCGAAAGTTACAAATAATTACCGATAAAGGATTAACCAAAGGGGCTCATTGTTCACTTAAACTTGAAGAACAAAAAATTGGCGAATTGTACTGTTTGGATGCTTTGCATATATGTTTCTTAGACTATATAGAAGCAATATATACAAAGATTTCAACCGTCTACCTGTTCCATTCATTGTTCTACTTGTCGAAAATTACAAATAATTTCCGATAAAGATTAACCATTGGGTCTGATTGTTCACTTAAACTTGAAGACCAAGAAATTGGCAAATGGTATTGTTTGGATGCTTTGCGTACATGTTTTTTAGACTATATAGAAGCAACATATACAAAGATTTCAACCGTCTACCTGTTCCATTCATTGTTCTACTTGTAGAAAGTTACAAATAATTTCCTTTAAAGGATTAACAATGTGGCTCGTAGTTCACTTAAACTTGAAGAACAAAAAATTGGCGAATGGTACTGTTTGGATGATTTGCATATATGTTTCTTAGACTATATGGAAGTAATATATACAAAGATTTCAACAGTCTACGTGTTCCAATCATTGTTCTACTTGTCGAAATTTACAAATAATTTCCTTTAAAGGATTAACAATGGGGCTCGTTGTTCACTTAAACTTGAAGAACAAGAAATTGGCGAATTGAACTGTTTGGATGCTTTGCATATATGTTTCTTAGACTATATAGAAGCAATATATACTATGATTTCAACCGTCTACCTGTTCCATTCATTGTTCTACTTGTCGATAATTACAAATAATTTCCGATAAAGGATTAACCATTGGGGCTTGTTGTTCACTTAAACTTGAAGAACAATAAATTGGCGAATTGTACTGTTTGGATGCTTTGCACGTATGTTTCTTAGACTATTTAGAAGCAATATATAGAAAGATTTCACCCGCCTACCTGTTCCATTCATTGTTCTACTTGTCGAAAGTTACAAATAATTACCGATAAAGGATTAACCAAAGGGGCTCATTGTTCACTTAAACTTGAGGAACAGCAAATTGGCGAATTGTACTGTTTGGATGCTTTGCATATATGTTTCTAAGACTATATAGACGCAATATATACAATTATTTCAACCGTCTACCTGATCCATTCATTGTTCTACTTGTCGAAAGTTACAAATAATTACCGATAAAGGATTAACCAAAGGGGCTCATTGTTCACTTAAACTTGAGGAACAACAAATTGGGGAATTGTACTGTTTGGATGCTTTGCATATATGTTTCTTAGACTATATAGAAGCAATATATACAAAGATTTCAACCGTCTACATGTTCCATTCATTGTTCTACTTTTCGAAAGTTACAAATAATTTCCGATAAAGGATTAACAATGAGTCTCATTGTTCACTTAAACTTGAAGAACAAAAAATTGGCGAATGGTACTGTTTGGATGCTTTGCATATATGTTTCGTAGATTATATAGAAGCAATATATACAATTATGTCAACCGTCTACCTGATCCATTTATTGTTCTACTTGTCGAAATTTACAAATAATTTCCTTTAAAGGATTAACAATGTGGCTCGTAGTTCACTTAAACTTGAAGAACAAAAAATTGGCGAATTGTACTGTTTGGATGCTTTGCATATATGTTTCTTAGACTATATAGAAGCAATATATACAAAGATTTCAACCGTCTACCTGTTCCATTCATTGTTCTACTTGTCGAAAGTTACAAATAATTTCCGATAAAGGATTAACCATTGGGGCTCATTGTTCACTTAAACTTGAGGAACAAAAAATTGGCGAAATGTACTGTTTGGATGCTTTGCATATATGTTTCTTAGACTATATGGAAGCAATATATACAATGATTTCAACCGTCTACCTATTCCATTCATTGTTCTACTTGTCGAAAGTTACAAATAATTACCGATAAAGGATTAACCATTGGGGCTCATTGTTCACTTAAACTTGAGGAACAACAAATTGGCGAATTGTACTGTTTGGATGCTTTGCATATATGTTTCTTAGACTATATGGAAGCAATATATACAATGATTTCAACCGTCTACCTATTCCATTCATTGTTCTACTTGTCGAAAGTTACAAATAATTACCGATAAAGGATTAACCATTGGGGCTCATTGTTCACTTAAACTTGAGGAACAACAAATTGGCGAATTGTACTGTTTGGATGCTTTGCATATATGTTTCTTAGACTATATGGAAGCAATATATACAATGATTTCAACCGTCTACCTATTCCATTCATTGTTCTACTTGTCGAAAGTTACAAATAATTACCGATAATGGATTAACCATTGGGGCTCATTGTTCACTTAAACTTGAGGAACAACAAATTGGCGAATTGTACTGTTTGGATGCTTTGCATATATGTTTCTTAGACTATATAGAAGCAATATATACGAAGGTTTCAACCGTCTACATGTTCCATTCATTGTTCTACTTGTCGAAATTTACAAATAATTTCCGATAAAGGATTAACCATTGGGGCTCATTGTTCACTTAAACTTGAGGAACAACAAATTGGCGAATTGTACTGTTTGGATGCTTTGCATATATGTTTCTTAGACTATATGGAAGCAATATATACAATGATTTCAACCGTCTACCTATTCCATTCATTGTTCTACTTGTCGAAAGTTACAAATAATTACCGATAAAGGATTAACCATTAGGGCTCATTGTTCACTTAAACTTGAGGAACAACAAATTGGCGAATTGTACTGTTTGGATGCTTTGCATATATGTTTCTTAGACTATATGGAAGCAATATATACAAAGATTTCAACCGTCTACCTGTTCCATTCATTGTTCTACTTGTCGAAAGTTACAAATAATTTCCGATAAAGGATTAACAATGGGGCTCATTGTTCACTTAAACTTGAAGGACAAAAAATTGGCGAATTGTACTGTTTGGATGCTTTGCATATATGTTTCTTAGACTATATGGAAGCAATATATACAAAGATTTCAACCGTCTACGTGTTCCATTCATTGTTCTACTTGTCGAAAGTTACAAATAATTTCCGATAAAGGATTAACCATTGGGGCTCATTGTTCACTTAAACTTGAGGAACAACAAATTGGCGAATTGTACTGTTTGGATGCTTTGCATATATGTTTCTTAGACTATATGGAAGCAATATATACAATGATTTCAACCGTCTACCTATTCCATTCATTGTTCTACTTGTCGAAAGTTACAAATAATTACCGATAAAGGATTAACCATTGGGGCTCATTGTTCACTTAAACTTGAGGAACAACAAATTGGCGAATTGTACTGTTTGGATGCTTTGCATATATGTTTCTTAGACTATATGGAAGCAATATATACAAATATTTCAACCGTCTACCTGTTCCATTCATTGTTCTACTTGTCGAAAGTTACAAATAATTTCCGATAAAGGATTAACAATGGGGCTCATTGTTCACTTAAACTTGAAGGACAAAAAATTGGCGAATTGTACTGTTTGGATGCTTTGCATATATGTTTCTTAGACTATATGGAAGCAATATATACAAAGATTTCAACCGTCTACGTGTTCCAATCATTGTTCTACTTGTAGAAAGTTACAAATAATTTCCATTTCATGATTATCAATGGGGCTCGCTGTTCACTTAAATTTGAAGATCAAAAAATTGGCGATTGTTACTGTTTAGAGGCTTTGCATATAGGTTTCGTGGACTATATAGAAGCAACATATACAAAGATTTCAACCGTCTACCTGTTCTATTCGTTGTTGTACTTGTCGAAAGTTACAAATAATTTCCGATAAAGGATTAACCATTGGGGCTCATTGTTCACTTAAACTTGAAGAACAAGAAATTGGCGAATTGTACTGTTTGGATGCTTTGCATATATGTTTCTTAGACTATATAGAAGCAATATATACAAAGATTTCAACCGTCTACCTGTTCCATTCATTGTTCTACTTGTCGAAAGTTACAAATAATTTCCTTTAAAGGATTAACAATGGGGCTCGTTGTTCGCTTAAACTTGAAGAACAATAAATTGGCGAATTGTACTGTTTGGATGCTTTGCATATATGTTTCGTAGGTTATATAGAAGCAATATATACAATGATTTCAACCGTCTACCTGATCCATTCATTGTTCTACTTGTCGAAATTTACAAATAATTTCCTTTAAAGGATTAACAGTGGGGCTCGTAGTTCACTTAAACTTGTAGAACAAAAAATTGGCGAATTGTGCTGTTTGGATGCTTTGCATATGTGTTTCTTAGACTATTTAGAAGCAATATATAGAAAGATTTCACCTGTCTACCTGTACTATTCATTGTTCTACTTCTCGCAAGTTACAAATAATTTCCGTTAAAGTATTAACAATGGGGCTCGTATTTCACTTAAACTTGAAGAACAAAAAATTGGCGAATGGTACTGTTTGGATGCTTTGCATATATGTTTCTTAGATTATATAGAAGCAATATGTACAAAGATTTCAACCGTCTACCTGTTCCATTCATTGTTCTACTTGTCGAAAATTACAAGTAATTTCCGATAAAGGATTAACCATTGGGGCTCATTGTTCACTTAAACTTGAAGAACAAAAAATTGGCGATTGCTACTGTTTAGATGCTTTGCATATATGTTTCTTAGATTATATAGAAGCAATATATACAAAGATTTCAACCGTCTACCTGTTCCATTCATTGTTCTACTTGCCGAAATTTACAAATAATTTCCTTTAAAGGATTAACAATGGGGCTCGTTGTTCACTTAAACTTGAAGAACAATAAATTGGCGAATTGTACTGTTTGGATGCTTTGCATATATGTTTCTTATACTATATAGAAGCAATATATACAAAGATTTCAACTGTCTACCTGTTCCATTCAATGTTCTACTTGTCGAAATTTACAAATAATTTCCTTTAAAGGATTAACAATGGGGCTCGTAGTTCACTTAAACTTGAAGAACAAAAAATTGGCGAACGGTACTGATTGGATGCTTTGCGTACATGTTTCTTAGACTATATGGAAGCAATATATACAAAGATTTCATCAGTCTACGTGTTCCAAGCATTGTTCTACTTGTAGAAAGTTACAATTAATTTCCGTTAAAGGATTAACAATGGGGCTCGTAGTTCACTTAAACTTGAAGAGCAAAAAATTGGCGAATTGTACTGTTTGGACGCTATGCATATATGTTCCTTAGACTATATAGTAGCAATATATACAATGATTTCAACAGTCTACCTGTTCCATTCATTGTTCTACTTGTCGAAATTTACAAATAATTTCCTTTTAAGGATTAACAATGGGGCTCGTAGTTCACTTAAACTTGAAGAACAAAAAATTGGCGAATGGTACTGTTTGGATGCTTTGCATATATGTTTCTTACATTATATATAAGCAATATATACAAAGATTTCAACCGTCTACCTGTTCCATTCATTGTTCTACTTGTCGAAAGTTACAAATAATTTCCGATAACGGATTAACCATTGGGGCTCATTGTTCACTTAAACTTGAAGATAACAAAATTGGCGAATGTTACTGTTTGGATGCTTTGCATATATGTTTCTTAGACTATATGGAAGCAATATATACAAAGATTTCAACCGTCTACCTGTTGCATTCATTGTTCTACTTGTCGCAAGTTACAAATAATTTGCGTTAAAGTATTAACAATCGGGCTCGTAGTTCACTTAAACTTGAAGATCAAATAATTGGCGAATTGTACTGTTTGGATGCTTTGCATATATGTTTCTTAGACTTTATAGAAGCAATATATACATTGATTTCAACCGTCTACCTGTTCCATTCATTGTTCTACTTGTCGGAAGTTACAAATGATTTCCGTTAAAGTATTAACAATGGGGCTCGTAGTTCACTTAAACATGAAGATGAAATAATTGGCGAATTGAACTGTTTGGATGCTTTGCATATATGCTTCTTAGATTATATAGAAGCAATATATACAAAGATTTCAACCGTCTACCTGTTCCATTCATTGTTCTACTTGTCGAAAATTGCAAATAATTTCCGATAAAGGATTAACCATTGGGGCTCATTGTTCACTAAACTTGAAGAACAAAAAATTGTCGAATTGTACTGATTGGATGCTTTGCATATATGTTTCTTAGACTATATAGAAGCAATATATACAATGACTTCAACCGTCTACCTGTTCCATTCATTGTTCTACTTGTCGAAAGTTACAAATAATTTCCGATAACGGATTGACCATTGGGGCTCATTGTTCACTTAAACTTGAGGAACAATAAATTGGCGAATGGTACTGTTTGGATGCTTTGCGTACATGTTTCTTAGACTATATGGAAGCAATATATACAAAGATTTCAACCGTCTACGTGTTCCAATCATTGTTCTACTTGTCGAAATTTACAAATAATTTCCTTTAAAGGATTAACAATGGGGCTCGATGTTCACTTAAACTTGAAGGTCAAAAAATTGGCGAATTGTACTGTCTGGATGCTTTGCATATATGTTTCTTAGATTATATAGAAGCAATATATACAATGATTTCAACAGTCTACCTGTTCCATTCATTGTTCTACTTGCCGAAATTTACAAATAATTTCCTTTAAAGGATTAACAATGGGGCTCGTAGTTCACTTAAACTTGAAGAACAAAAAATTGGCGAATGGTACTGTTTGATTGCTTTGCATAAATGTTTCTTAGACCATATAGAAGCAATATATACAATGACTTCAACCGTCTACCTGTTCCATTCATTGTTCTACTTGTCGAAAGTTACAAATAATTTCCGATAACGGATTGACCATTGGGGCTCATTGTTCACTTAAACTTGAAGGTCAAAAAATTGGCGAATTGTACTGTTTGGATGCTTTGCGTACATGTTTCTTAGACTATATGGAAGCAATATATACAAAGATTTCAACCGTGTACGTGTTCCAATCATTGTTCTACTTGTCGAAATTTACAAATAATTTCCTTTAAAGGATTAACAATGTGGCTCGTTGTTCACTTAAACTTGAAGAACATTAAATTGGCAAATTGTACTGATTTGATGCTTTGCATATATGTTTCTTAGACTATATAGAAGCAATATATACAATGATTTCAACCGTCTACCTGTTCCATTCATTGTTCTAGTTGTCGAAATATACAAATAATTTCCTTTAAAGGATTAACAATGGGGCTCGTAGTTCACTTAAACTTGAAGAACAAAAAATTGGCGAATGGTACTGTTTGGATGCTTTGCGTACCTGTTTCTTAGACTATATGGAAGCAATATATACAAAGATTTCAACCGTCTAAGTGTTCCAATCATTGTTTTACTTGCCGAAATTTACAAATAATTTCCTTTAAAGGATTAACAATGGGGCTCGTTGTTCACTTAAACTTGAAGAACAATAAATTGGCGAATGTTACTGTTTAGATGCTTGGCATATATGTTTCTTAGACTATATAGAAGCAATATATACAAAGATCTCAACCGTCTACCTGTACCATTCATTGTTCTACTTGTAGAAAGTTACAAATAATTTCCATTTCATGATTATCAATGGGGTTCGTTGTTCACTTAAACTTGAAGAACAAAAAATTGGCGAATGTTACTGTTTAGATGCTTTGCATATATGTTTCTTAGACTATATAGAAGCAATATATACAAAGATCTCAACCGTCTACCTGTACCATTCATTGTTCTACTTGTCGAAAGATACAAATAATTTCCGATAAAGGATTAACCATTGGGGCTCATTGTTCACTTATACTTGAAGAACAAAAAATTGGCGAATTGTACTGTTTAGATGCTTTGCATATATGTTTCTTAGACTATATAGAAGCAATATATACAAAGATTACAACCGTCTAAGTGGTCCAATCATTGTTCTACTTGTCGAAATTTACAAATAATTTCCGATAAAGGATTAACAATGGGGCTCGTTGTTCACTTAAACGTGAAGAACAAAAAATTAGCGAATGGTACAGTTTGGATGCTTTGCAATATGTTTCTTAGACTATATGGAAGCAATATATTCTAAGATTTCAACCGTCTACGTATTCCAATCATTGTTCTACTTGTCGAAATTTACAAATAATTTCCTTTAAAGGAGTAACAATGGGGCTCGTTGTTCACTTAAACTTGAAGAACAATAAATTGGCAAATTGTACTGATTGGATGCTTTGCATATATGTTTCTTAGACTATATAGAAGCAATATATACAATGATTTCAACCGACTACCTGTTCCATTCATTGTTCTACTCGTAGAAAGTTACATATAATTTCCATTTCATGATTATCAATGGGGCTCGTTGTTCACTTCAACTTGAAGAACAACAAATTGGCGAATGGTACTGTTTGGATGCTTTGCATATATGTTTCTTAGACTATATTGAAGCAATATATACAAAGATTTCAACCGTATACCTGTTCCATTCATTGTTCTACTTGTCGAAAATTACAAATAATTTCCGATAAAGGATTAACAATGGGGCTCATTGTTCACTTAAACTTGAAGAACAAAAAATTGACGAATGGTACTGTTTGGATGCTTTGCGTACATGTTTCTTAGACTATATGGAAGCAATATATACAAAGATTTCAACCGTCTACGTGTTCCAATCATTGTTCTACTTGTCGAAATTTACAAATAATTTCCTTTAAAGGATTAACAATGGGGCTCGTTGTTCACTTAAACTTGAAGAACAAAAAATTAGCGAATGGTACAGTTTGGATGCTTTGCAATATGTTTCTTAGACTATATGGAAGCAATATATTCTAAGATTTCAACCGTCTACGTATTCCAATCATTGTTCTACTTGTCGAAATTTACAAATAATTTCCTTTAAAGGATTAACAATGGGGCTCGTATTTCACTTAAACTTGAAGAACAAAAAATTGGCGAGTTGTACTGTTTGGATGCTTTGCATATATGTTTCTTAGACTATATAGAAGCAATATATAGAAAGATTTCAACCGTCTACCTGTTGTATTCATTGTTCTACTTGTAGAAAGTTACAAATAATTTCCCTTTCATGATTATCAATGGGGCTCGTTGTTCACTTAAACTTGAAGATCAAAAAATTGGCGAATGTTACTGTTTAGATGCTTTGCATATAGGTTTCTTAGACTATATAGAAGCAACATATACAAAGATTTCTACCGTCTACCCGTTCTATTCATTGTTCTACTTGTAGAAAGTTAGAAATAATTTCCTTTAAAGGATTAAAAATGGGGCTCGTAGTTCACTTAAACTTGAAGAACAAAAAATTGGCAAATTGTACTGATTGGATGCTTTGCATATATGTTTCTTAGACTATATAGAAGCAATATATACAATGATTTCAACCGACTACCTGTTCCAATCATTGTTCTACGTGTCGAAATTTAGAAATAATTTCCTTTAAAGGATTAACAATGGGGCTCGTTGTTCACTTAAACTTGAAGAACAATAAATTGGCGAATTGTACAGCTTGGATGCTTTGCATATATGTATCTTAGACTATATAGAAGCAATATATAGAAAGATTTCACTCGTATACCTGTACTATTCATTGTTCTACTTGTAGAAAGTTACAAATAATTTCCATTTCATGATTATCAATGGGGCTTGTTGTTCACTAATACTTGAAGATACAAAAATTGGCGAATGTTACTGTTTAGATGCGTTGCATATAGGTTTCTTAGACTATATAGAAACAGCATATACAAAGATTTCAACCGTCTACCTGTTCTATTCATTGTTCTACTTGTAGAAACTTACAAATAATTACCGTTTCATGATTGTCAATGGGGCTCGTTGTTCACTTAAACTTGAAGAACAAAAAATTGGCGAATGGTACATTTTGGATCCTTTGCATATATGTTTCTTAGACTATATAGAAGCAATATATACAAAGATTTCAGCCGTCTACGTGTTCCATTCATTGTTCTACTTGTCGAAAATTGCAAATAATTTCCGATAAAGGATTAACGATTGGGGCTCATTGTTCACTTAAACTTGAAGAACAAAAAATTGGCGAATGGTACTGTTTGGATGCTTTGCGTACATGTTTCTTAGACTATATGGAAGCAATATATACAAAGATTTCAACCGTCTACATGTTCCAATCATTGTTCTACTTGTCGAAATTTACAAATAATTTCTTTTAAAGGATTAACAATGGGGCTCGTTTTTCACTTAAACTTGAAGAACTATAAATTAGCAAATTGTACTGTTTGGATGCTTTGCGTACATGTTTCTTAGACTATATGGAAGCAATATATACAAAGATTTCAACCGTCTACGTGTTCCAATCATTGTTCTACGTGTCGAAATTTAGAAATAATTTCCTTTAAAGGATTAACAATGGGGCTCGTTGTTCACTTAAACTTGAAGAACAATAAATTGGCGAATTGTACAGCTTGGATGCTTTGCAATATGTTTCTTAGACTATATGGAAGCAATATATTCTAAGATTTCAACCGTCTACGTGTTCCAATCATTGTTCTACTTGTCGAAATTTACAAATAATTTCCTTTAAAGGATTAACAATGGGGCTCGTTGTTCACTTAAACTTGAAGAACAATAAATTAGCAAATTGTACTGATTGGATGCTTTGCATATATGTTTCTTAGACTATATAGAAGCAATATATACAATGATTTCAACCGACTACCTGTTCCATTCATTGTTCTACTTGTCGAAATTTACAAATGATTTCCTTTAAAGGATTAACAATGGGGCTCGTTGTTCACTTAAACTTGAAGAACAATAAATTAGCAAATTGTACTGTTTGGATGCTTTGCGTACATGTTTCTTAGACTATATGGAAGCAAATATACAAAGATTTCAACCGTCTACGTGTTCCAATCATTGTTCTACGTGTCGAAATTTAGAAATAATTTCCTTTAAAGGATTAACAATGGGGCTCGTTGTTCACTTAAACTTGAAGAACAATAAATTGGCGAATTGTACAGCTTGGATGCTTTGCAATATGTTTCTTAGACTATATGGAAGCAATATATTCAAAGATTTCAACCGTCTACGTGTTCCAATCATTGTTCTACTTGTCGAAATTTACAAATAATTTCCTTTAAAGGATTAACAATGGGGCTCGTTGCTCACTTAAACTTGAAGAACAATAAATTAGCAAATTGTACTGATTGGATGCTTTGCATATATGTTTCTTAGACTATATAGAAGCAATATATACAATGATTTCAACCGACTACCTGTTCCATTCATTGTTCTACTTGTCGAAATTTACAAATAATTTCCTTTAAAGGATTAACAATGGGGCTCGTTGTTCACTTAAACTTGAAGAACAATAAATTGGCGAATTGTACTGTTTGGATGCTTTGCATATATATTTCTTAGACTATATAGAAGCAATATATACAATGATTTCAACCGTCTACCTGTGCCATTCATTGTTCTACTTGTCGAAATTTACAAATAATTTCCTTTAAATTATTAACAATGGGGCTCGTATTTCACTTAAACTTGAAGAACAAAAAATTGGCGAGTTGTACTGTTTGGATGCTTTGCATATATGTTTCTTAGACTATATAGAAGCAATATATAGAAAGATTTCAACCGTCTACCTGTTGTATTCATTGTTCTACTTGTAGAAAGTTACAAATAATTTCCCTTTCATGATTATCAATGGGGCTCGTTGTTCACTTAAACTTGAAGATCAAAAAATTGGCGAATGTTACTGTTTAGATGCTTTGCATATAGGTTTCTTAGACTATATAGAAGCAACATATACAAAGATTTCTACCGTCTACCCGTTCTATTCATTGTTCTACTTGTAGAAAGTTAGAAATAATTTCCTTTAAAGGATTAAAAATGGGGCTCGTAGTTCACTTAAACTTGAAGAACAAAAAATTGGCGAATGGTACTGTTTGGATGCTTTGCGTACATGTTTCTTAGACTATATGGAAGCAATATATACAAAGATTTCAACCGTCTACGTGTTCCAATCATTGTTCTACTTGTCGAAATTTACAAATAATTTCCTTTAAAGGATTAACAATGGGGCTCGTTGTTCACTTAAACTTGAAGACCAAAAAATTAGCGAATGGTACATTTTGGATGCTTTGCAATATGTTTCTTAGACTATATGGAAGCAATATATTCAAAGATTTCAACCGTCTACGTGTTCCAATCATTGTTCTACTTGTCGAAATTTACAAATAATTTCCTTTAAAGGATTAACAATGCGGCTCGTAGTTCACTTAAACTTGAAGAAAAAAAATTGGCGAATTGTTCTGTTTGGATGCTTTGCGTATATGTTTCTTAGACTATATAGAAGCAATATATAGAAAGATTTCACCCGTCTACCTTTACTATTCATTGTTCTACTTGTAGAACGTTACAAATAATTTCCATTTCATGATTATCAATGGGGCTCGTTATTCACTTCAACTTCAAGAACAACAAATTGGCGAATGGTACTGTTTGGATGCTTTGCATATATGTTTCTTAGACTATATTGAAGCAATATATACAAAGATTTCAACCGTATACCTGTTCCATTCATTGTTCTACTTGTAGAACGTTACAAATAATTTCCATTTCATGATTATCAATGGGGCTCGTTGTTCACTTCAACTTGAAGAACAACAAATTGGCGAATGGTACTGTTTGGATGCTTTGCAATATGTTTCTTAGACTATATGGAAGCAATATATTCTAAGATTTCAACCGTCTACGTGTTCCAATCATTGTTCTACTTGTCGAAATTTACAAATAATTTCCTTTAAAGGATTAACAATGGGGCTCGTTGTTCACTTAAACTTGAAGAACAATAAATTAGCAATTTGTACTGATTGGATGCTTTGCATATATGTTTCTTAGACTATATAGAAGCAATATATACAATGATTTCAACCGACTACCTGTTCCATTCATTGTTCTACTTGTCGAAATTTACAAATAATTTCCTTTAAAGGATTAACAATGGGGCTCGTTGTTCACTTAAACTTGAAGAACAATAAATTAGCAAATTGTACTGTTTGGATGCTTTGCGTACATGTTTCTTAGACTATATGGAAGCAATATATACAAAGATTTCAACCGTCTACGTGTTCCAATCATTGTTCTACGTGTCGAAATTTAGAAATAATTTCCTTTAAAGGATTAACAATGGGGCTCGTTGTTCACTTAAACTTGAAGAACAATAAATTGGCGAATTGTACAGCTTGGATGCTTTGCAATATGTTTCTTAGACTATATGGAAGCAATATATTCAAAGATTTCAACCGTCTACGTATTCCAATCATTGTTCTACTTGTCGAAATTTACAAATAATTTCCTTTAAAGGATTAACAATGGGGCTCGTTGCTCACTTAAACTTGAAGAACAATAAATTAGCAAATTGTACTGATTGGATGCTTTGCATATATGTTTCTTAGACTATATAGAAGCAATATATACAATGATTTCAACCGACTACCTGTTCCATTCATTGTTCTACTTGTCGAAATTTACAAATAATTTCCTTTAAAGGATTAACAATGGGGCTCGTTGTTCACTTAAACTTGAAGAACAATAAATTGGCGAATTGTACTGTTTGGATGCTTTGCATATATATTTCTTAGACTATATAGAAGCAATATATACAATGATTTCAACCGTCTACCTGTTCCATTCATTGTTCTACTTGTCGAAATTTACAAATAATTTCCTTTGAAGGATTAACAATGCGGCTCGTAGTTCACTTAAACTTGAAGAAAAAAAATTGGCGAATTGTTCTGTTTGGATGCTTTGCGTATATGTTTCTTAGACTATATAGAAGCAATATATAGAAAGATTTCACCCGTCTACCTTTACTATTCATTGTTCTACTTGTAGAACGTTACAAATAATTTCCATTTCATGATTATCAATGGGGCTCGTTATTCACTTCAACTTGAAGAACAACAAATTGGCGAATGGTACTGTTTGGATGCTTTGCATATATGTTTCTTAGACTATATTGAAGCAATATATACAAAGATTTCAACCGTATACCTGTTCCATTCATTGTTCTACTTGTCGAAATTTACAAATAATTTCCTTTAAAGGATTAACAATGGGGCTCGTTGTTCACTTAAACTTGAAGAACAATAAATTGGCGAATTGTACTGTTTGGATGCTTTGCATATATATTTCTTAGACTATATAGAAGCAATATATACAATGATTTCAACCGTCTACCTGTTCCATTCATTGTTCTACTTGTCGAAATTTACAAATAATTTCCTTTGAAGGATTAACAATGCGGCTCGTAGTTCACTTAAACTTGAAGAAAAAAAATTGGCGAATTGTTCTGTTTGGATGCTTTGCGTATATGTTTCTTAGACTATATAGAAGCAATATATAGAAAGATTTCACCCGTCTACCTTTACTATTCATTGTTCTACTTGTAGAACGTTACAAATAATTTCCATTTCATGATTATCAATGGGGCTCGTTATTCACTTCAACTTGAAGAACAACAAATTGGCGAATGGTACTGTTTGGATGCTTTGCATATATGTTTCTTAGACTATATTGAAGCAATATATACAAAGATTTCAACCGTATACCTGTTCCATTCATTGTTCTACTTGTCGAAAATTACAAATAATTTCCGATAAAGGATTAACAATGGGGCTCATTGTTCACTTGAACTTGAAGAACAAAAAATTGGTGAATGGTACTGTTTGGATGCTTTGCGTTCATGTTCCTTAGACTATATGGAAGCAATATATACAAAGATTTCAGCCGTCTACGTGTTCCAATCATTGTTCTACTTGTCGAAATTTAGAAATAATTTCCTTTAAAGAATTAAGAATGGGGCTCGTTGTTCACTTAAACTTGAAGAACAATAAATTGGCGAATTGTACAGTTTGGATGCTTTGCATATATGTATCTTAGACTATATAGAAGCAATATATAGAAAGATTTCACTCGTATACCTGTACTATTCATGTTCTACTTGTAGAACGTTACAAATAATTTCCATTTCATGATTATCAATGGGGCTCGTTATTCACTTCAACTTGAAGAACAACAAATTGGCGAATGGTACTGTTTGGATGCTTTGCATATATGTTTCGTAGACTATATAGAAGCAATATATACAATGATTTCAACCGTCTACATGATCCATTCATTGTTCTACTTGTCGAAATTTACAAATAATTTCCTTTAAAGGATTAACAATGGGGCTCGTTGTTCACTTAAACTTGAAGAACAATAAATTAGCAAATTGTACTGTTTGGATGCTTTGCGTACATGTTTCTTAGACTATATGGAAGCAATATATACAAAGATTTCAACCGTCTACGTGTTCCAATCATTGTTCTACTTGTCGAAATTTACAAATAATTTCCTTTAAAGGATTAACAATGTGGCTCGTTGTTCACTTAAACTTGAAGAACAATAAATTGGCAAATTGTACTGATTTGATGCTTTGCACATATGTTTCTTAGACTATATAGAAGCAATATATACAATGATTTCAACCGTCTACCTGTTGCATTCATTGTTCTACTTGTCGAAATATACAAATAATTTCCTTTAAAGGATTAACAATGGGGCTCGTAGTTCACTTAAACTTGAAGAACAAAAAATTGGCGAATGGTACTGTTTGGATGCTTTGCGTACATGTTTCTTAGACTATATGGAAGCAATATATACAAAGATTTCAACCGTCTAAGTGTTCCAATCATTGTTCTACTAGTCGAAATTTACAAATAATTTCCATTAAAGGATTAACAATGGGGCTCGTTGTTCACTTAAACTTGAAGAACAATAAATTGGCGAATGTTACTGTTTAGATGCTTTGCATATATGTTTCTTAGACTATATAGAAGCAATATATACAAAGATCTCAACCGTCTAACTGTACCATTCATTGTTCTACTTGTAGAAAGATACAAATAATTTCCGATAAAGGATTAACCATTGGGGCTCATTGTTCACTTATACTTGAAGAACAAAAAATTGGCGAATTGTACTGATTGAATGCTTTGCATATATGTTTCGTAGGCTATATAGAAGCAATATATACAATGATTTCAACCGTCTACCTGTTCTATTCATGTTCTTCTTGTCGAAAGTTAGAAATACTTTCCGTTTCATGATTATCAATGGGCCTCGTTGTTCATTTAAACTTGAAGAACAAAAAATTGGCGACTGGTACTGTTTGGATGATTTGCATATATGTTTCTTAGACTATATAGAAGCAATATATACATTGATTTCTAGCGTCTACCTGTTCCATTCATTGTTCTACTTGCCGGAAGTTACAAATAATTTCCGTTAAAGTATTAACAATGGGGCACGTAGTTCACTTAAACATGAAGATGAAATAATTGGCGAATTGTACTGTTTGGATGCTTTGCATATATGTTTCTTAGACTATTTAGAAGCAATATATAGAAAGATTTCACCCGTCTACCTGTACTTTTCATTGTTTTACTTGTAGAAAGTTACAAATAATTTCCATTTCATGATTATCAATGGGGCTCGCTGTTCACTTAAACTTGAAGATCAAAAAATTGGCGAATGGTACTGTTTGGATGCTTTGCATATATGTTTCTTAGATTATATAGAAGCAATATATACAAAGATTTCGACCGTCTACCTGTTCCATTCATTGTTCTACTTGTCGAAAATTACAAATAATTTCCGATAAAGGATTAACCATTGGGGCTCATTGTTCACTTAAACTTGAAGAACAAAAATTTGGCGAATGGTACTGTTTGGATGCTTTGCGTACATGTTTCTTATACTATATGGAAGCAATATATACAAAGATTTCAACCGTCTACGTGTTCCAATCATTGTTCTATTTGTCGAAATTTACAAATAATTTCCTTTAAAGGATTAACAATGGGGCTCGTTGTTCACTTAAACTTGAAGAACAAAAAATTGGCGAATTGTACTGTTTGGATGCTTTGCATATATGTTTCTTAGACTATATAGAAGCAATATATACAAAGATTTCAACCGTCTACCTGTTCCATTCATTGTTCTACTTGTCGAAAGTTACAAATAATTTCCGATAAAGGATTAACAATGGGGCTCATTGTTCACTTAAACTTGAAGATCAAAAAATTGGCGAATTTTACTGTTTAGATGCTTTGCATATAGGTTTCTTAGACTATATAGAAGCAACATATACAAAGATTTCAACCATCTACCTGTTCTATTCATTGTTCTTCTTGTCGAAAGTTAGAAATAATTTCCGATAAAGGATTAACAATGGGGCTCGTTGTTCACTTAAACTTGAAGAACAATAAATTAGCAAATTGTACTGTTTGGATGCTTTGCGTACATGTTTCTTAGAATATATGGAAGCAATATATACAAAGATTTCAACCGTCTACGTGTTCCAATCATTGTTCTACGTGTCGAAATTTAGAAATAATTTCCTTTAAAGGATTAACAATGGGGCTCGTTGTTCACTTAAACTTGAAGAACAATAAATTGGCGAATTGTACAGCTTGGATGCTTTGCAATATATGTTTCTTAGACTATATAGAAGCAATATATACAAAGATCTCAACCGTCTAACTGTACCATTCATTGTTCTACTTGTAGAAAGATACAAATAATTTCCGATAAAGGATTAACCATTGGGGCTCATTGTTCACTTATACTTGAAGAACAAAAAATTGGCGAATTGTACTGATTGAATGCTTTGCATATATGTTTCGTAGGCTATATAGAAGCAATATATACAATGATTTCAACCGTCTACCTGTTCTATTCATTGTTCTTCTTGTCGAAAGTTAGAAATACTTTCCGTTTCATGATTATCAATGGGCCTCGTTGTTCATTTAAACTTGAAGAACAAAAAATTGGCGACTGGTACTGTTTGGATGATTTGCATATATGTTTCTTAGACTATATAGAAGCAATATATACATTGATTTCTAGCGTCTACCTGTTCCATTCATTGTTCTACTTGCCGGAAGTTACAAATAATTTCCGTTAAAGTATTAACAATGGGGCACGTAGTTCACTTAAACATGAAGATGAAATAATTGGCGAATTGTACTGTTTGGATGCTTTGCATATATGTTTCTTAGACTATTTAGAAGCAATATATAGAAAGATTTCACCCGTCTACCTGTACTTTTCATTGTTTTACTTGTAGAAAGTTATAAATAATTTCCATTTCATGATTATCAATGGGGCTCGCTGTTCACTTAAACTTGAAGATCAAAAAATTGGCGAATGGTACTGTTTGGATGCTTTGCATATATGTTTCTTAGATTATATAGAAGCAATATATACAAAGATTTCGACCGTCTACCTGTTCCATTCATTGTTCTACTTGTCGAAAATTACAAATAATTTCCGATAAAGGATTAACCATTGGGGCTCATTGTTCACTTAAACTTGAAGAACAAAAATTTGGCGAATGGTACTGTTTGGATGCTTTGCGTACATGTTTCTTAGACTATATGGAAGCAATATATACAAAGATTTCAACCGTCTACGTGTTCCAATCATTGTTCTACGTGTCGAAATTTAGAAATAATTTCCTTTAAAGGATTAACAATGGGGCTCGTTGTTCACTTAAACTTGAAGAACAATAAATTGGCGAATTGTACAGCTTGGATGCTTTGCAATATGTTTCTTAGACTATATGGAAGCAATATATTCTAAGATTTCAACCGTCTACGTGTTCCAATCATTGTTCTACTTGTCGAAATTTACAAATAATTTCCTTTAAAGGATTAACAATGGGGCTCGTTGTTCACTTAAACTTGAAGAACAATAAATTAGCAATTTGTACTGATTGGATGCATGCATATATGTTTCTTAGACTATATAGAAGCAATATATACAATGATTTCAACCGACTACCTGTTCCATTCATTGTTCTACTTGTCGAAATTTACAAATAATTTCCTTTAAAGGATTAACAATGGGGCTCGTTGTTCACTTAAACTTGAAGAACAATAAATTAGCAAATTGTACTGTTTGGATGCTTTGCGTACATGTTTCTTAGACTATATGGAAGCAATATATACAAAGATTTCAACCGTCTACGTGTTCCAATCATTGTTCTACGTGTCGAAATTTAGAAATAATTTCCTTTAAAGGATTAACAATGGGGCTCGTTGTTCACTTAAACTCGAAGAACAATAAATTGGCGAATTGTACAGCTTGGATGCTTTGCAATATGTTTCTTAGACTATATGGAAGCAATATATTCAAAGATTTCAACCGTCTACGTGTTCCAATCATTGTTCTACTTGTCGAAATTTACAAATAATTTCCTTTAAAGGATTAACAATGGGGCTCGTTGCTCACTTAAACTTGAAGAACAATAAATTAGCAAATTGTACTGTTTGGATGCTTTGCATATATGTTTCTTAGACTATATAGAAGCAATATATACAATGATTTCAACCGACTACCTGTTCCATTCATTGTTCTACTTGTCGAAATTTACAAATAATTTCCTTTAAAGGATTAACAATGGGGCTCGTTGTTCACTTAAACTTGAAGAACAATAAATTGGCGAATTGTACTGTTTGGATGCTTTGCATATATATTTCTTAGACTATATAGAAGCAATATATACAATGATTTCAACCGTCTACCTGTTCCATTCATTGTTCTACTTGTCGAAATTTACAAATAATTTCCTTTGAAGGATTAACAATGCGGCTCGTAGTACACTTAAACTTGAAGAAAAAAAATTGGCGAATTGTTCTGTTTGGATGCTTTGCGTATATGTTTCTTAGACTATATAGAAGCAATATATAGAAAGATTTCACCCGTCTACCTTTACTATTCATTGTTCTACTTGTAGAACGTTACAAATAATTTCCATTTCATGATTATCAATGGGGCTCGTTATTCACTTCAACTTGAAGAACAACAAATTGGCGAATGGTACTGTTTGGATGCTTTGCATATATGTTTCTTAGACTATATTGAAGCAATATATACAAAGATTTCAACCGTATACCTGTTCCATTCATTGTTCTACTTGTCGAAAATTACAAATAATTTCCGATAAAGGATTAACAATGGGGCTCATTGTTCACTTGAACTTGAAGAACAAAAAATTGGTGAATGGTACTGTTTGGATGCTTTGCGTTCATGTTCCTTAGACTATATGGAAGCAATATATACAAAGATTTCAGCCGTCTACGTGTTCCAATCATTGTTCTACTTGTCGAAATTTAGAAATAATTTCCTTTAAAGAATTAAGAATGGGGCTCGTTGTTCACTTAAACTTGAAGAACAATAAATTGGCGAATTGTACAGTTTGGATGCTTTGCATATATGTATCTTAGACTATATAGAAGCAATATATAGAAAGATTTCATTCGTATACCTGTACTATTCATGTTCTACTTGTAGAAAGTTACAAATAATTTCAATTTCATGATTATCAATGGGGCTTGTTGTTCACTAATACTTGAAGATACAAAAATTGGCGAATGTTACTGTTTAGATGCTTTGCATATAGGTTTCTTAGACTATATAGAAGCAGCATATACAAAGAGTTCAACCGTCTACCTGTTCTATTCATTGTTCTACTTGTAGAAACATACAAATAATTACCGTTTCATGATTGTCAATGGAGCTCGTTGTTCACTTAAACTTGAAGAACAAAAAATTGGCGAATGGTACAGTTTTGATCCTTTGCATATATGTTTCTTAGACTATATAGAAGCAATATATACAAAGATTTCAGCCGTCTACGTGTTCCATTCATTGTTCTACTTGTCGAAAATTGCAAATAATTTCCGATAAAGGATTAACGATTGGGGCTCATTGTTCACTTAAACTTGAAGAACAAAAAATTGGCGAATGGTACTGTTTGGATGCTTTGCGTACATGTTTCTTAGACTATATGGAAGCAATATATACAAAGATTTCAACCGTCTACGTGTTCCAATCATTGTTCTACTTGTCGAAATTTACAAATAATTTCCTTTAAAGGATTAACAATGTGGCTCGTTGTTCACTTAAACTTGAAGAACAATAAATTGGCAAATTGTACTGATTTGATGCTTTGCATATATGTTTCTTAGACTATATAGAAGCAATATATACAATGATTTCAACCGTCTACCTGTTCCATTCATTGTTCTACTTGTCGAAATATACAAATAATTTCCTTTAAAGGATTAACAATGGGGCTCGTAGTTCACTTAAACTTGAAGAACAAAAAATTGGCGAATGGTACTGTTTGGATGCTTTGCGTACATGTTTCTTAGACTATATGGAAGCAATATATACAAAGATTTCAACCGTCTAAGTGTTCCAATCATTGTTCTACTTGTCGAAATTTACAAATAATTTCCATTAAAGGATTAACAATGGGGCTCGTTGTTCACTTAAACTTGAAGAACAATAAATTGGCGAATGTTACTGTTTAGATGCTTTGCATATATGTTTCTTAGACTATATAGAAGCAATATATACAAAGATCTCAACCGTCTAACTGTACCATTCATTGTTCTACTTGTAGAAAGATACAAATAATTTCCGATAAAGGATTAACCATTGGGGCTCATTGTTCACTTATACTTGAAGAACAAAAAATTGGCGAATTGTACTGATTGAATGCTTTGCATATATGTTTCGTAGGCTATATAGAAGCAATATATACAATGATTTCAACCGTCTACCTGTTCTATTCATTGTTCTACTTGCCGGAAGTTACAAATAATTTCCGTTAAAGTATTAACAATGGGGCACGTAGTTCACTTAAACATGAAGATGAAATAATTGGCGAATTGTACTGTTTGGATGCTTTGCATATATGTTTCTTAGACTATTTAGAAGCAATATATAGAAAGATTTCACCCGTCTACCTGTACTTTTCATTGTTTTACTTGTAGAAAGTTACAAATAATTTCCATTTCATGATTATCAATGGGGCTCGCTGTTCACTTAAACTTGAAGATCAAAAAATTGGCGAATGGTACTGTTTGGATGCTTTGCATATATGTTTCTTAGATTATATAGAAGCAATATATACAAAGATTTCGACCGTCTACCTGTTCCATTCATTGTTCTACTTGTCGAAAATTACAAATAATTTCCGATAAAGGATTAACCATTGGGGCTCATTGTTCACTTAAACTTGAAGAACAAAAATTTGGCGAATGGTACTGTTTGGATGCTTTGCGTACATGTTTCTTAGACTATATGGAAGCAATATATACAAAGATTTCAACCGTCTACGTGTTCCAATCATTGTTCTATTTGTCGAAATTTACAAATAATTTCCTTTAAAGGATTAACAATGGGGCTCGTTGTTCACTTAAACTTGAAGAACAAAAAATTGATGAATGGTACTGTTTGGATGCTTTGCATATATGTTTCTTAGACTATATAGAAGCAATATATACAAAGATTTCAACCGTCTACCTGTTCCATTCAATGTTCTACTTGTCGAAAGTTACAAATAATTTCCGATAAAGGATTAACAATGGGGCTCATTGTTCACTTAAACTTGAAGAACACAAAATTGGCGAATGGTACTGTTTGGATGCTTTGCATATATGTTTCTTAGACTATATGGAAGCAATATATACAAAGATTTCAACCGTCTGTGTGTTCCAATCATTGTTCTACTTGTCGAAAATTACAAATAATTTCTGATAAAGGATTAACCATTGGGGCTCGTAGTTCACTTAAACTTGAAGATCAAATAATTGGCGAATTGTACTGTTTGGATGATTTGCAGATATGTTTCTTAGACTATATAGACGCAATATATACAAGGATTTCTACCGTCTACCTGTTCCATTCATTGTTCTACTTGTCGAAAGTTACAAATAATTTCCGATAAAGGATTAACAATGGGGCTCATTGTTCACTTAAACTTGAAGAACAAAAAATTGGCGAATGGTACTGTTTGGATGCTTTGCATATATGTTTCTTAGACTATATGGAAGCAATATATACAAAGATTTCAACCGTCTGTGTGTTCCATTCATTGTTCTACTTGTAGAAAGTTAGAATTAATTTCCGTTAAAGGATTAACAATGGGGCTCGTAGTTCACTTAAACTTGAAGAACAAAAAATTGGCGAATGGTACTGTTTGGATGCTTTGAATATATGTTTCTTATATTATATAGAAGCAATATATACAAATATTTCAACCGTCTACCTGTTCCATTCATTGTTCTACTTGTCGAAAATTACAAATAATTTCCGATAAAGGATTAACCATTGGGGTTCATTGTTCACTTAAACTTGAAGACCAAAAAATTGGCGAATGGTACTGTTTGGATGCTTTGCGTACATGTTTCTTAGACTATATGCAAGCAATATATACAAAGATTTCAACCGTCTACCTGTTCCATTCATTGTTCTACTTGTCGAAATTTACAAATAATTTCCGATAAAGGATTAACCATTGGGGCTCATTGTTCACTTAAACTTGAAGAACAAAAAATTGCCGAATTGTACTGTTTGGATGCTTTGCATATATGTTTCTTAGACTATATAGACGCAATATATACAATGATTTCAACCGTCTACCTGTTCCATTCATTGTTCTACTTGTCGAAAATTACAAATAATTTCCTTTAAAGGATTAACATTGGGGCTCGTTGTTCACTTAAACTTGAAGAACAAAAAATTGATGAATGGTACTGTTTGGATGCTTTGCATATATGTTTCTTAGACTATATAGAAGCAATATATACAATGATTCAACCGTCTACCTGTTCCATTCATTGTTCTACTTGTCGAAAGTTACAAATAATTTCCGATAAAGGATTAACCATTGGGGCTCATTGTTCACTTAAACTTGGAAAACAAAAAATTGGCGAATTGTACTGTTTGGATGCTTTGCATATATGTTTCTTAGACTATATGGAAACAATATATACAATGATTTCAACCGTCTACCTATTCCATTCATTGTTCTACTTGTCGAAATTTACAAATAATTTCCTTTAAAGGATTAACAATGGGGCTCGTTGTACACTTAAACTTGAAGAACAATGAATTGGCGAATTGTACTGTTTGGATGCTTTGCATATATGTTTCTTAGACTATATAGAAGCAATATATACAAAGAATTCAACCGTCTACCTGATCCATTCATTGTTCTACTTGTCGAAAGTTACAAATAATTTCCGATAAAGGATTAACCATTGGGGCTCATTGTTCACTTAAACTTGAAGAACAATAAATTGGCGAATGTTACTGTTTAGATGCTTTGCATATATGTTTCTTAGACTATATAGAAGCAATATATACAAAGATCTCAACCGTCTAACTGTACCATTCATTGTTCTACTTGTAGAAAGATACAAATAATTTCCGATAAAGGATTAACCATTGGGGCTCATTGTTCACTTATACTTGAAGAACAAAAAATTGGCGAATTGTACTGATTGAATGCTTTGCATATATGTTTCGTAGGCTATATAGAAACAATATATACAATGATTTCAACCGTCTACCTGTTCTATTCATTGTTCTACTTGCCGGAAGTTACAAATAATTTCCGTTAAAGTATTAACAATGGGGCACGTAGTTCACTTAAACATGAAGATGAAATAATTGGCGAATTGTACTGTTTGGATGCTTTGCATATATGTTTCTTAGACTATTTAGAAGCAATATATAGAAAGATTTCACCCGTCTACCTGTACTTTTCATTGTTTTACTTGTAGAAAGTTACAAATAATTTCCATTTCATGATTATCAATGGGGCTCGCTGTTCACTTAAACTTGAAGATCAAAAAATTGGCGAATGGTACTGTTTGGATGCTTTGCATATATGTTTCTTAGATTATATAGAAGCAATATATACAAAGATTTCGACCGTCTACCTGTTCCATTCATTGTTCTACTTGTCGAAAATTACAAATAATTTCCGATAAAGGATTAACCATTGGGGCTCATTGTTCACTTAAACTTGAAGAACAAAAATTTGGCGAATGGTACTGTTTGGATGCTTTGCGTACATGTTTCTTAGACTATATGGAAGCAATATATACAAAGATTTCAACCGTCTACGTGTTCCAATCATTGTTCTATTTGTCGAAATTTACAAATAATTTCCTTTAAAGGATTAACAATGGGGCTCGTTGTTCACTTAAACTTGAAGAACAAAAAATTGATGAATGGTACTGTTTGGATGCTTTGCATATATGTTTCTTAGACTATATAGAAGCAATATATACAAAGATTTCAACCGTCTACCTGTTCCATTCAATGTTCTACTTGTCGAAAGTTACAAATAATTTCCGATAAAGGATTAACAATGGGGCTCATTGTTCACTTAAACTTGAAGAACACAAAATTGGCGAATGGTACTGTTTGGATGCTTTGCATATATGTTTCTTAGACTATATGGAAGCAATATATACAAAGATTTCAACCGTCTGTGTGTTCCAATCATTGTTCTACTTGTCGAAAATTACAAATAATTTCTGATAAAGGATTAACCATTGGGGCTCGTAGTTCACTTAAACTTGAAGATCAAATAATTGGCGAATTGTACTGTTTGGATGATTTGCAGATATGTTTCTTAGACTATATAGACGCAATATATACAAGGATTTCTACCGTCTACCTGTTCCATTCATTGTTCTACTTGTCGAAAGTTACAAATAATTTCCGATAAAGGATTAACAATGGGGCTCATTGTTCACTTAAACTTGAAGAACAAAAAATTGGCGAATGGTACTGTTTGGATGCTTTGCATATATGTTTCTTAGACTATATGGAAGCAATATATACAAAGATTTCAACCGTCTGTGTGTTCCATTCATTGTTCTACTTGTAGAAAGTTACAATTAATTTCCGTTAAAGGATTAACAATGGGGCTCGTAGTTCACTTAAACTTGAAGAACAAAAAATTGGCGAATGGTACTGTTTGGATGCTTTGAATATATGTTTCTTATATTATATAGAAGCAATATATACAAATATTTCAACCGTCTACCTGTTCCATTCATTGTTCTACTTGTCGAAAATTACAAATAATTTCCGATAAAGGATTAACCATTGGGGTTCATTGTTCACTTAAACTTGAAGACCAAAAAATTGGCGAATGGTACTGTTTGGATGCTTTGCGTACATGTTTCTTAGACTATATGCAAGCAATATATACAAAGATTTCAACCGTCTACCTGTTCCATTCATTGTTCTACTTGTCGAAATTTACAAATAATTTCCGATAAAGGATTAACCATTGGGGCTCATTGTTCACTTAAACTTGAAGAACAAAAAATTGCCGAATTGTACTGTTTGGATGCTTTGCATATATGTTTCTTAGACTATATAGACGCAATATATACAATGATTTCAACCGTCTACCTGTTCCATTCATTGTTCTACTTGTCGAAAATTACAAATAATTTCCGATAAAGGATTAACCATTGGGGCTCATTGTTCACTTAAACTTGAAGAACAAAAATTTGGCGAATGGTAATGTTTGGATGCTTTGCGTACATGTTTCTTAGACTATATGGAAGCAATATATACAAAGATTTCAACCGTCTACGTGTTCCAATCATTGTTCTACTTGTCGAAATTTACAAATAATTTCCTTTAAAGGATTAACATTGGGGCTCGTTGTTCACTTAAACTTGAAGAACAAAAAATTGATGAATGGTACTGTTTGGATGCTTTGCATATATGTTTCTTAGACTATATAGAAGCAATATATACAATGATTCAACCGTCTACCTGTTCCATTCATTGTTCTACTTGTCGAAAGTTACAAATAATTTCCGATAAAGGATTAACCATTGGGGCTCATTGTTCACTTAAACTTGGAAAACAAAAAATTGGCGAATTGTACTGTTTGGATGCTTTGCATATATGTTTCTTAGACTATATGGAAACAATATATACAATGATTTCAACCGTCTACCTATTCCATTCATTGTTCTACTTGTCGAAATTTACAAATAATTTCCTTTAAAGGATTAACAATGGGGCTCGTTGTACACTTAAACTTGAAGAACAATGAATTGGCGAATTGTACTGTTTGGATGCTTTGCATATATGTTTCTTAGACTATATAGAAGCAATATATACAAAGAATTCAACCGTCTACCTGATCCATTCATTGTTCTACTTGTCGAAAGTTACAAATAATTTCCGATAAAGGATTAACCATTGGGGCTCATTGTTCACTTAAACTTGAAAAACAAAAAATTGGCGAATTGTACTGTTTGGATGCTTTGCATATATGTTTCTTAGACTATATGGAAGCAATATATACAATGATTTCAACCGTCTACCTGTTCCATTCATTGTTCTACTTGTAGAAAGTTACAAATAATTTCCGTTTCATGATTATCAATGGGGCTCGTTGTTCACTTAAACTTGAAGAACAAAAAATTTGCGAATGGTACTGTTTGGATGCTTTGCATATATGTTTCTTAGATTATATAGAAGCAATATATACAAAGATTTCAACCGTCTACCTGTTCCATTCATTGTTCTACTTGTCGAAAGTTACAAATAATTTCCGTTAAGGGATTAACAATGGGGATCGTAGTTTACTTAAACTTGAAGAACAAAAAATTGGCGAATTGTACTGTTTGGATGCTTTGCATATATGTTTCTTAGACTATATAGAAGCAATATATACAAAGAATTCAACCGTCTACCTGTTCCATTCATTGTTCTACTTGTCGAAAGTTACAAATAATTTCCGATAAAGGATTAACCATGGGGGCTCATTGTTCACTTAAAATTGAAAAACAAAAAATTGGCGAATTGTACTGTTTGGATGCTTTGCATATATGTTTCTTAGACTATATGGAAGCAATATATACATTGATTTCAACCTTCCACCTGTTCCATTCATTGTTCTACTTGTAGAAAGTTACAAATAATTTCCGTTTCATGATTATCAATGGGGCTCGTTGTTCACTTAAACTTGAAGAACAAAAAATTGGCGAACGATACTGTTTGGATGCTTTGCATATATGTTTCTTAGATTATATAGAAGCAATATATACAAAGATTTCAACCGTCTACCTGTTCCATTCATTGTTCTACTTGTCGAAAATTACAAATAATTTCCGATAAAGGATTAACCATTGGGGCTCATTGTTCACTAAACTTGAAGAACAAAAAATTGTCGAATTGTACTGTTTCGATGCTTTGCGTATATGTTTCTTAGACTATATAAAAGCAATATATACAATGATTTCAACCGTCTACCTGTTCCATTCATTGTTCTACTTGTCGAAAGTTACAAATAATTTCCGTTAAGGGATTAACAATGGGGATCGTAGTTTACTTAAACTTGAAGAGCAAGAAATTGTCGAATGGTACTGTTTGGATGCTTTGCGTACATGTTTCTTAGACTATATGGAAGCAATATATACAAAGATTTCAACCGTCTACGTGTTCCAATCATTGTTCTACTTGTCGAAATTTACAAATAATTTCCTTTAAAGGATTAACAATGGGGCTCGTTGTTCACTTAAACTTGAAGAACAATAAATTGGCGAATTGTACTGTTTGGATGCTTTGCATATATGTTTCTTAGACTATATAGAAGCAATATATACAATGATTCAACCGTCTACCTGTTCCATTCATTGTTCTACTTGTCGAAAGTTACAAATAATTTCCGATAAAGGATTAACCATTGGGGCTCATTGTTCACTTAAACTTGGAAAACAAAAAATTGGCGAATTGTACTGTTTGGATGCTTTGCATATAAGTTTCTTAGACTATATGGAAGCAATATGTACAATGATTTCAACCGTCCACCTATTCCATTCATCGTTCTACTTGTCGAAATTTACAAATAATTTCCTTTAAAGGATTAACAATGGGGCTCGTTGTACACTTAAACTTGAAGAACAATGAATTGGCGAATTGTACTGTTTGGATGCTTTGCATATATGTTTCTTCGACTATATAGAAGCAATATATACAAAGAATTCAACCGTCTACCTGTTCCATTCATTGTTCTACTTGTCGAAAGTTACAAATAATTTCCGATAAAGGATTAACCATGGGGGCTCATTGTTCACTTAAAATTGAAAAACAAAAAATTGGCGAATTGTACTGTTTGGATGCTTTGCATATATGTTTCTTAGACTATATGGAAGCAATATATACATTGATTTCAACCTTCCACCTGTTCCATTCATTGTTCTACTTGTAGAAAGTTACAAATAATTTCCGTTTCATGATTATCAATGGGGCTCGTTGTTCACTTAAACTTGAAGAACAAAAAATTGGCGAACGATACTGTTTGGATGCTTTGCATATATGTTTCTTAGATTATATAGAAGCAATATATACAAAGATTTCAACCGTCTACCTGTTCCATTCATTGTTCTACTTGTCGAAAATTACAAATAATTTCCGATAAAGGATTAACCATTGGGGCTCATTGTTCACTTAAACTTGAAGAACAAAAAATTGGCGAATGGTACTGTTTGGATGCTTTGCGTACATGTTTCTTAGACTATATGGAAGCAATATATACAAAGATTTCAACCGTCTACGTGTTCCAATCATTGTTCTACTTGTCGAAATTTACAAATAATTTCCTTTAAAGGATTAACAATGGGGCTCGTTGTTCACTTAAACTTGAAGAACAATAAATTGGCGAATTGTACTGTTTGGATGCTTTGCATATATGTTTCTTAGACTATATAGAAGCAATATATACAATGATTCAACCGTCTACCTGTTCCATTCATTGTTCTACTTGTCGAAAGTTACAAATAATTTCCGATAAAGGATTAACCATTGGGGCTCATTGTTCACTTAAACTTGGAAAACAAAAAATTGGCGAATTGTACTGTTTGGATGCTTTGCATATATGTTTCTTAGACTATATGGAAACAATATATACAATGATTTCAACCGTCTACCTATTCCATTCATTGTTCTACTTGTCGAAATTTACAAATAATTTCCTTTAAAGGATTAACAATGGGGCTCGTTGTACACTTAAACTTGAAGAACAATGAATTGGCGAATTGTACTGTTTGGATGCTTTGCATATATGTTTCTTAGACTATATAGAAGCAATATATACAAAGAATTCAACCGTCTACCTGATCCATTCATTGTTCTACTTGTCGAAAGTTACAAATAATTTCCGATAAAGGATTAACCATTGGGGCTCATTGTTCACTTAAACTTGAAAAACAAAAAATTGGCGAATTGTACTGTTTGGATGCTTTGCATATATGTTTCTTAGACTATATGGAAGCAATATATACAATGATTTCAACCGTCTACCTGTTCCATTCATTGTTCTACTTGTAGAAAGTTACAAATAATTTCCGTTTCATGATTATCAATGGGGCTCGTTGTTCACTTAAACTTGAAGAACAAAAAATTTGCGAATGGTACTGTTTGGATGCTTTGCATATATGTTTCTTAGATTATATAGAAGCAATATATACAAAGATTTCAACCGTCTACCTGTTCCATTCATTGTTCTACTTGTCGAAAGTTACAAATAATTTCCGTTAAGGGATCAACAATGGGGATCGTAGTTTACTTAAACTTGAAGAACAAAAAATTGGCGAATTGTACTGTTTGGATGCTTTGCATATATGTTTCTTAGTCTATATAGAAGCAATATATACAAAGAATTCAACCGTCTACCTGTTCCATTCATTGTTCTACTTGTCGAAAGTTACAAATAATTACCGATAAAGGACTAACCATTGGGGCTCATTGTTCACTTAAACTTGAAGAACAATAAATTGGCGAATTGTACTGTTTGGATGCTTTGCATATATGTTTCTTAGACTATATAGAAGCAATATATACAATGATTCAACCGTCTACCTGTTCCATTCATTGTTCTACTTGTCGAAAGTTACAAATAATTTCCGATAAAGGATTAACCATTGGGGCTCATTGTTCACTTAAACTTGGAAAACAAAAAATTGGCGAATTGTACTGTTTGGATGCTTTGCATATATGTTTCTTAGACTATATGGAAACAATATATACAATGATTTCAACCGTCTACCTATTCCATTCATTGTTCTACTTGTCGAAATTTACAAATAATTTCCTTTAAAGGATTAACAATGGGGCTCGTTGTACACTTAAACTTGAAGAACAATGAATTGGCGAATTGTACTGTTTGGATGCTTTGCATTTATGTTTCTTAGACTATATAGAAGCAATATATACAAAGAATTGAACCGTCTACCTGATCCATTCATTGTTCTACTTGTCGAAAGTTACAAATAATTTCCGATAAAGGATTAACCATTGGGGCTCATTGTTCACTTAAACTTGAAAAACAAAAAATTGGCGAATTGTACTGTTTGGATGCTTTGCATATATGTTTCTTAGACTATATGGAAGCAATATATACAATGATTTCAACCGTCTACCTGTTCCATTCATTGTTCTACTTGTAGAAAGTTACAAATAATTTCCGTTTCATGATTATCAATGGGGCTCGTTGTTCACTTAAACTTGAAGAACAAAAAATTTGCGAATGGTACTGTTTGGATGCTTTGCATATATGTTTCTTAGATTATATAGAAGCAATATATACAAAGATTTCAACCGTCTACCTGTTCCATTCATTGTTCTACTTGTCGAAAGTTACAAATAATTTCCGTTAAGGGATTAACAATGGGGATCGTAGTTTACTTAAACTTGAAGAACAAAAAATTGGCGAATTGTACTGTTTGGATGCTTTGCATATATGTTTCTTACAAGGAAGGTATTCGAAGTGCAACTCACGGATTCGAATAAAATTTTGTGGGTTTGTAGAGTGATCCAAGACAAGAAAAATGGTATACTCCATTCGTGCCCAATCGCCCTTTAAGGGCATGAAATATAACCTCAAAGTGAAATCGACACTTGCACTTCCTCGCTTATATCTCCTAAAGTACAAAAGATAGAAAAAAATGTTTTAGGTAAAAGTTTAACGGTAAAAGGAGCGCTATAAATTTGCATTAACAAATTTTTAAAAACAACTTTCCTTCTTGAAAAAAAAATTTTTTTTTGCGTTATTTTAAACAATTTTGAAATCTTTTTGGTAATGAATAATGTGGCATTTTTTATTCTGAATTCAACCATAACAATATTTTTATTATACACTGCTAGGATTACAGAGATACACGACAAAACGTACTCCCTAGCGCGCGGTACGCGCAATACCGCGCTAACAACATATAGAGTTACATATTAAGAATGCTCATTTTCGTTGCAGGACATAACTATGTGACGAAGATGGGTGTGGTAACATAAAAATCGCAAATTATGAAATATTACATAAAGATTAATGACTTATAATACAGATCGTACTATATCCCATATATACATACATAAATATTTTATAAACGCTTATTTAACATTTTATTACATTGTAAGCACACGCGATTACATGTACTTTACTCGACATAGTTTTCGCAAAGTGAAAAAGACGAAATACTATCTTTATTAGAAAAGTGATCTACACACAGATACTTTTTGCACCAAGCACATCTTATAATAGCAGGCTTATCACATAATTCACAACGTGGCAGTTTATCTGCTTCAGGAAATTTAAAACAGAAATCTACCGGATTTTCAAACCGTTGTGGTAACCTTTCCTCTAGGTATCCACTTTTATACCAAGAGTATTTAAATAATTCTCTGAATCTCGGGGAAGACAATTGGTTGTGCAGTGACAAGTCGTTCCGCAAGCCGAAACAAGCAAAGTGTACAATTGGCAGCCACCGAATTCGTAGACCAGGTGAAACCGTATATGGCAACGTACGAACCGAATAATGTATACAATGCCGATGAGAGTGGATTTAATTTGGAAATTCATTCTGGTCGTACGTTATCGTATCGTGGTACAAAGACCGTAGAAGCAGCCGTGCAGTCAATATCCTCCACTCCCAGTTATACGATTCTCCCTACCATTTCCGCGAGCGGTCAGTTACTGTCACCTTTGTTCATAGTATTAAAAGAACCAAGTGGAGAATTTGGACCTAGGGTAGAAGGAAACTTATTCAGATCGGATAATGTGTTTGTCGCTGCTTCCAAATCTGGGAAGTTAACATCGCACCATTTCAACACTTGGCTCGCAGAAGTCTTTTCACCAAAGACTGGGCCTCGAAGTGTACTATTAATTGATTCATGGAGTGGTCATTGTCCGTCCACGTTTCAGCAAAGTATTCCGAGTGACAAGCAACTTATTACGTTAACTATACCGAAAGGGACGACAGGTTTGATACAACCGTTGGACGTTTTTGGTTTCCGGATATGGAAAAACTTTGTTAGAACCTTTTTCGATCGAGTTTTGCTGTACGATATTAATATAAATTTACATCTACGAAATAACATCATCAAATTGCAATCACTCACCCACAACCAATTGTCTTCCCCGAGATTCAGAGAATTATTTAAATACTCTTGGTATAAAAGTGGATACCTAGAGGAAAGGTTACCACAACGGTTTGAAAATCCGGTAGATTTCTGTTTTAAATTTCCTGAAGCAGATAAACTGCCACGTTGTGAATTATGTGATAAGCCTGCTATTATAAGATGTGCTTGGTGCAAAAAGTATCTGTGTGTAGATCACTTTTCTAATAAAGATAGTATTTCGTCTTTTTCACTTTGCGAAAACTATGTCGAGTAAAGTACATGTAATCGCGTGTGCTTACAATGTAATAAAATGTTAAATAAGCGTTTATAAAATATTTATGTATGTATATATGGGATATAGTACGATCTGTATTATAAGTCATTAATCTTTATGTAATATTTCATAATTTGCGATTTTTATGTTACCACACCCATCTTCGTCACATAGTTATGTCCTGCAACGAAAATGAGCATTCTTAATATGTAACTCTATATGTTGTTAGCGCGGTATTGCGCGGTACCGCGCGCTAGGGAGTACGTTTTGTCGTGTATCTCTGTAATCCTAGCAGTGTATAATAAAAATATTGTTATGGTTGAATTCAGAATAAAAAATGCCACATTATTCATTACCAAAAAGATTTCAAAATTGTTTAAAATAACGCAAAAAAAAATTTTTTTTTCAAGAAGGAAAGTTGTTTTTAAAAATTTGTTAATGCAAATTTATAGCGCTCCTTTTACCGTTAAACTTTTACCTAAAACATTTTTTTCTATCTTTTGTACTTTAGGAGATATAAGCGAGGAAGTGCAAGTGTCGATTTCACTTTGAGGTTAAATTTCATGCCCTTAAAGGGCGATTGGGCACGAATGGAGTATACCATTTTTCTTGTCTTGGATCACTCTACAAACCCACAAAATTTTATTCGAATCCGTGAGTTGCACTTCGAATACCTTCCTTGTTAGACTATATAGAAGCAATATATACAAAGAATTCAACCGTCTACCTGTTCCATTCATTGTTCTACTTGTCGAAAGTTACAAATAATTTCCGATAAAGGATTAACCATGGGGGCTCATTGTTCACTTAAAATTGAAAAACAAAAAATTGGCGAATTGTACTGTTTGGATGCTTTGCATATATGTTTCTTAGACTATATGGAAGCAATATATACATTGATTTCAACCTTCCACCTGTTCCATTCATTGTTCTACTTGTAGAAAGTTACAAATAATTTCCGTTTCATGATTATCAATGGGGCTCGTTGTTCACTTAAACTTGAAGAACAAAAAATTGGCGAACGATACTGTTTGGATGCTTTGCATATATGTTTCTTAGATTATATAGAAGCAATATATACAAAGATTTCAACCGTCTACCTGTTCCATTCATTGTTCTACTTGTCGAAAATTACAAATAATTTCCGATAAAGGATTAACCATTGGGGCTCATTGTTCACTAAACTTGAAGAACAAAAAATTGTCGAATTGTACTGTTTCGATGCTTTGCATATATGTTTCTTAGACTATATAAAAGCAATATATACAATGATTTCAACCGTCTACCTGTTCCATTCATTGTTCTACTTGTCGAAAGTTACAAATAATTTCCGTTAAGGGATTAACAATGGGGATCGTAGTTTACTTAAACTTGAAGAGCAAGAAATTGTCGAATGGTACTGTTTGGATGCTTTGCGTACATGTTTCTTAGACTATATGGAAGCAATATATACAAAGATTTCAACCGTCTACGTGTTCCAATCATTGTTCTACTTGTCGAAATTTACAAATAATTTCCTTTAAAGGATTAACAATGGGGCTCGTTGTTCACTTAAACTTGAAGAACAATAAATTGGCGAATTGTACTGTTTGGATGCTTTGCATATATGTTTCTTAGACTATATAGAAGCAATATATACAATGATTCAACCGTCTACCTGTTCCATTCATTGTTCTACTTGTCGAAAGTTACAAATAATTTCCGATAAAGGATTAACCATTGGGGCTCATTGTTCACTTAAACTTGGAAAACAAAAAATTGGCGAATTGTACTGTTTGGATGCTTTGCATATATGTTTCTTAGACTATATGGAAACAATATATACCATGATTTCAACCGTCTACCTATTCCATTCATTGTTCTACTTGTCGAAATTTACAAATAATTTCCTTTAAAGGATTAACAATGGGGCTCGTTGTACACTTAAACTTGAAGAACAATGAATTGACGAATTGTACTGTTTGGATGCTTTGCATATATGTTTCTTAGACTATATAGAAGCAATATATACAAAGAATTCAACCGTCTACCTGATCCATTCATTGTTCTACTTGTCGAAAGTTACAAATAATTTCCGATAAAGGATTAACCATTGGGGCTCATTGTTCACTTAAACTTGAAAAACAAAAAATTGGCGAATTGTACTGTTTGGATGCTTTGCATATATGTTTCTTAGACTATATGGAAGCAATATATAAAATGATTTCAACCGTCTGCCTGTTCCATTCATTGTTCTACTTGTAGAAAGTTACAAATAATTTCCGTTTCATGATTATCAATGGGGCTCGTTGTTCACTTAAACTTGAAGAACAAAAAATTTGCGAATGGTACTGTTTGGATGCTTTGCATATATGTTTCTTAGACTATATAGAAGCAATATATACAAAGATTTCAACCGTCTACCTGTTCCATTCATTGTTCTACTTGTCGAAAGTTACAAATAATTTCCGTTAAGGGATTAACAATGGGGATCGTAGTTTACTTAAACTTGAAGAACAAAAAATTGGCGAATTGTACTGTTTGGATGCTTTGCATATATGTTTCTTAGACTATATAGAAGCAATATATACAATGATTTCAACAGTCTACCTGTTCCATTCATTGTTCTACTTGTCGAAATTTACAAATAATTTCCGATAAAGGATTAACCATTGGGGCTCATTGTTCACTTAAACTTGGAAAACAAAAAATTGGCGAATTGTACTGTTTGGATGCTTTGCATATATGTTTCTTAGACTATATGGAAGCAATATATACAATGATTTCAACCGTCTACCTATTACATTCATTGTTCTACTTGTCGAAATTTACAAATAATTTCCTTTAAAGGATTAACAATGGGGCTCGTTGTACACTTAAACTTGAAGAACAATGAATTGGCGAATTGTACTGTTTGGATGCTTTGCATATATGTTTCTTAGACTATATAGAAGCAATATATACAAAGAATTCAACCGTCTACCTGATCCATTCATTGTTCTACTTGTCGAAAGTTACAAATAATTTCCGATAAAGGATTAACCATTGGGGCTCATTGTTCACTTAAACTTGAAAAACAAAAAATTTGCGAATTGTACTGTTTGGATGCTTTGCATATATGTTTCTTAGACTATATGGAAGCAATATATACAATGATTTCAACCGTCTACCTGTTCCATTCATTGTTCTACTTGTAGAAAGTTACAAATAATTTCCGTTTCATGATTATCAATGGGGCTCGTAGTTCACTTAAACTTGAAGAACAAAAAATTGACGAATGGTACTGTTTGGATGCTTTGAATATATGTTTCTTATATTATATAGAAGCAATATATACGAATATTTCAACCGGCTACCTGTTCCATTCATTGTTCTACTTGTCGAAAATTACAAATAATTTCCGATTAAGGATTAACCATTGGGGCTCATTGTTCACTTAAACTTGAAGACCAAAAAATTGGCAAATGGTACTGTTTGGATGCTTTGCGTACATGTTTCTTAGACTATATGGAAGCAATATATACAAAGATTTCAACGGTCTACGTGTTCCAATCATTCTTCTTCTTGTCGAAATTTACAAATAATTTCCTTTAAAGGATTAACATATAGTGCCCCTTTCAACAAAAAAAAAGGGAAAAAATGGTATTAGATGAACGGATTTCGTAGGTACGGGCCTGAATAGCCCGTACCCGCGTGTCATCTGTTTAGCGACCAAACGCCGATGCGTGGCTTTTGACGCAGTCTGATTCGATCATCTTAGTGAGACGGATGTCGTGCCTTTATTACTTTTATTACCGTTATTATTATTATTATTATTAACCTTATTACTATTATCCTTGTTACTACATATAATTATCACCAAATATATACTCTAGTTATTTTGTTTAATTTGTGTCGTGTGTGTGTTTTCATTTATTTATTACCTTACTTACATATTAAATACCTTACTACAGCATCAGAAGTGGGATAAAAGACCATAAGACAGTTAAAAACAATTTGAAAGTGAACACAGTGGCGTTGATTTATTCGTGACTATTTCTACACTATCGTGTGAAGTTAATAATTGACAGACATGGAAACGTTGCAGCATATTCCCGGGATAAAGGAAAATATCTCCAAGGCCCCAAAGAAAACGATTAGGGCATTGCATAAATTTGTGTTCGGTGAAGACGGTGATCGAAAAAATCGAAGTCGTTTACGTGATTTTTCGGGATTCCCGTTCCAACAAGATTCGAACGAGTATAAAGAGAAGATTTCATGGGCAGTCAAGGAATTGAATTTGGGCGATCTTACGGCGATTTGTAATGTTTTACGCATGGACTATACGGGAGATGCAGAGACGATTGCACGTCGAATATGCCAACATTTGACAGATTTAAATCTATTAAACGACGCAAGCAGTGGATCTGATTCGGATGAGGAAATTAATTCAGAGCCGGACAATGTGTCTGTTGCATCTTTTTCTCCGAGCGTACCGAAATTCACGCTAAGCTTCCGCGACGTTGAAGATACGATTAGGACTTTCGATGGTAGCGACGATTACGCTATAGAGGCGTGGGTATCAGATTTCGAGGACAACGCAACACTATTAGGTTGGACGACTTTACAAATGCTATTGTTCGCGAAGAAGTCACTGAAAGGTTTGGCGAAACTATTTATTAGAGGCGAAAAGGGGATATCGACCTGGACGGAATTAAAGTCACGTTTGTTAGATGAATTTTCAAGTGAAATCAACAGCGCTCAGTTGCACGAGAAGCTGCGCAAAAGAAAAATGAAACAGGATGAATCCGTCCATGAATATTTTTTGGTAATGAAGGAGCTGGCCTCAAGAGGAAGCTGTTACGTGCCAAGGGCCAGGAGCGTTGCGAGTGGCCGAGGTAAAAGAATAAGGTGCTGTGTTCGTTGTGGTGTTCGTTGGGTTTTAGAAGTAGTTTGTTAGTCGTGGACGATCCCGTGTATGGCTAACACGGGTTGCCACAGGAGATTGGAACACGCGTGGACGATCCCGTGTATGGATAACACGGGTTGCAACAGGAGGTTGGAACACGCGTGGACGATCCCGTGTATGGCTAACACGGGTTGCCACAGGAGGTTGAAACACGCGTGGACGATCCCGTGTATGGATAACACGGGTTGCCACAGGAGGTTGGAACACGCGTGGACGATCCCGTGTATGGTTAACACGGGTTGCCACAGGAATGTTAGTTAGGCTGACGTAACTTTATAATTATGCAATACACTTCGAGCGGTAAAAGTGTATTGCTGTGGGATCGCAGGCTGACGATTTCTGGAAGGTAATCGTAGAAAGAATTTAAACGCGATAAGACTAAGAACACGATCAAACTATATTTCTTTATGCTGGCGATTAATACAGATTAATGTGTATGTGTTTGGTTACAAAGGTGTTAAGTGGACTTGTGTTTCTGGACGCACGCACCTACTTGTAATTCTCTCGGTTTTCACGCAACGAGGAATGCGGGGGTATTAGATAGTACAAAATGCCTAATAGATATCGCGGACTTGGCGCGTATTCTATACGGTTAACGACGTATCGACGAAAACTAAGTTCGGTCAAACGAAGAAGATCTATCCGCGTGGTTATAACGACCTGCAGCGTGACAGTCTATTACTGAACTAATCCCACGAGGTGGTTTGTAACCCGTCTTTTATAGTAAGAAAAAGTGGTGGGGTACGATGCACTTTCTGGAATTTTCCTGCGGGATGCAATAGGAATGTGTCTATAAGATATGTGTCTCGTCGTTCGCTCGAGTTCTAGTTTTCGTAGTCTTAATTATTCTGGGCAAACAGAGCGGTTTTCGGTCCTAGCGAGGGGTCCGGCTATGCATGTGGTGAATTTCCGGCCTCGAGCTCGAAGTAGAGAGTCTAATTTTTATTAGGCTCAGGGCCGCATGTAACAAAGCATAGAAACAGAAGCTCTCATCCAGTATATCGTAGATGGTATTCCGGACGATATACATCGGAAAATATCGTTGTTCGAAGCACGAGATTTGAGGGAACTGAAATCTAAGCTAACCGTTTACGAAAGGATTAGAATAAAAGTTCAGCATCCGGCTAGAAAGAATTGGGTGCACCGGCAAGATTCACCAGCGAAGACATTTTCGGCGTACAAAGAACAAACCCCTTCCGACCGATCGAAGATGTTACGCTGCCATAATTGCAACGAGCTTGGACACAGCAAACCTTCCTGTCCAAAACCTAGACGAGAACGAGGGTCCTGCTACATATGCGGAGCGATGGATCATCAGAAGATTTCGTGTCCACTGCGTGCAAGCTCTTCTCGACAACCGGTGACGGCGAAAAATACCACCGCTCATTTAGTAGATATCGAAGGAAGTATTATTCCGAGTTACACGGTAAGCGTATCCTTAGATATTGGCGAGACAACGGCTGTATTGGATACCGGGAGTCCTATATCTCTGTTAAGTAATAACTTCATTCCAATTTCCACAAATATTGAAAAGGATACTAGTACTTTAAAATTTGAAGGAATCAATAAAAGTAAGATTGTTGTATTAGGCCGTCTTAAACAATCCGTCAGAATTCAAAACTGCGAAGTTTCTATTGATTTTTATATAGTACCGGAGGCTACTATGAGCTATGCTTGCTTATTAGGGCGTGATTATATTGCTAATGATAAGATATTGATTAATTTTGGTAAAACTGTAACTGTACATAGTAGCGAAACAGTAAACGAGGATGAGAATCCCTCAGAAATATTGCAGATCGACGTGATCGAAACTATAGAGAATCATTCGTCGAATACACAGATCAATGAGAACTTAAGCAACGAAATACAAAGTAGCGTTCGAAGCTGCATTGACGACTACTATGTAAAGCCAGAGAGACCGTATTCTCCTGCAACCGATCTCGAAATGGAATTAATACTGAAGTCCAGTCATCAACCGTTCTATTACAATCCGCGAAGACTTTCTTATTGTGAGAAACAAGCCGTTTCGGAAATCATTCATGATTTATTAGATAGAAAAATTATTAGACCTAGTACTTCACAGTATAGTAGTCCCATTGTTTTAATTAAAAAGAAATCCGGCGATTACCGAATGGCAGTTGATTACAGAGATTTAAACAAAATCACTTTGCGGGATAACTTTCCTATTCCGAGGATTGATGACCATATTGACAGCTTGAAAGATAAAGTATACTTTACGCGCCTAGACCTAAAAGATGCTTTTCACCATGTTAAATTAAAAGAAAATTCCATACAATACACTTCTTTTGTAACCTTTTTGGGTCAGTACGAGTATCTGAGGATGCCCTTTGGTTTATCTAACGGTCCTTCTTTTTTCATGAGGTATATTCATAAAGTTTTTCGGACTCTCTTGTACGAAAGTAAAATTCTAATATATTTAGATGATTTGTTAATAGCAACCGAAACAATTGAAGAAAATTTAGAAATCCTCAAGAGGGTGTTAAACATTTTGGTAGAAAATTGTTTGGAACTAAAATTTGAAAAATGCGCTTTCTTGCTTACCGAAATAGTGTATTTAGGTTATCGTATAAGTGTCGATGGAATAAAACCTAGCAGGGAAAATATAGATTCGGTATTAGATTACCCGATTCCGAGAAATTATCGAGACGTACAAAGTTTTCTGGGATTGGTTTCATATTTTAGAAGATTTATTAAAAACTTTGCTATTATAGCTAAACCCTTATATGACATATTAAAATCAAAGCAGGATTTCATTTGGCATAATGATGCACTAAATTCTTTTGAAAACCTTAAACAGTGTCTGATCTCAGAACCGGTATTAGCAATCTATAACCCAAAAGCGGAAACCGAACTCCACTGTGACGCGAGCGCACATGGATACGGCTCTGTACTATTGCAGAAGCAGGCAGATGGTAAATATCATCCGATTTCATATTTTAGTAAAAGAACTACGCAAGCGGAGTCAAAATATCATAGCTTTGAGCTTGAGGCATTGGCAATTGTGTACTCTTTAGAAAGATTTCGGATTTACCTACAAGGGATTTTGTTCAAAATTGTAACAGATTGTAACAGCTTAAAATTGACCTTGGAGCGAAAGGAAGTAAATCCGCGAATATTAAGGTGGTCGTTAACTTTACGAAATTATAATTACACGCTAGAGCACCGTACAGGAGACCGTATGCAACATGCTGATGCTCTGAGCCGTAAACATAATATTTTACTTATTACTGAAAATAGTTTTGAAAGAAATTTAGAAATTTTACAAAGTAAGGATCCTCAAATAGATAAAATTCGCCAAGAATTAGAGAAATCGGAAAGCAAACTCTTTGAATTGAACAATGGTCTTGTGTACCGCAAGATAAGTCAGAAATTGTTATTTTACGTGCCATCTTCTATGATAGACAACGTCATCCGTACGAATCACGAAGAGATAGGACATCAGGGTTTAAATAAAACGTTAGAGTACGTCACTCGAGTCTATTGGTTCCCGGATGCTCGAAATAAAATTAAAAAGTATATCGCTAACTGTCTAAAATGCATTACGTATGCTACGACCGCTAATCGTATTGAAGGAAGGTTACAATGTCCAGACAAGGGAGATATTCCTTTTCAATGTATACACATCGATCATTATGGCCCTTTGGATCGGACAAACCATCGATATAAGTATATCTTCGAAGTAATAGATGCTTTCAGCAAATTTGTTAAGTTATATCCCACAGTTAGCACGGGTGTAGACGAGGTTATGCGGCATTTAAGCAGTTATTTTTCGACGTACAGTAGACCGAAGAAGATAGTTTCCGACCGAGGTAGTGCTTTTACTTCCACGAAATTTAAAGATTTCGTATCGCAGCATGGGATACAGCACGTTTTGATAGCTACGGCTACTCCCCATGCTAACGGCCAAATAGAACGCGTCAATCGTTCTTTGACCCCGATGTTGGCAAAATTGACAAAGACAACTCATACTTGGGATCGTATTTTATCGGAAATTGAATACGCATTTAATAACAGTGTGAACAGAGCCACAGGTCATACGCCTGCCAAATTATTATTTGGGACCGACCAAATAGGTACTGTTAATGATGATTTGCGACAGGTTTTAGGAGAACCGATAAATGTAAATAGAAATTTAGATGAGATACGAGAAAGCGCAGTCGCAAATATACACGCTAGTAACGCTTATAACCAAAATTATTATGATAAGAAACGTAAAAAACCGACAAATTATAAATTAGGCGAATATGTAATGATTAAAAACGTAGATGTAACGCCAGGAATTAATAAGAAATTACTGCCAAAATTTAGAGGACCCTATGAAATAAAGCGTGTGCTTGATTACGATAGATATGTAGTATGTGATCTTGATGGACATCAACTCACTCAAATCCCTTTTGAAACCGTATGTTCACCAGAAAACATGAAGCCTTGGGTCAAAGTATAAAACAAACCATGTTTGCCGATAACTTAGCTATGTTTTGTTTAATTATAATTATATCATTTTTAACCATATTTGTATAAGTTAAGTGTATATCATAATTAATATTAGCCGTTAAGAATTACTTAATGTACCGAGTGATTGAGGGCAATCATCTGTCAGGATGGACGAGCTATAGTGCCCCTTTCAACAAAAAAAAAAAGGGAAAAAGATGGTATTAGATGAACGGATTTCGTAGGTACGGGCCTGAATAGCCCGTACCCGCGTGTCATCTGTTTAGCGACCAAACGCCGATGCGTGGCTTTTGACGAAGTCTGATTCGATCATCTTAGTGAGACGGATGTCGTGCCTTTATTACTTTTATTACCGTTATTATTATTATTATTATTAACCTTATTACTATTATCCTTGTTACTACATATAATTATCACCAAATATATACTCTAGTTATTTTGTTTAATTTGTGTCGTGTGTGTGTTTTCATTTATTTATTACCTTACTTACATATTTAATACCTTACTACAAACAATGGGGCTCGTTGTTCACTTAAACTTGAAGAACAAGAAATTGGCGAATTGTACTGTTTGGATGCTTTGCATATATGTTTCTTAGACTATATAGAAGCAATATATACAATGATTTCAACCGTCTACCTATTCCATTCATTGTTCTACTTGTCGAAATTTACAAATAATTTCCTTTAAAGGATTAACAATGGGGCTCGTTGTTCACTTAAACTTGAAGAACAATAAATTGGCCAATTGTACTGTTTGGATGCTTTGCGTACATGTTTCTTAGACTATATGGAAGCAATATATACAAAGATTTCAACAGTCTACGTGTCCCAATCATTGTTCTACTTGTCGAAATTTACAAATAATTTCCTTTAAAGGATTAAAAATGGGGCTCGTTGTTCACTTAAACTTGCAGAACAAGAAATTGGCGAATTGTACTGTTTGGATGCTTTGCATATATGTTTCTTAGACTATATAGAAGCAATATATACAATGATTTCAACAGTCTACCTGTTCCATTCATTGTTCTACTTGTCGAAATTTACAAATAATTTCCTTTAAAGGATTAACAATGGGGCTCGTTGTTCACTTAAACTTGCAGAACAAGAAATTGGCGAATTGTACTGTTTGGATGCTTTGCATATATGTTTCTTAGACTATATAGAAGCAATATATACAATGATTTCAACCGTCTGCCTATTCCATTCATTGTTCTACTTGCGAAATTTACAAATAATTTCCTTTAAAGGATTAACAATGGGGCTCGTAGTTCACTTAAACTTGAAGAACAAAAAATTGGCGGATGGTACTGTTTGGATGCTTTGAATATATGTTTCTTATATTATATAGAAGCAATATATACAAATATTTCAACCGTCTACCTGTACTATTCATTGTTCTACTTGTAGAAAGTTACAAATAATTTCCTTTAAAGGATTAACAATGGGGCTCGTAGTTCACTTAAACTTGAAGAACAAAAAATTGGCGGATGGTACTGTTTGGATGCTTTGAATATATGTTTCTTATATTATAAAGAAGCAATATATACAATGATTTCAACCGTCTACCTGTACTATTCATTGTTCTACTTGTAGAAAGTTACAAATAATTTCCGTTTCATGATTATCAATGGGGCTCGTTGTTCACTTAAACTTGAAGAACAATAAATTGGCGAATTGTACTGTTTGGATGCTTTGCATATATGTTTCTTAGACTATATAGACGCAATATATACAAGGATTTCAACCGTCTACCTGTTCCAGACATTGTTCTACTTGTCGAAAGTTACAAATAATTACCGATAAAGAATTAACCATTGGGGCTCATTGTTCACTTAAACTTGAAGAACAAAAAATTGGCGAATTGTACTGTTTGGATGCTTTGCATATATGTTTCTTAGACTATATAGAAGCAATATATACAAAGATTTCGACCGTCTACCTGTTCCATTCATTGTTCTACTTGTCGAAATTTACAAATAATTTCCGATAAAGGATTAACAATGGGGCTCATTGTTCACTTAAACTTGAAGGACAAAAAATTGGTGAATTGTACTGTTTGGATGCTTTGCATATATGTTTCTTAGACTATATAGAAGCAATATATCCATTGATTTCAACCGTCTACCTGTTCCATTCATTGTTCTACTGGTCGCAAGTTACAAATAATTTCCGTTAAAGTATTAACAATGGGGCTCGTAGTTCACTTAAACTTGAAGATCAAATAATTGGCGAATTGTATTGTTTGGACGATTTGCAGATATGTTTCTTAGACTATATAGAAGCAATATATACAATGATTTCAACCGTCTACCTGTTCCATTCATTGTTCTACTTGTCGGAAGTTACAAATAATTTCCGTTAAGGGAATAACAATGGGGATCGTAGTTTACTTAAACTTGAAGAACAAGAAATTGGCGAATTGTACTGTTTGGATGCTTTGCATATTTGTTTCGTAGACTATATAGAAGCAATATATACAATGATTTCAACCGTCTACATGATCCATTCATTATTCTACTTGTCGAAATTTACAAATAATTTCCTTTAAAGGATTAACAATGGGGCTCGTAGTTCATTTAATCATGAAGATGAAATAATTGGCGAATTGTACTGTTTGGATGCTTTGCATATGTTTCTCTTAGATTATATAGAAGCAATATATACAATGATTTCAACCGTCTACCTGTTCCATTCATTGTTCTACTTGTCGAAAGTTACAAATAATTTCCGATAAAGGATTAACCATTGGGGCTCATTGTTCACTTAAACTTGAAGAACAAAAAATTGGCGAATTGTACTGTTTGGATGCTTTGCATATATGTTTCTTAGACTATATAGAAGCAATATATACAAAGATTTCAACCGTCTACCTGTTCTATTCAATGTTCTACTTGTCGAAATTTACAAATACTTTCCTTTAAAGGATTAACAATGGGGCTCGTAGTTCACTTAAACTTGAAGAACAAAAAATTGGCGGATGGTACTGTTTGGATGCTTTGAATATATGTTTCTTATATTATAAAGAAGCAATATATACAAATATTTCAACCGTCTACCTGTTCCATTCATTGTTCTACTTGTCGAAAATTACAAATAATTCCCGATAAAGGATTAACCATTGGGGCTCATTGTTCACTTAAACTTGAAGAGCAAAAAATTGGCAAATGGTACTGTTTGGATGCTTTGCGTACATGTTTCTTAGACTATATGGAAGCAATATATACAAAGATTTCAACCGTCTACGTGTTCCAATCATTGTTCTACTTGTCGAAATTTACAAATAATTTCCTTTAAAGGATTAACAATGGGGCTCGTTGTTCACTTAAACTTTGGAGAACAAGAAATTGGCGAATTGTACTGTTTGAATGCTTTGCATATATGTTTCTTAGACTATATAGAAGCAATATATACAAAGATTTCGACCGTCTACCTGTTCCATTCATTGTTCTACTTGTCGAAAGTTACAAATAATTTCCGATAAAGGATTAACAATGGGGCTCATTGTTCACTTAAACTTGTAGAACAAAAAATTGGCGAATTGTACTGTTTGGATGCTTTGCATATTTGTTTCGTAGACTATATAGAAGCAATATATACAATGATTTCAACCGTCTACATGATCCATTCATTGTTCTACTTGTCGAAATTTACAAATAATTTCCTTTAAAGGATTAACAATGGGGCTCGTAGTTCATTTAATCATGAAGATGAAATAATTGGCGAATTGTACTGTTTGGATGCTTTTTCATATGTGTCTCTTAGATTATATAGAAGCAATATATACAATGATTTCAACCGTCTACCTGTTCCATTCATTGTTCTACTAGTCGAAATTTACAAATAATTTCCTTTAAAGGATTAACAATGGGGCTCGTAGTTCATTTAATCATGAAGATGAAATAATTGGCGAATTGTACTGTTTGGATGCTTTGCATACGTTTCTCTTAGATTATATAGAAGCAATATATACAATGATTTCAACCGTCTACCTGTTCCATTCATTGTTCTACTTGTCGAAAGTTACAAATAATTTCCGTTAAAGGATTAACCATTGGGGCTCATTGTTCACTTAAACTTGAAGAACAAAAAATTGGCGAATTGTACTGTTTGGATGCTTTGCATATATGTTTCTTAGACTATATAGAAGCAATATATACAAAGATTTCAACCGTCTACCTGTTCTATTCAATGTTCTACTTGTCGAAATTTACAAATAATTTCCTTTAAAGGATTAACAATGGGGCTCGTAGTTCACTTAAACTTGAAGAGCAAAAAATTGGGAAATGGTACTGTTTGGATGCTTTGCGTACATGTTTCTTAGACTATATGGAAGCAATATATACAAAGATTTCAACCGTCTACGTGTTCCAATCATTGTTCTACTTGTCGAAATTTACAAATAATTTCCTTTAAAGGATTAACAATGGGGCTCGTTGTTCACTTAAACTTTGGAGAACAAGAAATTGGCGAATTGTACTGTTTGGATGCTTTGCATATATGTTTCTTAGACTATATAGAAGCAATATATACAATGATTTCAACCGTCTACCTATTCCATTCATTGTTCTACTTGCCGAAAGTTACAAATAATTTCCTTTAAAGGATTAACAATGGGGCTCGTAGTTCACTTAAACTTGAAGAGCAAAAAATTTTTCGAATTGTACTGTTTGGACGCTATGCATATATGTTTCTTAGACTATATAGAAGCAATATATACAATGATTTCAACAGTCTACCTGTTCCATTCATTGTTCTACTTGTCGAAATTTACAAATAATTTCCTTTAAAGGATTAACAATGGGGCTCGTAGTTCACTTAAAGTTGAAGAACAATAAATTGGCGAATTGTACTGTTTGGATGCTTTGCATATATGTTTCTTAGACTATATAGACGCAATATATACAAGGATTTCAACCGTCTACCTGTTCCAGACATTGTTCTACTTGTCGAAAGTTACAAATAATTACCGATAAAGGATTAACCATTGGGGCTCATTGTTCACTTAAACTTGAAGAACAAAAAATTTGCGAATTGTACTGTTTGGATGCTTTGCATATATGTTTCTTAGACTATATAGAAGCAATATATACAAAGATTTCGACCGTCTACCTGTTCCATTCATTGTTCTACTTGTCGAAAGTTACAAATAATTTCCGATAAAGGATTAACAATGGGGCTCATTGTTCGCTTAAACTTGAAGGACCAAAAATTGGCGAATGGTACTGTTTGGATGCTTTGTATATATGTTTCTTAGACTATATGGAAGCAATATATACAAAGATTTCAACCGTCTACGTGTTCCAATCATTGTTCTACTTGTAGAAAGTTACAATTAATTTCCGTTAAAGGATTAACAATGGGGCTCGTAGTTCACTTAAACTTGAAGAACAAAAAATTGGCGAATTATACTGTTTGGATGCTTTGCATATTTGTTTCGTAGACTATATAGAAGCAATATATACAAAGATTTCAACCGTGTACGTGTTCCAATCATTGTTCTACTTGTAGAAAGTTACAATTAATTTCCGTTAAAGGGTTAACAATGGGGCTCATTGTTCACTTAATCTTGAAGAACAAAAAATTGGCGAATGGTACTGTTTGGATGCTTTGCATATATGTTTCTTAGACTATATAGAAGCAATATATACATTGATTTCAACCGTCTACCTCTTCCATTCATTGTTCTACTTGTCGCAAGTTACAAATAATTTCCGTTAAAGTATTAACAATGGGGCTCGTAGTTCACTTAAACTTGAAGATCAAATAATTGGCGAATTGTACTGTTTGGATGATATGCAGATATGTTTCTTAGACTATTTAGAAGCAATATATACATTGATTTCAACCGTCTACCTGTTCCATTCATTGTTCTACTTGTCGCAAGTTACAAATAATTTCCGTTAAAGTATTAACAATGCGGCTCGTAGTTCACTTAAACTTGAAGATCAAATAATTGGCGAATTGTACTGTTTGGATGATATGCAGATATGTTTCTTAGACTATATAGAAGCAATATATACAATGATTTCAACCGTCTACCTGTTCCATTCATTGTTCTACTTGTCGAACGTTACAAATAATTTCCGATAAAGGATTAACAATGGGGCTCGTAGTTCACTTAAACTTGAAGAACAAAAAATTGGCGAATTGTACTGTTTGGATGCTTTGCATATATGTTTCTTAGACTATATAGAAGCAATATATACATTGATTTCAACCGTCTACCTGTTCCATTCATTGTTCTACTTGTCGCAAGTTACAAATAATTTCCGTTAAAGTATTAACAATGGGGCTCGTAGTTCACTTAAACATGAAGATCAAATAATTGGCGAATTGTACTGTTTGGATGATATGCAGATATGTTTCTTAGACTATTTAGAAGCAATATATACATTGATTTCAACCGTCTACCTGTTCCATTCATTGTTCTACTTGTCGCAAGTTACAAATAATTTCCGTTAAAGTATTAACAATGGGGCTCGTAGTTCACTTAAGGGGGGCAGTCCCTTTACAATTTTCAAAAAATCAATTTTTTTTTTTTTGCATATTTCGAAAGTATGATATGTTGAGAGTATACTATATAAAGGAGAAATAAAAATTCGAAATGTTAACAAAGTTATAGCACATAATCGGGAGCGCGGCACCGCATGCTGTAAAGCAGGGACGCAGGTAATCCGAGCGGTTCGGCTGAAACTTCAAACGCGATTATCTCGAAACTGTATTTTCAAAAACTGCTCGTGTTGTAGCTCGAAAAGTTATCAATCGATTTGTCCGAAAATTTTCCACGTTTTTTACTACAACATTACCGTAAGGATGTACCTCAAATTTTTAAGTTATCGCGTAAATAAATATATTTTAAGGGGCAAAAACTGTCGAGAAAATGGTCAAAAAAATTACCTTTTTATTAAAACGCCGACATAACTTTCAGTTTTATACTTTTTTATATTTTTTTAGGTTTATCCTTCCCCTAAACTTGTCTATAATCGGAAAATATTTTCGTTTTTTATTTCACATCAATATCAAAAATCGTACAGGTGCAGCAGTTTGCGGTGTCTTGCGAAAGGCGCCGATAGAAAAAATTCGGAACGCCGCCATTTTGTAAAAACGAAAAAAAGATAAAATGTTTTCTAAAACTAGACATATGCAATAAAATGATATACAAATTTCAAAAGGATTCGATAATTTTATCACCTTCAAAAAAATTCATAAAAAAAGACTAATTTTCTTGCGTTTAAAGGGACTGCCCCCCTTAAACTTGAAGATCAAATAATTGGCGAATTGTACTGTTTGGATGATATGCAGATATGTTTCTTAGACTATATAGAAGCAATATATACAAAGATTCAACCGTCTACCTGTTCCATTCATTGTTCTACTTGTCGAAAGTTACAAATAATTTCCTTTAAAGGATTAACAATGGGGCTCGTAGTTCACTTAAACTTGAAGAGCAAAAAATTGGCGAATTGTACTGTTTGGACGCTTTGCATATATGTTTCTTAGATTATATGGAAGCAATATATACAAAGATTTCAACCGTGTACGTGTTCCAATCATTGTTGTACTTGTAGAAAGTTACAATTAATTTCCGTTAAAGGATTAACAATGGGGCTCGTAGTTCACTTAAACTTGAAGAACAAAAAATTGGCGAATTGTACTGTTTGGATGCTTTGCATATATGTTTCGTAGACTATATAGAAGCAATATATACAATGATTTCAACCGTCTACCTGTTCCATTCATTGTTCTACTTGTCGAAAGTTACAAATAATTTCCGATAAAGGATTAACAATGGGGCTCGTAGTTCACTTAAACTTGAAGAACAAAAAATTGGCGAATTGTACTGTTTGGATGCTTTGCATATATGTTTCTTATACTATATAGAAGCAATATATACAATGATTTCAACCGTCTACCTGTTCCATTCATTGTTCTACTTGTCGAAAGTTACAAATAATTTCCGATAAAGGATTAACCATTGGGGCTCATTGTTCACTTAAACTTGAAGAACAAAAAATTGGCGAATTGTACTGTTTGGATGCTTTGCATATATGTTTCTTAGACTATTTAGAAGCAATATATAGAAAGATTTCAACCGTCTACCTGTACTATTCATTGTTCTACTTGTAGAAAGTTACAAATAATTTCCATTTCAAAATTATCAATGGGGCTCGCTGTTCACATAAACTTGAAGATAAAAAAATTGGCGAATGGTACTGTTTGGATGCTTTGCATATATGTTTCTTAGATTATATGGAAGCAATATATACAAAGATTTCAACCGTGTACGTGTTCCAATCATTGTTGTACTTGTAGAAAGTAACAATTAATTTCCGTTAAAGGATTAACAATGGGGCTCGTAGTTCACTTAAACTTGAAGAACAAAAAATTGGCGAATTGTACTGTTTGGATGCTTTGCATATATGTTTCTTAGACTATATAGAAGCAATATATACAATGATTTCAACCGTCTACATGTTCCATTCATTGTTCTACTTTTCGAAAGTTACAAATAATTTCCGTTAAGGGATTAACAATGGGGATCGTAGTTTACTTAAACTTGAACAACAAAAAATTGGCGAATTGTACTGTTTGGATCCTTTGCATATATGTTTCTTAGACTATATAGAAGCAATATATACAATGATTTCAACAGTCTACGTGTTCCATTCATTGTTCTACTTGTCGAAAGTTACAAATAATTTCCGATAAAGGATTAACAATGGGGCTCATTGTTCACTTAAACTTGAAGGACAAAAAATTGGCGAATGGTAATGTTTGGATGCTTTGCATATATGTTTCTTAGACTATATAGAAGCAATATATACAATGATTTCAACAGTCTACCTGTTCCATTCATTGTTCTACTTGTCGAAATTTACAAATAATTTCCTTTAAAGGATTAACAATGGGGCTCGTAGTTCACTTAAACTTGGAGAACAAAAAATTGGCGAATGGTACTGTTTGGATGCTTTGCATATATGTTTCTTAGATTATATAGAAGCAACATATACAAAGATTTCAACCGTCTACTTGTTCCATTCATTGTTCTACTTGTCGAAAGTTACAAATAATTTCCTTTAAAGGATTATCAACGGGGCTCGTAGTTCATTTAAACTTGAAGAACAAAAAATTGGCGAATGGAACTGTTTGGATGCTTTGCATATATGTTTCTTAGACTATATAGAAGCAATATATACAAACATTTCAACCGTCTACCTGTTCCATTCATTGTTCTACTTGTCGAAAGTTACAAATAATTTCGGATAAAGGATTAACCATTGGGGCTCATTGTTCACTTAAACTTGAAGAACAATAAATTGGCGAATTATACTGTTTGGATGCTTTGCATATATGTTTCTTAGACTATATAGAAGCAATATATACAAAGATTTCAACCGTCTACCTGTTCCATTCATTGTTCTACTTGTCGAAAGTTACAAATAATTTCCGATAAAGGATTAACAATGGGTCTCATTGTTCACTTAAACTTGAAGAACAAAAAATTGGCGAATGGTACTGTTTGGATGCTTTGCATATATGTTTCTTAGACTATTTAGAAGCAATATATAGAAAGATTTCACCCGTCTACCTGTACTATTCATTTGTTCTACTTGTAGAAAGTTACAAATAATTTCCATTTCATGATTATCAATGGGGCTCGCTGTTCACTTAAACTTGAAGATCAAAAAATTGGCGATTGTTAGTGTTTAGATGCTTTGCATATACGTTTCTTAGACTATATAGAAGCAACATATACAAAGATTTCAACCGTCTACCTGTTCTATTCATTGTTCTACTTGTCGAAATTTACAAATAATTTCCTTTAAAGGATTAACAATGGGGCTCGTTGTTCACTTAAACTTGAAGAACAATAAATTGGCGAATTGTACTGTTTGGATGCTTTGCATATATGTTTCTTAGACTATATAGACGCAATATATACAAGGATTTCAACCGTCTACCTGTTCCATTCATTGTACTACTTGTCGAAAATTACAAATAATTTCCGATAAAGGATTATCAATGGGGCTCGTAGTTCACTTAAACTTAAATAGCAAAAAATTGGCGAATTGTACTGTTTGGACGCTATGCATATATGTTTCTTAGACTATATAGAAGCAATATATACAATGATTTCAACAGTCAACCTGTTCCATTCATTGTTCTACTTGTCGAAATTTACAAATAATTTCCTTTAAAGGATTAACAATGGGGCTCGTAGTTCACTTAAACTTGAAGAGCAAAAAATTGGCGAATTGTACTGTTTGGACGCTTTGCATATATGTTTCTTGGACTATATAGAAGCAATATATACAATGATTTCAACCATCTACGTGTTCCAATCATTGTTCTACTTGTCGAAATTTATAAATAATTTCCTTTAAAGGATTAATAATGGGGCTCGTAGTTCACTTAAACTTGAAGAACAAAAAATTGGCGAATTGTACTGTTTGGATGCTTTGCATATATGTTTCTTAGACTATTTAGAAGCAATATATAGAAAGATTTCACCCGTCTACCTGTACTATTCATTGTTCTACTTGTAGAAAGTTAGAAATAATTTCCATTTCATGATTATCAATGGGGCTCGATGTTCACTTAAACTTGAAGATCAAAAAATTGGCGATTGTTACTGTTTAGATGCTTTGCATATATGTTTCTTAGATTATATAGAAGCAATATATACAAAGATTTCAACCGTCTACCTGTTCCATTCATTGTACTACTTGTCGAAAATTACAAATAATTTCCGATAAAGGATTAACAATGGGGCTCGTAGTTCACTTAAACATGAAGAGCAAAAAATTGGCGAATTGTACTGTTTGGACGCTTTGCATATATGTTTCTTAGACTATATAGACGTAATATATACAAGGATTTCAGCCGTCTACCTGTTCCATTCATTGTTCTACTTGTCGAAAGTTACAAATAATTACCGATAAAGGATTAACCATTGGGGCTCATTGTTCACTTAAACTTGAAGAACAAAAAATTGGCGAATTGTACTGTTTGGATGCTTTACATATATGTTTCTTAGACTATATAGAAGCAATATATACATTGATTTCAACCGTCTACTTGTTCCATTCATTGTTCTACTTGCCGGAAGTTACAAATAATTTCCTTTAAAGGATTAACAACGGGGCGCGTAGTTCACTTAAACTTGAAGAACAAAAAATTGGCGAATTGTACTGTTTGGATGCTTTACATATATGTTTCTTAGACTATATGGAAGCAATATATACAATGATTTCAACCGTCTACCTATTCCATTCATTGTCCTACTTGCCGAAATTTACAAATAATTTCCTTTAAAGGATTAACAATGTGGCTCGTAGTTCACTTAAACTTGAAGAGCAAAAAATTGGCGAATTGTACTGTTTGGACGCTTTGCATATATGTTTCTTAGACTATTTAGAAGCAATATATAGAAAGATTTCACCTGTCTACCTGTACTATTCATTGTTCTACTTGTAGAAAGTTACAAATAATTTCCATTTCATGATTATCAATGGGGCTCGCTGTTCACTTAAACTTGAAGATGAAATAATTGGCGAATTGTACTGTTTGGATGCTTTGCACATATGTTTCTTAGACTATATAGAAGCAATATATACAAAGATTTCAACTGTCTACCTGTTCCATTCATTGTTCTGCTTGGCGAAAGTAACAAATAATTTCCGATAAAGGATTAACCATTGGGGCTCATTGTTCACTTAAACTTGAAGAACAAAAAATTGGCGAATTGTACTGTTTGGATGCTTTGCATATATGTTTCTTAGACTATATAGAAGCAATATACACATTGATTTCAACCGTCTACCTGTTCCATTCATTGTTCTACTTGTCGGAAGTTACAAATAATTTTCGTTAAAGTATTAACAATGGGGCTCGTTGTTCACTTAAACATGAAGATGAAATAATTGGCGAATTGTACTGTTTGGATGCTATGCATATCTGTTTCTTAGATTATATAGAAGCAATATATACAAAGATTTCAACCGTCTACCTGTTCCATTCATTGTTCTACTTGTTGAAAGTTACAAATAATTTCCGATAAAGGATTAACCATTGGGGCTCATTGTTCACTTAAACTGGAGGAACAAAAAATTGGCGAATGGTACTGTTTGGATGCTTTGCATATATATTTCTTAGACTATTTAGAAGTAATATATAGAAAGATTTCACCCGTCTACCTGTACTATTCATTGATCTACTTGTAGAAAGCTACAAATAATTTCCATTTCATGATTATCAATGGAGCTCGCTGTTCACTTAAACTTGAAGATCAAAAAATTGGCGATTGTTACTGTTTAGATGCTTTGCATATAGGTTTCGTAGACTATATAGAAGCAACATATACAAAGATTTCAACCGTCTACCTGTTCTATTCATTGTTCTACTTGTCGAAATTTACAAATAATTTCCTTTAAAGGATTAACAATGGGGCTCGTTGTTCACTTAAACTTGAAGAACAATAAATTGGCGAATTGTACTGTTTGGATGCTTTGCATATATGTTTCTTAGATTATATAGACGCAATATATACAAAGATTTCAACCGTCTACCTGTTCTATTCATTGTTCTACTTGTCGAAATTTACAAATAATTTCCTTTAAAGGATTAACAATGGGGCTCGTTGTTCACTTAAACTTGAAGAACAATAAATTGGCGAATTGTACTGTTTGGATGCTTTGCATAAATGTTTCTTAGACTATATAGAAGCAATATATACAATGATTTCAACCGTCTACCTGTACTATTCATTGTTCTACTTGTCGAAAGTTACAAATAATTACCGATAAAGGATTAACCATTGGGGCTCACTGTTCACTTAAACTTGAAGAACAAAAAATTGGCGAATTGTACTGTTTGGATGCTTTCCATATATGTTTCTTAGACTATATAGAAGCAATATATACAAAGATTTCAACTGTCTACCAGTTCCATTCATTGTTCTACTTGTCGAAAGTTACAAATAATTTCCGATAAAGGATTAACCATTGGGGCTCATTGTTCACTTAAACTGGAGGAACAAAAAATTGGCGAATTGTACTGTTTGGATGCTTTGCATATATGTTTCTTAGACTATATAGAAGCAATATATACAAAGATTTCAACCGTCTACCTGTTCCATTCATTGTTCTACTTGTCGAAAGTTACAAATAATTTCCGATAAAGGATTAACAATGGGTCTCATTGTTCACTTAAACTTGAAGAAAAAAAAATTGGCGTATTGTACTGTTTGGATGCTTTGCATATATGTTTCTTAGACTATATAGAAGCAATATATACAAGGATTTCAACCGTCTACCTGTTCCATTCATTGTTCTACTTGTCGAAAGTTACAAACAATTACCGATAAAGGACTAACCATTGGGGCTCATTGTTCACTAAACTTGAAGAACAAATAATTGCCGAATTGTACTGTTTGGATGCTTTGCATATATGTTTCTTATACTATATAGAAGCAATATATAGAAAGATTTCACCCGTCTACCTGTACTATTCATTGTTCTACTTGTAGAAAGTTAGAAATAATTTCCATTTCATGATTATCAATGGGGCTCGATGTTCACTTAAACTTGAAGATCAAAAAATTGGCGATTGTTACTGTTTAGATGCTTTGCATATATGTTTCTTAGATTATATAGAAGCAATATATACAAAGATTTCAACCGTCTACCTGTTCCATTCATTGTACTACTTGTCGAAAATTACAAATAATTTCCGATAAAGGATTAACAATGGGGCTCGTAGTTCACTTAAACATGAAGAGCAAAAAATTGGCGAATTGTACTGTTTGGACACTTTGCATATATGTTTCTTAGACTATATAGACGCAATATATACAAGGATTTCAGCCGTCTACCTGTTCCATTCATTGTTCTACTTGTCGAAAGTTACAAATAATTACCGATAAAGGATTAACCATTGGGGCTCATTGTTCACTTAAACTTGAAGAACAAAAAATTGGCGAATTGTACTGTTTGGATGCTTTACATATATGTTTCTTAGACTATATAGAAGCAATATATACATTGATTTCAACCGTCTACTTGTTCCATTCATTGTTCTACTTGCCGGAAGTTACAAATAATTTCCTTTAAAGGATTAACAACGGGGCGCGTAGTTCACTTAAACTTGAAGAACAAAAAATTGGCGAATTGTACTGTTTGGATGCTTTACATATATGTTTCTTAGACTATATGGAAGCAATATATACAATGATTTCAACCGTCTACCTATTCCATTCATTGTCCTACTTGCCGAAATTTACAAATAATTTCCTTTAAAGGATTAACAATGTGGCTCGTAGTTCACTTAAACTTGAAGAGCAAAAAATTGGCGAATTGTACTGTTTGGACGCTTTGCATATATGTTTCTTAGACTATTTAGAAGCAATATATAGAAAGATTTCACCTGTCTACCTGTACTATTCATTGTTCTACTTGTAGAAAGTTACAAATAATTTCCATTTCATGATTATCAATGGGGCTCGCTGTTCACTTAAACTTGAAGATGAAATAATTGGCGAATTGTACTGTTTGGATGCTTTGCACATATGTTTCTTAGACTATATAGAAGCAATATATACAAAGATTTCAACTGTCTACCTGTTCCATTCATTGTTCTGCTTGGCGAAAGTTACAAATAATTTCCGATAAAGGATTAACCATTGGGGCTCATTGTTCACTTAAACTTGAAGAACAAAAAATTGGCGAATTGTACTGTTTGGATGCTTTGCATATATGTTTCTTAGACTATATAGAAGCAATATATACATTGATTTCAACCGTCTACCTGTTCCATTCATTGTTCTACTTGTCGGAAGTTACAAATAATTTTCGTTAAAGTATTAACAATGGGGCTCGTTGTTCACTTAAACATGAAGATGAAATAATTGGCGAATTGTACTGTTTGGATGCTATGCATATATGTTTCTTAGATTATATAGAAGCAATATATACAAAGATTTCAACCGTCTACCTGTTCCATTCATTGTTCTACTTGTTGAAAGTTACAAATAATTTCCGATAAAGGATTAACCATTGGGGCTCATTGTTCACTTAAACTGGAGGAACAAAAAATTGGCGAATGGTACTGTTTGGATGCTTTGCATATATATTTCTTAGACTATTTAGAAGCAATATATAGAAAGATTTCACCCGTCTACCTGTGCTATTCATTGATCTACTTGTAGAAAGCTACAAATAATTTCCATTTCATGATTATCAATGGAGCTCGCTGTTCACTTAAACTTGAAGATCAAAAAATTGGCGATTGTTACTGTTTAGATGCTTTGCATATAGGTTTCTTAGACTATATAGAAGCAACATATACAAAGATTTCAACCGTCTACCTGTTCTATTCATTGTTCTACTTGTCGAACGTTACAAATAATTTCCGATAAAGGATTAACAATGGGGCTCGTAGTTCACTTAAACTTGAAGAAAAAAAAATTGGCGTATTGTACTGTTTGGATGCTTTGCATATATGTTTCTTAGACTATATAGAAGCAATATATACATTGATTTCAACCGTCTACCTGTTCCATTCATTGTTCTACTTGTCGGAAGTTACAAATAATTTTCGTTAAAGTATTAACAATGGGGCTCGTTGTTCACTTAAACATGAAGATGAAATAATTGGCGAATTGTACTGTTTGGATGCTATGCATATATGTTTCTTAGATTATATAGAAGCAATATATACAAAGATTTCAACCGTCTACCTGTGCCATTCATTGTTCTACTTGTCGAAAGTTACAAATAATTTCCGTTAAAGGATTAACAATGGGGCTCGTAGTTCACTTAAACTTGAAGAAAAAAAAATTGGCGTATTGTACTGTTTGGATGCTTTGCATATATGTTTCTTAGACTATATAGAAGCAATATATACAATGATTTCAACCGTCTACCTGTTCCATTCATTGTTCTACTTGTCGAAAGTTACCAATAATTTCCGATAAAGGATTAACCATTGGGGCTCATTGTTCACTTAAACTTGAAGAACAAAAAATTGGCGAATTGTACTGTTTGGATGCTTTGCATATATGTTTCTTAGACTATATAGAAGCAATGTATACAAAGATTTCAACCGTCTACCTGTTCCATTTATTGTTCTACTTGTCGAAATTTACAAATAATTTCCTTTAAAGGATTAACAATGGGGCTCGTAGTTCACTTAAACTTGAAGAACAAAAAATTGGCGAATGGTACTGTTTGGATGCTTTGCATATATGTTTCTTAGACTATTTAGAAGCAATATATAGAAAGATTTCACCCGTCTACCTGTACTATTCATTGTTCTACTTGTAGAAAGTTACAAATAATTTCCATTTCATGATTATCAATGGGGCTCGCTGTTCACTTAAACTTGAAGATCAAAAAATTGGCGATTGTTACTGTTTAGATGCTTTGCATATAGGTTTCGTAGACTATATAGAAGCAACATATACAAAGATTTCAACCGTCTACCTGTTCTATTCATTGTTCTACTTGTCGAAATTTACAAATAATTTCCTTTAAAGGATTAACAACGGGGCTCGTTGTTCACTTAAACTTGAAGAACAATAAATTGGCGAATTGTACTGTTTGGATGCTTTGCATATATGTTTCTTAGATTATATAGACGCAATATATACAAAGATTTCAACCGTCTACCTGTTCTATTCATTGTTCTACTTGTCGAAATTTACAAATAATTTCCTTTAAAGGATTAACAATGGGGCTCGTTGTTCACTTAAACTTGAAGAACAATAAATTGGCGAAATGTACTGTTTGGATCCTTTGCATATATGTTTCTTAGACTATATAGAAGCAATATATACATTGATTTCAACCGTCTACCTGTTCCATTCATTGTTCTACTTGTCGAAATTTAGAAATAATTTCCTTTAAAGGATTAACAATGGGGCTCGTTGTTCACTTAAACTTGAAGAACAATAAATGGGCGAATTGTACAGCTTGGATGCTTTGCATATATGTATCTTAGACTATATAGAAGCAATATATAGAAAGATTTCACTCGTCTACCTGTACTATTCATTGTTCTACTTGTAGAAAGTTACAAATAATTTCCATTTCATGATTATCAATGGGGCTCGTTGTTCACTAATACTCGAAGATACAAAAATTGGCGGATGTTACTGTTTAGATGCTTTGCATATAGGTTTCTTAGACTATATAGAAGCAGCATATACAAAGATTTCAACCGTCTACCTGTTCTATTCATTGTTCTACTTGTAGAAACTTACAAATAATTTCCGTTTCAAGATTGTCAATGGGGCTCGTTGTTCACTTAAACTTGAAGAACAAAAAATTGGCGAATGGTACAGTTTGGATCCTTTGCATATATGTTTCTTAGACTATATAGAAGCAATATATACAAAGATTTCAACCGTCTGGGTTAGGCACCTGTCCCATTCATTGTTCTACTTGTCGAAAATTACAAATAATTTCCGATAAAGGATTAACGGTTGGGGCTCATTGTTCACTTAAACTTGAAGAACAAAAAATTGGCGAATGGTACTGTTTGGATGCTTTGCGTACATGTTTCTTAGACTATATGGAAGCAATATATAAAATGATTTCAACCGTCTACGTGTTCAATTCATTGTTCTACTTGTCGAAAATTACAAATAATTTCCGATAAAGGAAGAACCATTGGGGCTCATTGTTCACTAAAACTTGAAGAACAAAAAATTGGCGAATTGTACTGTTTGGATGCTTTGCATATATCTTTCTTAGACTATATAGAAGCAATATATACAATGATTTCAACAGTCTACCTGTTCCATTCATTGTTCTACTTGTCGTAAATTTACAAATAATTTCCTTTAAAGGATTAACAATGGGGCTCGTAGTTCACTTAAACTTGAAGAACAAAAAATTGGCGAATTGTACTGTTTGGATGCTTTGCATATATGTTTCTTAGACTATATAGAAGTAATATATAGAAAGATTTCAACCGTCTACCTGTTCCATTCATTGTTTTACTTGTCGAATGTTACAAATAATTTCCGTTAAATAATTAACAATGGGGTTCGTAGTTCATTTAAACTTGAAGAACATAAAATTGGCGAATTGTACTGTTTGGATGCTTTGCATATATGTTTCTTAGACTATATAGAAGCAATATATACAATGATTTCAACCGTCTACCTGTTCAATTCATTGTTCTACTTGTCGAAAATTACAAATAATTTCCGATAAAGGAAGAACCATTGGGGCTCATTGTTCACTAAAACTTGAAGAACAAAAAATTGGCGAATTGTACTGTTTGGATGATTTGCATATATGTTTCTTAGACTATATAGAAGCAATATATACAATGATTTCAACCGTCTACCTGTTCCATTCATTTTTCAACTTGTTGAAATTTACAAATAATTTCCTTTAAAGGATTAACAATGGGGCTCGTAGTTCATTTAAACTTGAAGAACATAAAATTGGCGAATTGTACTGTTTGGATGATTTGCATATATGTTTCTTAGACCTTATAGAAGCAACATATACAAAGATTTCAACCGTATACCAGTTCCATTCATTGTTCTACTTGTCGAAAATTACAAATAATTTCCGTTTCAAGATTGTCAATGGGGCTCGTTGTTCACTTAAACTTGAAGAACAAAAAATTGGCGATTGGTACAGTTTGGATCCTTTGCATATATGTTTCTTAGACTATATAGAAGCAATATATACGAAGATCTCAACCGTCTACCTGTTCCATTCATTTTTCAACTTGTCGAAATTTAGAAATAATTTCCTTTAAAGGATTAACAATGGGGCTCGTTGTTCACTTAAACTTGAAGAACAATAAATTGGCGAATTGTACAGCTTGGATGCTTTGCATATATGTATCTTAGACTATATAGAAGCAATATATAGAAAGATTTCACTCGTCTACCTGTACTATTCATTGTTCTACTTGTAGAAAGTTACAAATAATTTCCATTTCATGATTATCAATGGGGCTCGTTGTTCACTAATACTCGAAGATACAAAAATTGGCGGATGTTACTGTTTAGATGCTTTGCATATAGGTTTCTTAGACTATATAGAAGCAGCATATACAAAGATTTCAACCGTCTACCTGTTCTATTCATTGTTCTACTTGTAGAAACTTACAAATAATTTCCGTTTCAAGATTGTCAATGGGGCTCGTTGTTCACTTAAACTTGAAGAACAAAAAATTGGCGAATGGTACAGTTTGGATCCTTTGCATATATGTTTCTTAGACTATATAGAAGTAATATATAGAAAGATTTCAACCGTCTACCTGTTCCATTCATTGTTTTACTTGTCGAATGTTACAAATAATTTCCGTTAAATAATTAACAATGGGGTTCGTAGTTCATTTAAACTTGAAGAACATAAAATTGGCGAATTCTACTGTTTGGATGCTTTGCATATATGTTTCTTAGACTATATAGAAGCAATATATACAATGATTTCAACTGTCTACCTGTTCAATTCATTGTTCTACTTGTCGAAAATTACAAATAATTTCCGATAAAGGAAGAACCATTGGGGCTCATTGTTCACTAAAACTTGAAGAACAAAAAATTGGCGAATTGTACTGTTTGGATGCTTTGCATATATGTTTCTTAGACTATATAGAAGCAATATATACAATGATTTCAACAGTCTACCTGTTCCATTCATTGTTCTACTTGTAGAAACTTACAAATAATTTCCGTTTCAAGATTGTCAATGGGACTCGTTGTTCACTAAAACTTGAAGAACAAAAAATTGGCGAATTGTACTGTTTGGATGCTTTGCGTACATGTTTCTTAGACTATATGGAAGCAATATATACAAAGATTTCAACCGTCTACGTGTTCCAATCATTGTTCTACTTGTCGAAATTTACAAATAATTTCCTTTAAAGGATTAACAATGAGGCTCGTTGTTCACTTAAACTTGAAGAACAATAAATTGGCGAATTGTACTGTTAGGATGCTTTGCATATATGTTTCTTAGACTATATAGAAGCAATATATACAAAGAATTCAACCGTCTACCTGTACTATTCATTGTTCTACTTGTCGAAAGTTACAAATAATTTCCGATAAAGGATTAACCATTGGGGCTAATTGTTCACTTAAACTTGAAAAACAAAAAATTGGCGAATTGTACTGTTTGGATGCTTTGCATATATGTTTCTTAGATTATATAGACGCAATATATACAAAGATTTCAACCGTCTACCTGTTCTATTCATTGTTCTACTTGTCGAAATTTACAAATAATTTCCTTTAAAGGATTAACAATGGGGCTCGTTGTTCACTTAAACTTGAAGAACAATAAATTGGCGAATTGTACTGTTTGGATGCTTTGCATAAATGTTTCTTAGACTATATAGAAGCAATATATACAATGATTTCAACCGTCTACCTGTACTATTCATTGTTCTACTTGTCGAAAGTTACAAATAATTTCCGATAAAGGATTAACAATGGGGCTCATTGTTCACTTAAACTTGAAGAACAAAAAATTGGCGAATGGTACTGTTTGGATGCTTTGCATATATGTTTCTTAGACTATATAGAAGCAATATATAGATTGATTTCAACCGTCTACCTGTTCCACTCATTGTTCTACTTGTCGCAAGTTACAAATAATTTCCGTTAAAGTATTAACAATGGGGCTCGTAGTTCACTTAAACATGAAGATGAAATAATTGGCGAATTGTACTGTTTGGATGCTTTGCATATATGTTTCTTAGATTATATAGAAACAATATATACAAAGATTTCAACCGTCTACCTGTTCCATTCATTGTTCTACTTGTCGAAAATTACAAATAATTTCCGATAAAGGATTAACCATTGGGGCTCATTGTTCACTAAACTTGAAGAACAAAAAATTGTCGAATTGTACTGTTTCGATGCTTTGCATATATGTTTCTTAGACTATATAAAAGCAATATATACAATGATTTCAACCGTCTACCTGTTCCATTCATTGTTCTACTTGTCGAAAGTTACAAATAATTTCCGTTAAGGGATTAACAATGGGGATCGTAGTTTACTTAAACTTGAAGAGCAAGAAATTGTCGAATTGTACTGTTTGGATACTTTGCATATATGTTTCTTAGACTATATAGAAGCAATATATACAATGATTTCAACCGTCTACCTGTTCCATTCATTGTTCTACTTGTCGAAAGTTACAAATAATTTCCGTTAAGGGATTAACAATGGGGATCGTAGTTTACTTAAACTTGAAGAACAAAAAATTGGCGAATTGTACTGTTTGGATGCTTTGCATATATGTTTCTTAGACTATATAGAAGCAATATATACAATGATTTCAACCGTCTACCTATTTCATTCATTGTTCTACTTTCCGAAATTTACAAACAATTTCCTTTAAAGGATTAACAATGGAGCTCGTAGTTCACTTAAACTTGAAGAGCAAAAAATTGGCGATTTGTACTGTTTGGACGCTTTGCATATATGTTTCTTGGACTATATAGAAGCAATATATGCAATGATTTCAACCGTCTACCTGTTCCATTCATTGTTCTACTTGTCGAAAGTTACAAATAATTTCCGATAATGGATTAACCATTGGGTCTCATTGTTCACTTATACTTGAAGAACAAAAAATTGGCGAATTGTACTGTTTGGATGCTTTGCATATATGTTTCGTAGACTATATGGAAGCAATATATACATTGATTTCAACCGTCTACCTGTTCCATTCATTGATCTACTTGTCGAAAGTTACAAATAATTTCCGTTAAAGTATTAACAATGGGGCTCGTAGTTCTCTTAAACTTGGAGAACAAAAAATTGGCGAATTGTACTGTTTCGATGCTTTGCATATATGTTTCTTTGACTATATAGAAGCAATATATACATTGATTTCCACCGTCTACCTGTTCCATTCATAGTTCTACTTGTAGAAAATTACAATTAATTTCCGTTAAAGGATTAACAATGGGGCTCGTAGTTCACTTAAACTTGAA